>JBBBDQ010001671.1:3745000-3992500 GCA_037127315.1 Ascarosepion bandense
TTTCTCAAACATTTTAGTGCTAACAACCCACTAAATAAGAATTTTAATAAAAAAAACATTAGAAATTAGTTATTTCTGTACTAGCAATAGCCGCAGAATCATTAATTCTCATGATAATAAAATACTTGAAAAGTTTTAATAATCACTAAATAAATATAAATCCCTTCTTTAATTGTAGAATTGAGGATAACAGTCCAGTTGGAAGTATATGCATATCTGAAAAAGTTATATACCAAGCTACTATTTACATCTCAGCCAGCTTTATCTAAATATTTCCAGTAATTAAAAGATAGAGGTCTCTCTCCACACATCGAACGGAAGATAGTTGGTAAATCATAAATTTCTATTAGCTTTAGAAATAAATGTAACCTATGCGTAGATAAAAAGTAAAAATAATTATGTGATAAATACCAGCTTTTGAACCAAGGAAATGAGGTGATTTTTAAATGTCGTTACAAGAATAAATTTAAATTATCGGAATTGTAAGATTAATATAGTTTTATAGTAACTACAATTGCTATTTATCTCCCTATTGCGATTCTGCTCCGTTATTTCTAGATATTTCTTTTTTCACCACTTTAATTGATATTTCTACTTTTAAATCTACTAAAAATTGACTTTGTTTTTGTAATGTTAAACACTTGTGACTATATGTTGTGGTTTTTACTACATTGGCTTCTTCATTAGTATCTGGATTATTGTATGTAAATTTTCTGTATGATATTTTCTCTTGTAAAACGGTTTTCTTTTATAAAGGTTTTAAAAAAAGAATTTGTTTTGGAAAAGAGTTTTTAAAAGAATAATGTTTTTTCTAAAAAAAGTCCTTTGATAATTTTCTTTTCAAATTTATGTTCAAAATTGTTCTCCAACTACTATTTGTGAATGTCAGTGTAAGATCAGTCCCCATTTTTTTTCTTTTAAAATTTTTCCCCCTTTCATTCTCCCTCTCTTTATCCTTTTTAAAGATTATATCTGTATATTCATATTATATATGTCTATCTTTTTTTTATGTCTGGTACAAATGATATAAGGTTCACTTCCGTTGTCAAAAACTATCTTTAGAATAGTCTAACATTTATTTTAATTTTTCTACGGTCTAAAAGGGAATATAATTTTTCATATAAATTTTATAAAAAGACAATTTTTGAAATTTTTTTGAAATTTTATTTTCGAAATATTTTTGTGTTTATCTACATTAACGATCTCCCAGATGAAATAAGATCCCAAGTAGGCATATACGCTGACGACACTGCAGTTTACTCTCGCATCGATCAAAAATCTGCTGAGGCTGACAAAGCAAACCTCGCTGCCGAGCTTGAAAAGGACCTCCGATCCCTGGCGGACTGAGTTAAAAAAAATGGCTCGTGAATTTTAATACTTCTGAAACGAAGCTGCTATCTATTAACCATCACAGATAATCGCTCCTACCCCCATTAGCATGGATCAGGCTAGCCTCCCTGAAAGCAAAATACTGCGCTTCCTCGGCTTAACTCTCACAACAGGCCTCAAGTGGAATGACTATATAGAATTCATAGCTAAATCCGATGCTAAGAAAGTCGGTTCTCTGTGTAGGACCAGGAAGTTTTTTTCGCCTGAAACAATCCTGCACATATATAAATCTACCATCCGCTCGTGCATTGAATACTGCTGCCATATGTGGTCGGGTGCTTCTGCTATCCACCTTGGTGTCCTTGACAAAATCCAACGGAGAATCTGTAATGTTATAAATCCTGATTGGCAGCCCAGATACAGTCATTTTCTCACCAGCGCAATGTGGCATCCCTGTGTCTCTTCTACAAATACTTCCACGGCTTCTGCTCCGATTAACTTAGCTCACTCGTGCCCCCTATATATAAATTTACTCGAGCCACAAGATTAGCACTAGGTCCCACCCCTTTACTGTGAAACCAATAAATTGAAAACACAAATTACACTCCAGCAGCTTTTTTTCTCGCACTTCCCGCATGTGGAATTCTTTTCCGTTTATTGCTTCCCTAACAGCTACAATCTCCAAGAATTTAAATGTAAAGTCAATAGTCATCACTTATCTCACTAACCTTTCTCTCATGCTCTTTCTCTGTCCATTCCACTCTCATCAATATTATCATCCTTCTCTTACCCACTTCCTGACACTCCCTATAACCTGTCACTCTTTCTCATAAGTTTCCTCCGATGTAGCACCCTAGAAAACAGTGGCAGTAAAATGCCTTGCTTGGGGCGATATGATTATAAAAAAATAGTAAAAATTCGTGACTTTATGGGTTTTTGTTCCCATTCCATTTCTCTATACTCTTTTATTTCTGCCCCCATTTTTGTCCTTTAAACTAGTTTAAATCTATGTGTGTATTTTGTGTAATTTACCACTATTTTGTGTATGTATCTATTCCTTCCTAATAATGCTTGTAAGATTAATTCTGTTTGGGTGTTGTTTTGTGCATGTCTATCCCTTGCTGCTTTTCACGTGTGTATAATTTCTTGTTAATCGCTTTATTTAAGTGTGGTTTAAATATTTATTCTGTATTGTGTTATATGATTGATTTGATATATCTTTCCTTAATTTATTTCCGGTTTAAAAATCTATTTGTTTTATCAGTATATATATATATATATATATATATATATATATATATATATATATATATATATAGTTTAATTACTAAGTTTACGGTCATAATAAAATTAGACTAGTACGCATTTGTATAAAAAAGGTGTTCAATACAATTATATTGTAGAACTTTTGAATATTTTTCTAAATACCCACTTGAATGACTTTGTAATAAAAAAGAAGTCACTTGCAAAGCAAAATTCATGACTTAAATGGTCAAAGCAAAATATATTTGGGATCAACCAAAGACACCTTTAAGACCAGGTGGTTCAATCACAAATCTACATTTAAAATAGAAAACTTAAAAAATTGTACAAAATTGGCTAGCTACGAGTGAAAATTCAAATTAAATTATGGAAAAGACCTAGACATAACTTGGAGTATAGTGAAAACAGCCAAGCCTTACAACGGTGGCAAAATATGTAGAATGTACCAGGAAGAAAAGATAGCGATTATGCTATTCCCAAACAAAAATGAACTATCGAATGAAAGAACAGAAATTATGACTAAGTGTAACCATACAAAAAAATACGTATTAGTTTCATACAACCATAGATGTAAACGTTATATTTTCTTGTAAGTTAATGCGCGTTCAAAAATTCCCCGTTAAGTGAGTGTTCAAAAAAAAAATCATCGTTACGTGAGCGTTCTTTAAAACAAAACGGTAAACGGCAAAATCAGTTATTGTAAATTCCCTGAAGACACCACTCATGGTAGAAACCTAGGTCGCGTAATAACTCGTTTACAAATGAAGAATATATATATATATATTTATAAAAAGCATAAAAACAAATTTATATATATATATATATATATAGTGTGTATCGAGGCAGTAGATAATTTTCTATACATATGCTGTTAAATATAAGAGACAATGAATGTCTATTATGTTTAATCATGAGCCGTCCTAAACATAGTATTTTGGCTTTAATTTTAGGTGAATGTTTTATTAAAGATAAAATCATCTTTGATTGTGGATGTCTTTATGTTAACGTCCCTGTAACCTCTCTGAAGATGGATCTTGTGAGCCGAAAGCTTAGAACCAGCATAATAAAAATGTCAAATTTAGACAATATTGAACATTTTTGTCTTTATTTTCACCTGAAATTAATGATAAATACGATGTTTAGAACGGCTAATGCTTAAACATAATAGACATTCATTGTCTGTTATACTTAACAAGATAGATAGATAGATAGATAGATAGATAGATAGATAGATAGATAGATAGATAGATAGATAGATAATGCGTGCGGGCACATTTGGTATGAGTGTAAGTTTTTTCGGTACTCACATGTTTTCATTGTATTCTGCAGTATTTTCTGTCCCAAAAACACACAGCTTTATGCACCTATATACACAATCACATGGACATACAAACATTACTGCTTTTCTCATGTATTTACTCAGACAGGTTGTGGTTTATCCCCGTTTCTTTTACTGCGACTCATTCCTGCCCTGTTTGTCTCATTCGCTATTTTTGCATGGCATTTCACTTGTGTCAGTGGAGTTTTTAACCGTTGTTCCGTCCACATTCACATCAGATTCTCATTTCACCGCAACAGCAACAGTATGACAGAATAAGAAAGAGGCGTAGAAGAGTGAATGGCCTGAAGATATTAATGACATGAGAAAGGTTGTGAAGAATGAGACAGAAAAAAAAACAAAGAGAAGCAATGACGAAAGTAGAAAGAAAGATAAGAGAGAGATAGCAAACGAATAATCATAATAGTAATAATAATAATTAAATGAGAATAAAATAAATTAATTGATAGCGAGAGGGAAACAAAGGAAGATAAAGAAAAGTAAAAGCGAGCTAAAGAAAATAAAAAAGTGGTGTATAAAATAAAAGAAAGAATTAAATATGAAGACGAAAATTCGGAAAAAAGGAGATGATATATGAAGGAAGAAGTACGTATGAAAGAAAGAAGTGTTAAAAAATATTCAGGGGAGATAATGAAAATTGTATATACATTAGATGGTTACAGAACAAATGGAACAGTTTATGTGGATATGTGAGAAGATAACGGTTAACCCTAGACTTGAAGAGGTTGAGTTTGTAGTGATCGGCAGAGCATCCTCATGGGAATCGATTCCATAAAGTAGCGGTTTGTGAGAAGAAGCTATTCGAGTGGAAATTATAACTCACCGATGGAAAACGAAGGGAATAAGCCTGGTTCGCTACAATATACTTGGCATCGTGACTCTTAGCCGTGAACTGGTGGAACTAAGAAACGTAGTTCGTCTGAACACTTTTCATGAAAATAGCCATATATATCTGATCAAAATATATTAAATATTTCAGAAAAACAGAAAAATGTAAATACATGAGAATGTGACATAATTAAAAGAAAATATTAAATTATCTCCCATTAAACTTTTTAAATTAATAAAATATTAAGTAACTAAATGAGTATAAGACAAGAATGTTGTCATATATTCATTCTATACAATGAAATGATTCTGAGAGAATTAGAAGTTCTAACAAAATTCATCATTGCCAATCACAATCTCAGTAACAAAAGATATGTATTTTCTACAAGTATTTTCATAGCTACTGCCCTGACGAGCTTTTTCTCTGGTTTTCTGATAACATGTATTTACGCTTGCTGTTGAAATGGTAGCAAGGTCTCACCCTCTTACGGATGAAATACTTAAATGTAACCGTTACTTCTACTCTAATAGTTTCTTTTCTCGCACTTCCCATTTGTGGAACTCCCTTCCGTTTGCTTCTTTCCCTGATAGCTACAATCTCCAAATGTTTAAATGAAACGTCAATTGCCATCTTCTATCTACTTGATTCCCATCCTTCTCTTATCTTTTCTTCGATATAACCGGTACTTTGCTTTTTTACTCACTATAACACCCTGCGCACTAGTGGTGGCCCTGCCTTGCTTGTAGTAAAAGGATTATAAAAATAAAGACAAAAATAGGACACAGTTTTAACATCAGACACGGAAAGTCAACTAAAAGAACTCCTACAGAAAGTAGGAAAGGAAAGTGGGATGAAAGGATTCGACATAACTTGCATGGTTATCAGCAAAAGGAACAGCCCAACATGCAAATTAGAAATTAGAGCAGTCAAAATCAAACAATTACAAAAATTTAAATATCTAGGAAGCGTTTTAACTGAGAACGGTATGTTCAATATTGACACCTGAATGCAAACCGTGCCTTCTGAATGCTAAGGAAAGTATTAAGAAACAGAAAAATTTTCGTAACAAAAAAAAATGAAAAGAGTCATGAACTTTTTCGTAATACCAGTCCTTTTACATTACTCAATGATCAAGAAGATTTTGCAGCAATAGAAATATGGTTTTACAGAAGGATGTTGAAAATACCAAGGACCGATATTGTGAACGACGAGGAAGTTTAATGAAAGTGAAAACAAAAGGACTTTTAACATCAGGAAGAGATAGTAAAAATATCTAAGGAACATAATGAGAAAATAAGGCTTGAAAATTTTAATACTCACAGGAAAGATTAAATGGAAGAGGGAAAAGTAAAACAACGCATAGCTAGAGAGATACTTCAAATGGATGACATAACAGGATTTAGGAGAGATAAAAAAAGACAAATTTATTATGAGCTATAGAAGAGAGGAAATTGTGGATAGCCATGATCGTCAACGTCTTGAAGAGTCACGACAGAAAACAGATAACAGAAAAACATTACGTATTAATCGTATGGGAGTTAATGAGTATATAGGTAAAAATTTATAACTAATTCCAGATTTTGAAACCTATAAATAATAACAATTTTTCTTATATACTTATAATTTCGGATGTTACTGTGGGTATTACGAGATATTAAAAATATTTTTACCATATGCGAAAATGAAATAGCAAGAGATACAGAAAGCTGAAGAAACTGAAAAATAATGTCATGTTTATTCTTAAAAAAAAAGGATTGTACATTTTTTTTAATCGTTTCACCCCAAGCAAGGCATTCCACTGCCATTATTGCGCAGGGGGTTACATAAGGGAAAGTGATGAGAAAGAGTGGTTAGTTATAGGAAATACCGGAAGGAGACGGATGAGGATACCGAGGATGAGGGTTGAGTAGATGGGAAGAATGTTTGAGAGAATGGATGCGAGTTAGTGTGATAAGAGATTTCTGTTGACCTTACATTTAAATTCCTGGAGATTGTAGCTGTCGGGGGAGCAATGGAAGGGAATTTCACAGGCGGGAAGTGCGAGAAAAGAAGCAGTTAGAGTAGAAATTGTGGTTACATCTTATCTGCTTCACTGTAAAAGAGTGAGACCTAGTTGCTAATCTAGTATCCCGAACAAATCCATACCTAGCGGGGGTGGGCACCAGTGATCTAAGTTCATCGGAGCAGAAGCCGTGAAAGTATTTATAGAAGAGGCACAGGGAAACCACATCACGCAGTTGAGAGAGTGACTGCAGACGGGCTGCTAAATCAGTCTCCGTTGTATTTTGTCAAAAACCCCGAGGAGAATAGCAGGGACACCCGACCAGATGTGGCAGCAGTATTCAATACACGGAAGACGTGCAACACAGTGGATAGTTTATAAAATTCAATCCTACGAGAAAGTAAAATTGAAATTCGAAAGGAAAACCTTAAAGAAGTTAAGCAGTGTATCAGATAAATTCGAATATTAACTGATTCACGTCCTCCCCGAGTTTTTATTTTATTAGTAGAGGTTTATCTCCTGTTTCCTCTTTACGATTGGTTTCCGTTTACTTCTAAAGTTTACTTCAACTCTATACTTTTAAGGTCTCTGCCTGAACTCTGAATTTTTATTTACTAATTATTTTTTCTTCAATAGAAATAAATAGGTTGGACTATCGTTCGGTTTCCACCTCTCCCCGGTCTTTTGAACATTAAATGTTTATCCCGTGTGTTCTGTTAAAGATCGGGTTTACGTTTCATTCTAAAGTCTACTTCAACTCTATATTTCTAACAAATCAACCTGAACTCTGAAATTTTATTTACTAATTATTTGTTTTCACACTAGGAATAGATAGATTTACCTATCGTCCGGTTTATATTTTTCCCAGATCTTTTAAACATGAGTAAAGGTTTATTCTTTGTTAGCTCTACCTTAAAACGGAGGTATTGTATTCGGGCGCGTATGTGTGTTTGTATGTCTATCTGTGGTCAAGATATCTCAAGATACGTAGAATAGCTTTAGATGACACTTTCAGGGATGATTGGTCTCATGGCTGACACAAACGGCTTAGATTTATCATTCAATCCGATACGGGATAAAATTTCTTAGATATTTTTTTTTTAGATTTTATTGATGAAATTAAATTTTTGCCTTTCAAATGACAAATACTGAATTAACTCCCTTAGATCATTTTAAATATTGAAATTCCTCGCTCGTTTCAATTTAAGTATGCATTTAAATTTTTAAGCGGTCAAGTTCATTGCAGTTATTCTTTCTCATTTTAATGATCATCTCTTGTTAATCGCTGAGATGATGTCGGTATTGCCTTGGCGGAGGTTTGAGGTTCTTGACTGCTCTGTGTAGTTTACTATTTCGGTTTGGCTTTCGTATTTCTTCTGAAGTATTTTTATTCTTTCACTTCCAGTAACCCCTTGCATCTGGGCGAATTGATAAAAAAAGTTTTAACAATTTTCATTCACTGGCATCTTCATTGACATATTTAAAATGGCAGATGATATATAATTTTTTATATGTCAGAACAATGTTTGCATTTTTATATTCTCCTTCCACTTCGTGTATATGCGTAATTACATCAACAAAAACATCACTTTTAGTTCGATGAAGCCCTACAGGACAAAATGCGTCACACACACAAAATAACATAATTTTTGCACTTTGTTATTATTTTTCTAACCAATTTTCTGGTCTCGAGGAAATTATTTGGTGCACTTTTTAAGGTAAGAAACAGGATATCATTAAGTTGAAAAAAGGTTAGATTGTACCAGGGGTACTTCTGTCTAACACCAGTTGCAAGATTAAGCATTCACTTGAAAATTAGAGTCATGTTTTAAAATAGATAGATTTGAATACCGAAGTTATGCGTGTCTGCCATCTACTTCTGAAATGTGTAAACTATCATCTGTAGACAACTGTTTTCATGGAGCAAATAAATTAATCAAATTCTGAAGACGACTATCATTCATTATAATGGCGCTACAAAAAGACATCTTAACAAATAACAAAAACTGTATTATTTGAAAATTTTTGTTGTTAATGTTAGCATTAGCAAAAAAGAATTACGTAGAGCATTAGATATTACATAAACAATTAGTAAACTTTTCACACTACCGGAAACTAAAAGTATTCGAGAGTTATAAAGTGTGTTGGACTAGAAAATTCTAATTTCATTTTTGAAAATCTTTTTAAAAATACTTCAAAAATTTTAATCCAAAGTAACACTGAACACTTTGATAAATGAATGTAAAAAATATTCCCTTTATAAAATGTTTAATTACATCATTATCATTATAATATAAAAAATATCGTTGGAAGTCTTACAGGGAAGTCCAATTTCATGACCATATAAAGATTGTCACTTACCTGTCCCGACAATAACCATCAAAATGTTTATATGTCGATTCAGGTATATTGCATTTTCACATCTATAGACAGATACTTGTAATCTGTCTCAGATCATGACAAATGGACAATGATTTAAATAAGAAAATAAGAAAATAAGATTGCTGTTCGATTGGTAATCGAATGGCAATCTTATTTTCAGATCTGCTTTGATATTCAACACGGGCGCTAACAACAAATCAAGGATGAACGTCGGGACAATATAATTTTGATATAAAACTTTAATGAATAAAAGATAAAAAAATTTTAAAAATCTAAAAATGAATTAGAATGTCCAATGACCTGAACATCAAAATTACTTTCGGATACCCAACGTGGTCGAAATATCAAATTACAATACACAACAGAAAATATGAACAAAGTACAGGCGATCACGAATGCAAGATATGACCATACAATAAGATGGGAGAAAATTATATTATTTGAAACATGTAGTATGGTGTGTGTAGTAACATGATATTCATGGAAGTGTATGCGTGTTTTAACGTGGGTTTGATAACTCGATAACTTATCTTTGTATCAGTTTCTTCTCTCTTTCTTTTACTGTCTCTTTTTTTCTTTCCTTTCTTTCTCTTTCTTTATACACTTGAAATATATGTAGTCACAACGGTCTCTATATCTTTCAGCTGATTATTATATTTTCAACACACAGCTATTCTGAAATGTCAGCACATTTCTTTATTTTTTCTTCAATCGGCGTCGTCTTTTCTACACGCAAATAATTCTGTTTTCATTAGCTTCAACGTAGCTTCTTTTATCTGGTGATTTCTCTGTGTCGTTATCTCTCTTTTCTCTTCTTCTCTTGATAAATTACTTGGCTTCGCTTTCTTTTTCTTTTTCGAATAAACTGAAATCATCGGACGAATTACATTACAACTTCTGTCAACTTCGTAGATCTCACTTTCTCTCTTTCAACAAGTATGAATCTGCCTAAAAATATTAGTATAACTTCTCTTTGTCTTCGTTGTTATATTTCTTTCTTTCTCGATACACGGCACCGTTCCGTTTTCTTTCTTGTTTTAACGAATAAAAATTTATACACTAGGTCTTTTTCTTATCCGGAGTTGCTTAAGATGAAATAGGTTAAAATGAAATAGTTTATTTTCACAAAATGCCATTTCCCTTCCTCCATCGTATATCAGCGTTCAGCAAACAAGACTTGCTTTGTCGAGACCCAACAAGCAACTGACTAAATTTTTACTTTGGGTTTCTCTTCCCATGTGATTTCTTTTGGCGCAAATTTTAACTTCTGCTGCTTCCACGACTTACAATCGACTTCCATGCCTGGTTTATTACTTGTCTGGCTTTTATCTGGGTCAACTAGTCTTGACCTGCTATTCCAAAACTAGCAGTGGTCATTCACGTGATAGACTCCTTGTTACTACGCAAAGACTATTCTCATATGCGTAGGTCTGTGTGTGCTGCTATCTATATATCCGTAACAAAATCAAGATATTTACAAAACAAAAAGTCGTATTATTCATTAAATAATAATAATATAAAATATCGTTGAAATCTTACAGGGATAACATATTCGATGATCATATAAATATAAATATAGTCACAACAAAAAACAAGAATCGTATTATTCATAAAATACTTATAATATAAAATATCATTGAAATATTACAGGGATGCCCAATCACATGGCCATATAAAAATCAATATAGACACAACAAAAACAAAGATCGTATTATTCATTAACTTGTAATAATATGAAATATCGTTGAAATCTTACTAGATGCTCAATCACAGATTTACTAGATGCTCAATCACATAACAATAAAAAGATCAATATAATCACAACATAAAAGAAATATCGTATTATTAATAAAATACTCATCATATGAAATATCATAGAAATATTAAAGGGGTGCCCAGTCAGATGATAATAAAAAGTAAATGATAATCACAGCAAAAAACTAAAATCGTATTATTCACTAAACACTACTAATATGAATTATCAAAGAAATCTTAGAGGAATTCCCAATCTATCGTCATATAAAAACTAATATAGTGAAAACTAGAAAAAAACAAAAATCCTTTTATTCATTAAAACCAACTATTATGAAATATCTTTAAAAATCTTGCAGGGATGTTTAATCAAATGGCATTATGAAAATCATTATAGTCACAAGAAAAAGCAAACAAACATTGTATTATTCATTAAATACTAATAAAATGAAATATCGTTGAAAATTTTACGCCGATGCCCATTTCCATGACCATATAATGAACAATATAGTCACAAAAAAACAAAACAAAAATCGTATTCTTCATTAAATACTAATTATAAAAATATCGTTGAAAGTTTTATAGGAATGACAAATCACATGATCATATAAAAATAAATACAGTGACAGCAAAAAACAAAAATCTTATTATTCATTAGACACTACTAATATGACGTATCGAAAAAATCTTAAAAGACTGCCAAATCACATGGCTATATAAAAATCAATATATTTACAACAAAAAACAAAAATCGTATCATTTATTACATCCTACTAATAAAAATTATCGAAGAAATCTTAAAGGTATGCCCAATTACATGGGTATATAAACATAAATATAGTCACAAGAATAAAAACAAAAACCGTATTGCTCATTAATTATTAATAATATAAAATAGCATTAAAGTCTTACAAGGAGGCCCAAAACCATGACCAAATAATGAACAATATAGTCACAACAAAAAACAAAAATCGTATTCTTCATTAAATACTAATTATAAAAATATCATTCAAAGTCTGACAGGAATGCCTAATAACATGGCCATATAAAAATGAAATATAATCACAACAAAAACAAAAATCGTATTATTCATTAAATATTAATAATATAACAAATCTCTGAAAGTCTTACACGAATGCCTAAATCTATGGCCATATACAGATCAATATAGTTACAAAAAACTAAAATCATATTATTCATTAAATGCAAATAATATAAAATATCGTTAAAATCTTACCAGGAATGACAAATTCCATAACCATATAAACATAAATACAGTCACAACAAAAACAAAAATCGTATTATTCTTAAATACTAATAAAATGAAATATCGTTGAATGTCTTACTGTGATGCTCAGTCCCATTAACATATAAAGATCAATAAAGTCACAACAAAAAACTGAAATTGTACTATTACATATTAATCATATGAAATATCGTTGAAATACTACAGATTACCCAATCACATAACCATATAAAGATCAAGATAGTCACAGCAAAAAGTAAAATCGTATTATTCATTAAACACTACTAATATAAAGTTCTTAAAAAATCTTAAAGGAATGCCCAATCACATGGCCACATATAAATACAATATATTCATAAGAAAAAAATCGTATTATTCAGTAAATACTAATAAGAAATATCGTTGAAAGTCTTACAGGCATGCCTAAAACCATGAGCTTATAATGAACAATATAGTTACAAGAAAAAACCCAAATCGTATTCTTCTTTAAATACTAATAATATAAACTATCGCTAAAAGTTTTATAGGAAGGCCCATGTCCATGACCATATAATGATCAATATAGTTCTTTAAAAAAAGCTAAAATAATATTATTCATTAAATAATAATAATATAAATATCGTTGAAAGCTTACATGTATGCCAAATACCATGACTATATGAAGATCAATATAGACACAACATAAAAATCTAAAATTGTATTATTCATTAAATACTAATTATATAAAATATCGTTGACATCATACAGGAATGCCCAATCACATGGCCATATAAAAATCAGTATACAAACAAGGAAAAAAACAAAATTCATTTTATTCATTAAATAGTCATAATATCAAATATGATTAAAAGTCTTACAGAGAAGCTCAAACCCATGACCATATAATGAACACTATAGTCACAACAAAAACAAAAATCGTTTGATTCATTAAATACTAATGATATAAAATATCGTTGAAAGTCTTGCAGGAATACCCAAACACATGACCATATAAAGATCAATATAGTTACAACAAAAAACAAAATCGTATTATTCATTAAATACTAAGAAGATAAAATATAGTTGAAATCTTACAGGGATGCCCTATCGCATGGCCATACAGAAATCAATATAGGCATAACAAAAAATCGTATTATTCATTAAATACTAATAATATGAAATATCGTTGAAAATCTTACAGGAATGACCAACCTCATGACCATATAAAGATCAATATTCTCACGAGAAAAAATGGTATGCTTAATTAAACACAAATAATATAATATATCGTTTAGTCTTAAAGGAATGCCAATTCCACGAGCATATAAAGATTAATATAGTAAAAACAGAAAGTTAAAATCGTATTAATGAAAAGTTGTATTATTCATTAAATACTAATAATTTGAAGTATCTTTGAAAATCTTATTATGATGTCCAATCCTACGATCATATAAAAATCAATTTGGTCCTAACAAAAAAATAAAAATCGTATGATTCATTAAATACAAATAATATAAAATATCGTTGAAAGTCTTAAAGGAATGCCCAATCACATGACCATATAAAGATTATAAAAAACAAAAATTTTGTTGTGACTATATTGATCTTTATATGGTCATGAAATTGGGAATCCCTGTAAGACATTTCAAAGATATTTGATATTATTAATATTTTTTTCTTTTTCTTGTGACTAAATTGATTTTTATATGGCCATGTGAATGAGCAATCCAGAAAGATTTCATCGATAATTTATATTATCAGTATATAATGAATAATACGATGTGTGTGTGTGTGTGTGTGTGTGTGTGTGTGTGTGTGTGTGTGTGTGTGTGTGTGTTTATTTATTTTGTTGTTTTTGGTTTTTGTTCTGATTATATTAATCTTTATATGTTCATAGGATTGGGCATCCCTGTAAATCATTCAAAGATATCATATATATTATTAGTATGTAATGAATAATGCGATTTGTGTTTTTCGATATTTTTTGTGAGTATTTTGATCTTATATGGTCATGGGATTGGGCATCATGGTAAGATTTCAAAGATATTTCAAATTATTAGTATTTAAAAAATAATTACGAGTTTTGCTTTTGTTTTCTTCTATACTGATTTTTATATTGTCAGGTGATTGGGCATCCCTATATATATATATATATATATATATATACTAGCCAAATAGTGGCTGATTCGACCAGCACACAATAGCTCGAAAAAGTGCTCAATGCACAACCAACACAAATGAACTGAATATGTAAACCTAACAAGATGCTAAAAAACAGAATACACACCACTTACTTGCTACTCAGTTTTAGACCACTACGTGGTAGAAAACTGGGTAGGAAGTAAGTGGTGTGCATACTGTTCTTTAACTCGCACACATGCACACACACATGCACACACACACACATATAAATTTATAATTAATTCCAGGTTTTTAAAACCTAAAATATAACATAATTAATTACGGTTATCACGGCTGCAACTAGATTTTAAATAGTGTTTAACATACGGAAAAAGCAAGAGTTACACAAAATATTATGCCATGTTTTTTTTTTAAGTGTTGTAAAATAAGTCGTTGATATATATATATACTATTATTCTTTGAAGTGGTCATCTAGATTTTTACTTTTTCTTCTTGCAATTTCTTTTTCTCTTATGCCGATCGAGAAAGGAGGCGCAACAGCGTGACACGAGTTCGTAATGTAGACGCAGGACGCAAAGAATAAGAGAAATGTAAAAATAAGTGTAAATGTAGAAAATAAATGGAAATATGAAGGATGATAAAGGAAGGTGATGAAAGAAGAAACGTTGACTGCCGAAAAGAAAAAGATTTTGATATGGAAAATCAACTAGAAGAAAAACAAGATGAAAAATAAATGGAAATAATTTTCAAAGAGAAATCATAGTGAAACAGTTCGAAATGAATACGTCCAACTTAAAAAGATTAAGAAAAAGAGACACGTCCTTACAAAGATTCCGTATTACAAGTTATGCTCTTTTTGTTTGTCGTTGTTCTCGCCTCTTGTTTTACACAGGATGTATATTCGCTAATATTTATGGTGAAGATTTTCCTTGTTTTTCAGTTAAGTGAGTTCGCGCCGCGAGAGTGAACAGGCCAAAAGAAGGTGAAGAAGACACTTCGATGTCAGAAAGTTTCGTTTTTTTTTTAATGCTTGAGATAAAAATGAATAAATGAAAGGGTAGGAAGGTGGCACAGGAATCTAAAAGATGAATAAAGGCATAAAAAAATAAATAAAGAAGATGAATCATAGGGAAAAATTGAACTAATTGGAAACGATGGTCGCGTGAAGCTGTCAGTTGCGCGCTGGGTCGTGTAGCAGCCTCTTGTACAGGGCGAAGGGATGGTGACCGAACGAATGAGTGAATGATATGGAAGAAACGAGGAAGGAAAGGATTAACACACTTAATGAGAAAAAAATGGAGAAAATGCTGAAAAGAGCATTGTAACTGAAAAGCCAGTCAGTTTCCGTATTGGAAATTTTTTTTACAGAGAAAATGAGTAGGAAAGTGAAATACACAATACTCACTAAAAAGAATAATCTTCATCTGGAATATATATGCTTGAAAGAAGAACTGTGAAATAATAGTCGAATATAGTGTGTAATTAAAAAAATGTGTACAATTGCAGAATAGAAAAGAATGTCGGTGGCCAAATCGGTGAAAGGAGGAAATGGTGGAAGTGGAAAGAAAAGATTTAACTAAGAGAGCTAATGAACAATCGTTGTGCTGAAGAAAGAAAGAAAGAAAGAAAGAAAGGAGTAATCAATTTTAGGAATGAATAAGTAAGGAAAATTTGAAGACTAATTAAAAGCTGAGAGAAACATAGAAAAGTTAAGAGTAGGGAAATGTTAAAAATAATATATTGTAATGATTATAAAATGTCAAGGAAAGATAAATGTGTAGGTACTAAACGAAGGAAAGCTGATAAGGAACATACTTTTTTTACCAACTGAAAGTGGTTTCTGGTATAATCACGGTAGCAGAATTTTTTCAACTCATGAAATAAGAATGCCAATTCAAATAAATATTCCACCGAGAAATTTTATATGAGTTTCATAAATCTGGAACGAAGTAAACATCCTATGGAGAAACTTGGATTTTTTAGACTCATTTATAAACAATTGTAGTCAGATTTGACTCATTTTTAAGTAACTTCACTACCAACGTCAGTGTGGCTTAAGCGACTACAGGGTCAGTCAGCCAGTGAAGTATCATACGTGATACACGCTTGGGCGATCATGTCACTTTCGTGACATGACTAGCTAGGGAAAAGATTTTCATGCAGTAGGTTGCCATTACTCTCCTGCGGTAGACTGCTAACCAAGGCTATAGAAACCAAACTGTCTTGCTATTTAATCTATGGCTAGATGAAGAATCGATGGATTCATACATTTCCCAAGAGTATTTGCTCGTATGTAAATGCAACTGGAATTCGAACTCGGTTTCCGATTTCTCGTTCCGAGCCGATATTCATCGCACCACAACGCACATCTAATTACAGGGTATCCAGCAGAAAGCGGAAAATTTATTATCCCTGTTTTGTCTTTCAGGAATAACTGACCTTGAAAAATTTATTTCTTGAATATTCATGACCTTGAATAAAGCTACTGCTTCCTCGTTGCAATTTTGTGTTGAACATTTAGGCAAATATTTCGAAAATCTACGATAATTGTACAGTTTGTGCATGAATTATGCTTTTTTATCGGGTATTCTGTAAAATAATAAAAAAAGAAAACTATAAAACTAAGCAAAAGCTGTTCCTAAATATGTTCTTAATACTTTGTTCAAGAAGTTTAAGTGGATAAAAATATCATTTCTATTTCTTCGGCACACGCATGCGTAACGATTTAAGCAGGTTAAGTATTAATTTTGGCGCAAAAATAAAGAAACTTAAACACGGATTCAAATGCAAAATTTCCTAGTTTTAACCATTTCACCTCAAGCAAGATAACAATTACACTAAAGCGTCAGGTATTAGTATGAGTGAAAGAGAAAGAAGAGAAAGGATAATAAAAGAGCAGGTTCTAAGAAGACATAAGATGGCGATTGGTGCAGTGCAAAAAAAATCTATTAGAGTAGAACTTCCGGTCACAACTCGATGTTTTAAGAGTAAAACGATGGAACCTACTTGCCAATCTAGTAGTACCCTTAAATTCCTGCGATCGAAGAACCAACGAGGAAATCTCATCAGAATAATTGCCATGAAAATATTTATAGAAAAGTTAGAAGGGATCCACGTACCGTTGATGGAAAATTGACTGAAGTCAAGATACCAGCTCAGCACCAGTAACATTACAAAACCGTCTTTGAATTTTGTCGTAAATCTCAGAAGCTCCAGATGAAATTGGGCAACAGTATTCCAAGAATAGATGAAAGGAATATTTATAAATATGGAAGATATATTTTTAGCAAAAAAATACATAGATAGAGCGAACCAACTTTCTTAGCAAGTAGAAATATTATTCTATTAAATATAATCACTCCACTTGATGCATGTGAAAAACAAAAGAGGAAACTCGCAATTCGTTGAAGCTATTTAGGCTAGCATCATCCATGTCACTAAAAAACAAAAATGGTTCTCTATGAGGATAAAAAGATAGATGTTTCGTTTTTAGTTTTTAAAATGTACAAGTCATTTCAATTATCAACTGATTCTAGATCATTTTCTAGAACAGCTACGAGTTCTACTTTGTAGGAACTGTCGAAATTGCAAATAAAAAAAGGATTAAATAATTGTGTCATCGACATAAACACCAAAATAGGAATTGGTGAAGAGAATAAACAGCCTAAATCTAAAACGTTAATTTGGAAAGATCTAAGATTGTTGCCGTTCAACACGAACTTCATTAGTTCATCAGACCTAAAGAAAGAAAAATCGTATTGTTTATCTGAAAAAAGGCCGTTTAAAGTGAGATGCTTAACCAATTCAAAGTTTATTAAAGATTCTAGTACCTTGCCAAAAATAATTAAAGGAAAATGATTCAGAGAATAAGAAGTTTCACCAGAGTTCTTAAAGACAGGATCCACAGAAAAAGAATTTTAAGCGAGCCTATTCAAATAAATTGTATATTTGATAATTTCATACGTACTGTACGAAATAATCATCTTGCCGGTAGGAAGAAATTCAAAGAAGCAGTTAAAATGTGACGGCACCTCTATTTGGTACACAAAAAATACGTGAAGTAAATATAGAAAGAATATAAGAAAATATTGAAACTAGGGAAGTAGAAATAAAATAAAATATACGAGATGGAAAAGCAAGAAGAAAAGAAACGGTAGAGACATATAAGTGTGAATTTAAATAAAGAGAGCAAAAGAAGATAATATCTGAATGCATGAGAAGCAGATAAAGTATGAACTGAAGAATGAAAAACTCTGAGACATAGACTTGAACATTGCCACTGGTAAATACATCAAGAGAATCAAAGAGAGACATGTAGAAAGACGGAGTTAAAAGACGAGGGGAAAAGCGAAGAAAGCACAAAAGAGATAATACGACTTTGCTAAACAAGAGCAGAGAAAAAAAAGATTTAAGATCAGTTTTGTATTGGCAAATCCATAATAGGTAACATGGCAGGAAGTGGCGGAATGGCGCGCACTTTTTCGCGCGTTTCATCTGATAATGGCGTGGTACTGATTAAATGTCTTTACAAGTCGATCACTTCCATATCAAAATCGCGCGAACGGACAAAAATATTAACTGCCCGTCGATTTTTTTTTCCCTTTAGTGATTTTTTTTTCAAAACGAATCCGATATTTTCAATCGCATTCGTTCAGAAATGATTACAATCTGCCAAAAGCAAACCGAATCTTACGAGTACTACGACTAATGCTGCTAATACTGTTTTTTGTTACTTATAATACCACTGTTACTAATAACGATACTAATAAATTAATAATACTATTAATAACAATGCAAATTACTTCTTTTATGCGTCGCGTTCGTTTTGGACCTGGACGATCATGGCTCTCCACAATTATCTATGTTGCTCTAAGTAATTTTTATTTTTACCGCCCATATTTATCCCCGTTCTACCATTATTTCATCAAAATTTGTAAAATAGATTATTGCTGTTTCCTTTTGCAACTCTTACCTTCCCGGTGTCTAGTGAATTTTAAAATCCTTAAGACGTTTTCTTTCATTATGCGGCCCAGAAATTTCTACCGTTTCTTTATTATTGGAAGAATAATTTTCCTTATGTTCCTTTTTTCTTTAAGACTACTTTGTTTCTTACTTGTTGTGCCTTTAATATTCTTTGTATTCGTGAGTAAAACCATATTTCTGTTCCCTTAAGTCTTTTCTTCACCTATGAAGAGATTGACCTGCATTCAGAGCCATATAGGAAATACACAGTAGCTCAGGATTCCTTCGTAGTTTCTAAAGATATTTTCCAGTGTCTTTTTTATCATTTCAACCCAAAGCAAGACCACCCTAGTGTGCAGGGGGTTTACAGTGAGAGAAAGAACTGGCTACAGGTGGTATTAAAGAAAGAATAAAAGATAAACGAGCTTCAAGGAGATAGAAGATGGCAATCGACGTTGCATTTAAATATGAGAGATTGTAGCTATCAGGAAAGCAAGTAAACAGAGGAACGTTCTACAGGCGGGAAGTGTGAAAAAAGTTGGAGTAGAAATGGTGGTTACAATTAAATATTTCAACCGTAAGAGAGTAGGACCTAAATGTCAATCTAGTACGCTTAAATTCATGTGGTCTGGTTACCAGAGAAAAAAGCTCATCAAAGTAGTGGCCATGAAAATACTTGTAGAAAAGACAGAGGGAAGCCACGTCACGTTGCTGAGAAAGTTACTGAAGTCGAAATGCTAAGTCAGAACATATTATATTGCAAACCCTTCTTTGGATTTTGTCAATAATCTTGAGATGAATAGCAGAATCATCCGATATGGCAACAGTATTCAATGCACGGACAAATGGTAGATTCATAAATTAGCAAGATGGATTTTGACGAGTTGTTTCATTTCTTAAAGGCAGCTTTCGATATTCCTACGCACCTTCAGATTTCTGTGTCTTTTCTTACTGCACTTTAGCTTTTGACGTTTTGCTGTCTCTTTTTCAACTACTATTAATAATACTAATAATTGACTACTAATACCACTGAAACAATAATAATCCAGACTACGCAATTACTAACACCAGCTGAAATACTAAAGAGATTATTGAATCATAGAGGAAACATGGTACCAATTAATCTTCAAAATATTTTATCTTTTCGGCACAGACATTTCACAAGCGGACATATGGAATTATGGGAAATTTTCTTAAAGGATAGGCTGACGGCCACATCACGTTGAAACACCGGTTCCCGAAAGAGCCTCGTCTGTACGTAGATGGGTGACCACTTAGTAACACCAGTTACTGTAAGCTTGGATGTGCGGGGGATATAATGTACTGATTGGAATTATTAATCGGAGAGTCGGGTTTTAATTCCAGTTGGGCTGGTCAAATTCACTTCTGCGCAAATATCCTTGGGAAATGGTATGAAACTACATCTTCTCTCCTTAGCTATGGGTTATTATGCAGGACGTGTATTACTAAACCATTAATATCTTCAAAACTATAAAGAAATAACATTGAGTACAAAATGTTTAGATTTCGATATTAAATATATCACCAGAGGTTGATATGACGTTAAACTAAAAAAAGCAAAAATCTCAAATGATATATGAGATATCGCTTTTGAAAGTAAAGTCTCAAGATCTCTTAACTAGTTTAATTTTGTCCTAAATCCGAGTGTTCGTAAAGTTATGATCGTTTGAAGTTAATCAAAACTTGCACATGTTTAATCATTCCTTTCCCGATAATGAATTCTGAATAGTTGCCTTTTCTGCTACTTTTTATTAGGAAAATCAGTAAAAATCTTATTCAAATTGATTGTTATACCTGAAAAGCAGGTTTAACTAAACACTCTTTGTTAAAAATGATCTCTATCGAGTGTTTTGATGCTTTACAACACAGAATCACTATTTTCATTACTTGCAGGAACTACCTTCCTTAGTTTCACCTGTTTAGACTACCACAGGTAGGATCCGCCTTGTCACGTACACTAAGTCCTCGTCCTTTTATATTTCCTTGGTGAGGAGGAAGTTTCGTCCAGCTTCTCCAGAACTTTCACATTGGGAAACGAACACCTGAGAAAATGTTTCTCTAAACACTACAATCTTAAGCTTTTCAAGTCTAGGGTCTATAGATGCATATTATGAGGTCTATACTCATAATATGCATCTCTTGCTTTCTCCCTATAAGCTTTAATTTTTTAACTTTTTACATTGAATGATTCCTGAACTTTGTATTGTAAAACGAAAACTAACACAGTTTTGTACAGCTTTTTTTATTACTGATTCTCAACCAACTTCGTATAATGCTAACAAAAATGTTCCTCAGTTTCTAAATACTAAAACAATGTAAAATCTGTAGAACTTTGGTTGGTTGGTTAATTGATTGATTTTGTCCATGGGTCATTTAATGCCAAAATCTAAACATTTTTAATATAGTTTTATGGCTCTAACTACAGATAAAATGTATTGTTGGTCATTTTGTTATAATTATTGTTGGTAATTCTGCTTTAAAATTGTATCAGCAAAAGGTTTTTATATAAAAATGTATTGCTAATAATTCTATTATAAAAATGTATTTCTATGCTTTCATATTGCTTGGGAGCTCACTATTTGCTTATAACTGAGGCCCTAAGAGGTGCTACCACACCGTGTAAAATGCAAGAAAATTGTTATCGGAGAGAAATTTAACCGTAATTTCTTCCTTTTACAAGTTAAATAGGTCATTACTTGCATATTCTGCGCAGTAAATATCAGTTTTTGACATAACTTACTTTGCAATTATCAAGAAATCATGATATAGACATCACCCGCTATTTGCTTGTTTTTAGGAGGGAGATGAAAAACTGTTGTCATTAAAAATCTCCCCAAAGAATTTTTAATTAGCTGAATGCAAAATTTAAGCTCTTTGGGGGAATATTTCTTTTCACAGTAGACTAGGTTTTTCTAGGTTTTAGCTCCTAATTGTTAAATATAAATATAAACCTTTCGTCTCAATCTTTCTGATGAGTACAAATAGCATTAATGCAGTTTCATAATTGAGTTGAACCACAATCAGGAGTATCAAAACAACAAATTTCTGTTTTGTTCTATAGTGAAAAACCGTTAACCTCGGCAGCATACGGATCTAATGCTTAGTTTTGCAAATCATTATTTTTCTATGAAAAACATTTTGTAAAAACTGGAGTAAATGCTCAATGTAGGAAAAATTATCCAATCCCAATATATGCATAGATTCGGCTTCTTTGAATAAATACCAACATTTTTTATGGTGCATGCTTTCTTCGCCTACTGATTTTTTTGTTTTTTAATCGTATCACCCCGAGCAAGGCGGTAACGCCACTGATGTGCAGGGGGCTACGTAATAGTGAAAAGATTGGAAAAGAGATAGCCGGAAATCACATCCTAAACAGGGAACAAGGGATGAGCCTCTTAACCTGTTCAATAGACGTGGGTGGAGTGTGAACCGGGAGATAGATAGATCTATCTACTCCAATTGAAAAAAAAAACAAGTGAGAAGATTGGAAAAGAGAAAACCGGAAACCACATCCTAAACATGGAACAAGGGATTAGCCTCTTAACCTTTTCAGTTGACGTGGGTGGAGTGCGAACCGAGCGATAGATAGATCTATATACTCCAATACGCTATTGTAAAGTATCTACTCATCTCTCATAGTAATTTCTGCAGAAAAAAAATGAGCAATTTTGTTATGTATAAGTAGCGAATCGTACACAAAAATATGATTAACCAGGTTTTTCTTCGTGTAATCTAAGTAGGAATCACACAACAAAGTAATTAACATAACTCAAATTAATTTAAATGGTTTGCAATCATTGAATATTTTGATTGTTGGCTATCTCTCACGTCATATACTATGATTATTATCATATTATTATATATCTTCGTCGCTATCTAACTGATACTGGTATACTACTTCGAGTAGCTTTCAATAAGAAATCTCTATTTTGAATACTTCCTCTCATCCAGAGTCATTTTTTCTTTATATACTCATGGAGAGACATAGCATATTGAGTAATCATAGCTCTCCATAGCTTTGTCTATTATATTTTAATTTTTTCCTTTTTTATTGCTTTTTCATCATTCCTTAAATAAAATATAATAATTTGCCGAAAATATTGCTTGTTTTTTATCAGTAGTATCGAAATAAAAACAACAGCAAATTGATGGATGATATCAACCGTTTATAAAGAAATATTCTACATTCATTGACTGAAAATTTCGCATTAATATCGGTTTAAATACATAAAATATTTCTCTCAAAACAGTTTTTCAGGAAAAAAACTTCTCAAGATTAATAAATGTTCTCGCTCTTTCTAGTATTGACGGAAGTTTCCTTCCTAATCTTCTGTTTCTTTTCTCGCACTTTTCACTTAGAACTTCCGATATCTTTCTTCCCCGATAACTACAATGTTTCAAGATTTAAATGGACCGTCAATCGCCATTTCTGTCTTCTTGAACCCTGTTACTTTTATCTTTTTTTCAGTCACTCCCACTAAAGTCGTCTCATTTTCTTTCACCCTCTGTAACCCCTGCGTCCTTGTAAATAAAACGATAATTATATATATATATATATATATATATATATATATATATATATATATATATATATATATAAGTAAAATGTATAATGTCTAATTATAGATCTAGCAGGAACTTGTGGGCAAAAGAAGAATCCCGAAAAGAACGCAATATTTGCAAGATAATTCTTAATAGAGTGCCAGAAACCTGAGATATAAAAATTAAAATACTATCTGAAATCTCAATAACCTTATTAAGTCACCTCAAAAAATCATGCAGGCAGCAATAAACCCTGTATCAGGGAATAAACTGAAAGACATATTGAAGCGCTATAGAAAATGAACGCAGGCAACATCATTGAAAAATTGTGTTGCAATATTAACATCGATACGTCTGCTTATAAATAGTTATTTGGCTTCTCTTGTGCTAACTTTGGCATTGAAAATTTATCATCATAAGGGACCCGATCTCTTATCAACGAGCATGATACACGCATACTTCTCTTGAAGAACCGCCCTTAATTGATTTAGACAGAAATGTTTAGGCTTATCTCTCTTAGGATCTGGTTCTTAGTTATTATTAAATGTAGTTCTGATACGTGGAATTCGTTCCCCAGAAAGAACACTTTTATGAGACATAAAAGAAACATTCAGGTTATTCCCTGAGGTCTGCTACAATTAGCGATGAGCTACAACCTATTCTTGTATATTTTACGAAAGTAAGAATTTCCTGTAAAATGCTACACTTACCGTAGTATATTAGATAAGAGGCAGTGAATAATTCAGTAGCTTTGATTAGTTATGAACTGAATTTTTCGCTGCTCAATTTCTGTAATTAAGTGGGTTAGGGTTAGGTGAAGTTTATTGACAAAAATGATGATAACGGCACTGAAATTGGTGAAATCGTTCAATAAAATTAAGACCTTGAATTTTAGGGGTAACGCGTTTCGTTATTTAGGACTTTATCACTTTAATCCGATGAATAACATACAATCAATCTATAAGACCAATAGTAAGTGAGCAGTAATTATGAGATCGGCAGCTTCTTTATAAGGAAACATAAGATTCTGTATTCATTGACAGACCAGTTAGTATTACTATATGATGAAAATAAGATTTTTCTCTTAAAACAATTTTTCAGGAAAATGGGTTTTTCAAATTCACTAATAGGTATCACTATTTTGAGTGAGTATAAACTTTTGTGTAGTAGTGTGAAAATTCAGATTTTTTTTTTTACCATTGTATTCTTTTTTAGTTATATGCGCTATTAACTGTTGTTGTTGCTGCTATACAATGTTGCTGGTATACAATGGCGAGTAAATATATACACATGCACCTACCCAAAACATTGATAAAAGCCACAAAACTTTTACAATTCAATTGCATACACAGATGTTGTTATATTATTTCCAAAGATTGGCTATTCTAATTAATTAGAAAAAGCCATTTTTTTATAATTATCTATTCAGCTGGAATACAGATTTTACCTCTAAAGAAATATCACTCAAAAATATATACAGTTCTTTCTTTTATAAAATCTTGTAAAATATAAGGTTGGAAAGAAAGAAAGGCTTGTCGCATTTGAAGAAGAAAAATAAACAAATGATTCTTTGCTCTTAATTGGTATATTTGTAACGGGAGCGCATTATTCTCCCACTTGAATTTCATCCATATATAATTACACCTATATTTCACGGATGAAAGGGAATGGCTGATAAGAAAAAGAATGACAAGCTCGCTTTGTCGTCAGAAAGACTTTTATAAGACTAAGACATACAGAACACTATATTTACATATATACAAGTATTCCACACGGAGAATAATATATCACATATGTCAACATTGCAAAGCAGAGTGTAATGAGAAGAAACAAAAAGGAAAGGTCTTACATATAATATGGAGATACTTCGGTATCTGGAGAAGCTATTTTTAGAACTCGAGATTCAAACGAGCCGGATTCATTTATGTCCCAGGCAATGGTGTATAGAGTTCTTAATCCGAGGAGTGGGAGCAAAAGCTTGATTCAGCGCCCCCTACCACAAACAGTAACCAACAATCCGAAATGGATCAAATAATCAGTTTTTAGAAATTCAAATACAAATTCTTCTCGCGACGACTCACGCGATATAATTAGAAATACAAAAATGAATAACATAATTTCATCCCAGATTCCAAAAATACAAAAATAAATGCTAGTACTTAAGAAACTAGGTAAAAATCTAAATATAACTGCATTTTTATAAAAAATAAAAATGCATTAAAAAGTATTTAAATACAATTCAAGTACATTTTTATTTGGTCTACTTCTACCAACAAGCACTGGGCATTGACAAAACCTGAATTAAAAGATGTTAAAACTAGAGCAATCCATTTCATCTATTTGAATTCGTAAAGCCACGACTTCGAATCAGGCTTGGAAGTCAAAAATTTGTCAATAACACCATCCACATTCACCGGAAGATGTGAAGTGGAAAAGCTCGATTAGAGTTTCTTGTTTGACGAAAGCTCTGTCTTTTTTTTTGTATTAACATTCGGCAAACTGTAATTTTGCGACCGAGTTCTGTTTCATCAAAATCGTATGCTGTATCAGCTACTTTGCATTTTCTACCATGTGTTCGTTCGACTTGGAATCAATGAGGCTTTCAATATCCAAAAAATAAAATTCCTTATCTAAGATGTGGCACAAGACCGAAAGTATGGGAGATCCAGTGAGGATAGAACTTACCATTGAGTTGCAATTGATCTATAAAAGCAATTGCTAATAACATGGGGATTTCCTAAGCGGAGCTAATTTTTGGCACAATGAGAAAGTATGGGGCACTCAGTGAGGATCGTACTCAGTATTCAGTCGTAACTGTTCTAGTGAGACAAGCTTGTTAGCCATTATACCACGTCGAAGTACCCAAACGAAATTTTCATTCAAATGCAATTTTTAAAAATTATAAATTTCGACATGAATAACCTAACCAAAGTTGACATGTAAAATATTCCATTAGAAACCGAATAAAAGAAATGTTAAACTCACAAAGCCTCTTTTGCCTTGTACATCTTGGGTAGGGTTTATCATCTCTCATTTGCGTCACTGTGTTTAGAGTGCGGCTCAGTTGTGTCTCTGTACGTGAAGAGAGATGTAGTTGACAAAAACAAAATACTTAGAGGTACCCGATCCCGCAGAACAGCCTAGTCGAGGCGTCACCCCTCAACTAAATGTTGAGGATCGGTGGTCGCCAGCGAGGCCAGCGCAACCGAAGTTTGCTGAGTCCATTTTTGGCTCTGACCCGGGGGTAGGCGCTCAGGCTCCTCACATTAAACTTGACCTTGTATCACATCACGTCTCGGTGGGGAAACGAGGCAAATATAATTACAGCACCCGTCTTGTCGTGATAGCTCATATTTTATGAGGTTATGAAATTAAAGAAGCGAGCATTATATTATTAATACATTCTTCCTGATCATATTATACTTCGATTTTATACAGTTTACACCTAGTAGTAGTAGTCGTAGTAGTGTTCAAATTTCTCTAGATGAAGCATTGTCATTATACCTGTTTTAAATCTGTTCACCCTAAGCGAGGCAACAAATTCAGTAAGATGCGGATGGAGAGAGGTAATTTGAAATAAAAGAAAAGTGAATATAATCAAAATGAATAAAAGTGGCAATGTGCTTGGATCACTAAATTTCATTTCATGCATGTTTACTTTTGTAAAACTTCACTTAATGAAATAAGAAAAAAACATTTTTAGCAGAGCTCGTGTTAAAAACAATAATAGAAATTGTAATACTAGCTCTGGTAAAAAATGGTTACTGATTCATAAAGTTTATATATCCCTAAAAATTCATTCACTGACTCAGTGGATAAAAGCGTTGGTCAAAGCAGATGGGGACACATACTTAAAGAGTTGCGTTACTAAAGTTAACTGATACTGAGATTTAAAAAAGAATATGTGGAACTAGAACAATCTACTTCCGTAGACGAAGTAAAAGTTTCGGTTCGAAATTACAGCACATATCACCTGAAGAAGGTCAGAGCTTACAATGGTCGAAATGTCATAAATATGACAATAAACCAGAGGAGATCAGTATGGCAATAAAAATAAGAAGAACAGTCCGAAAGATGTAAATAGTGTAAATAGTTACAATACCTCATCTTTATTGCCATATTTTCGATGTTTTGACCGTTGTATATTCCGGCCCTCTTCAGGTGATATCTGTTGGAATTTCGAACCGAACCCTTTATTTAGGCATATGGTCTAGTGGATAAAAGCTTTGGCTGATTGCTCCAAAAGGGACTTAACCCAAAGAGTTATAAGTTTAATATCTGGACACAGCAGACGGAATTTGGAAACTTAGAGAGTTGAGTTATCAAGGGGAATTAACTGAAACTGAGATATCAAAAGTCGTGGCATTAGAGCAATCTACCTGCGTGGATTAAATAAAAGGTCCAGTTCGAAGTTCTAAAAAAATTATAACTTGAAGAAAGGCGGGGGCATACAACGGCTGAAAACGTGTGAATATGGCAATAAAGATGAGGACAAGTGTCTGAACAATGTAAATTACAATACCTCATCTCAGAAATATTGACAGATCCAAAAGAAAAATGAACCCATAATACATTATAATTTTTAACCTTTTTCTACTATCTTTAGATTTTACTGAATTCGACTCGTTAAACTTTACTAAATAATATATGTAATCCCAAAAGATGAGGAACTAGTTTTAGTTGTCTATTATCTTTTGAACATGATGAAAGTCTGCTTTAAGAGTTGGTTCGAAGGCAGGACGCTATGAAAGAATGTCGTTTCTTATAAAAGAACTTCAACAAATACGGAGTAAACATTGGCTAACAAACGAAGCATAAACAGGGAGATATTCTTCGAAATTGGAAAGGGTCGTTTAAATAGATCATGACTATGCACAAATGTTAGTTTAGGCAATATATGTGCGAGTTTTATGCGTGCAAGGAGGAGAACTCCCGGGAATAGTGAGAAGCCTGGAAACGAGTTATGATTGCAATTTACTCGAAAATCCAACTAAAGAGGAGGAGCTGTTCTTCTGTGTAAACAATGTTTGCCTCGTTACCGGCATTTTTTTATTCCTTACACGTGTACCATAACAAATAAATCATACATACATATTTCATGTAAAACAATTCCTTTTCTCTCCAGCTTTTATAAGTAAAATAAAAAGAAACGCTTAAAAATGTAGTGTATGCATAAGAGAATGAACCATATATATATATATATATATATATATATATATATATATATATATATATATATATATATCCAGGTTTGGATGCTAAAATATAAGTGACAATACTTTTGTAAATATCTATAGGTACTGTTAAGTGCAAATAAAATTGCTCGCACACAGAGGGTCGGCCACCAGAAGTAACGGCATGCTTATTATTTCTGACCTTGATGGTTCAAAATAAATTCACCTCGTTTTAAAAACACTATATAAATAAACATAGTACATATATATTAATTTATTAGCATGTACATCTGTGTATTCTGTGGCCTAATGATGAAAAAATGTACATATTTCACACGATAAATATTTATTTTCCAACGACATATTCCCTCTTATCAATGTACTTATTTCACTGGTAAGTTTTAATCATGGAGCTGAAGCGTAATGCAATGACATTTTCTGATCAAAACCCAATTAGGCTATATACTTATTGATCTACACCTATAAAACATCCTGCGATTTCGCTGTTTTCTCTTTGCGTATATATATATATATATATATATATATATATATAACATGTTTCGTTAAAAAAGGGCCGGCCAGGATGATTTTATTAATGTTTTATTTAATTTTTACAGTATTCTTAAATGTTTTTTCTTTTTGTTTTATTTGTTTTTTATTTTGTTTTTTGTTTGTTTGTTTGTTTTTTTGTTTTTTTGCTGGTGATAAGGAGTGAAAAAATGTTCCATATTTATTTTACTTTCCAAGCGCTTTTACCCACTTCACTGTCCATTTTCAAGGAAGTTAATTTTCCGGTGCTGTTATTATGTTCTCATGTTTGACTGTAACGTAATTTTTGCGCTTTTGTGTTTTTGAAAAAGAGAATTCTTTAGACTTATATATATATATATATATATATATATATATATATATATATATAAGAGCCATATCAATAAAGACGTTGTCTAATTAAGAAAAATAATTTATTTTACGCAGCAACAATTTATTTTGAACTTGTGTACTCCATCTCCATATATTAAGATGTTCAGAAAGTAGTTACGGATTTCATCAATATGAGTCAATGAACCAAATTAGTATAAAGTTTAAATGATAACAAACTGCGTCGTCTTTTCCATCTGACAGTCAATTATAGTGTATTTCAGGGCTTAATTGGGAAAACTTTCAAATAAAGAATGTCATTCTCTTATAATCTTTTGCTTGAGAATCGAAAAAAAAACCTTCTGCTAGCAGAAGTCAAGAAATCCAACCTTTCATTTTTGGATCGTATTGTTACAAGTAATTAAAAATTGGGTTTTGCCTGTCAACCGAAAATAACAGTAGTCATCACAAAATGCAGCCGTGAAACCTCGAAGCAAGTTTCAAACCGACTAAGTTTCCCAATCAGGTGGGTTTTGTTCATATTTTCCATCGCGTTTAATGTGACGGCCTTCAACAAGCCCTTTCTCGTATGGGATCTCTGTTTTTTTTTCTACTTTATGATGCACGAAAGTCAGTAGTTAGTGGGAATCAAATTAGAATATCTTAATGTCCATATTTGAAGGATGACAAGATCGAGAAATTTTTCCGTTTCCCACTCCTGTGTCCTCGAATAAAGAAAAATTCTTCTTGTCCGGTCGTCCAGGTTCACTCCATCTCTTAAGTCCTTGTCAAGGACGTCGAATTCAGTGAAGAGTCTAATTGTAAGATCATTAGGCACGACATTAACTTTCTATTCCTGTGAATATTTTCTGAAATTCAAATTAAAAATGTCAAACAAAAACATATATATATATATATATATATATATATATATATATATATCACTCAATATCACCCATTCAATAATGAATTAGAGCACACTAGCTATTGGGCGTGTATAATGATATACGCGCTAAAAGGTCTGCCTTCTTCTACCGGACACTTGTGGCCCAGAGGTAGAATCGCCGACTGACACCAATTCGGTCAGATCTCAATCCTGGGTTAGGAAGCGATCGGAGTCTAACCGTACTGATGAGCTGTGATACAGCGAAACAGATCTGTCTGCGGATGACTATAGTATATATATATATATATATATATATATATATATATATAATTTGTTAACTAGTTAGCTTTTGGTCATAATTAAATTAGACCAGTACACAATTGTATTAAAACGTGTTCAATGCAATTATGTTGTAGAACTTTTGAATATTTTTCATTTGGAGACGAGTTATTTCGCGACCTAGGTTTCTACCGGTGTTTTCAGGTAATTTACAATAACTGTTTTTACCGTTTTTCGAACGCTTACATAACAGGGATTTTTTTATGAACGCGCAATTTTCAAAATTAAGCGAAGTTACTTAAATATCTTAGAATACTTTTATCCATGATTGTATGATCCTAGCAGGTATTTATTGGTATGGTTGCACTTGGACATAATTTCTTTTCTTTCATTGAGAAATTTATTTTTCTCTGGGAAAAACATTAGAGCCAATTTTTCCTCCTGGCATAACCTGCATATTTTACCACCACTGTAAGTCTTGGCAATTTTTACTATGCTCCAAATTATATCATGGTCTTTTCCTTACTTTAATTTTAATTTACACACATGGCTAGCCAGTTTTATATAATTTTTAGGTTTTCCATTTTATATGTAGACTTATTGTTATTCCACCTAACTTTTAAAAAGCGCGTTATATTAAAGTAGAAACTGAAGTCCACACCAAGAGGAGGCAGTCTGTTATTGCTAAATGCAATCATGGCCATTTGTTATATATATATATATATATATATATATTTTTAAACGAGTTATTACGAAACCTAGGATTCTCCTATGAGTGGTGTCTTCAGGCGATTTGCAATAACTAATTTTAGCGTTTTCCGTTTTTTTAAAGAAAAACGGTAAACGGTACAATAATATAATAACTCGTTTACAAATGGAAAATATTCAAAAGTTTACAATATAATTTTATTGAACACTTTTTAATAAAAATGTGCACAAGTCTAACCTTATTATGACAAAAACAAATAATTAAACAATCCATATATATATATATATATATATATATATATATATATATATATATATATGCATGTATGTATGTATAATAAAGAACATAAGATGAATGTTTTCATAAACCTACTGGTAATTTATTTCGCGGCTCTTATAGACCGCTCCCCAGGCCAAATTCATTCAACATTGAATGGGTCAAAATTATCCAGAACGAGTCAAGTAAAAAGAAAGATGAAAAAAAGAAAAAGAAAAGAAGAAAAAATAGAGGAAAACAGGCTAACTCAACAGTGCTATATATTAGCATCGATATTATCTCTAGACGACAGACGGCCTTTGCCTAGATTTACAAAGACAGTTGTTAAGGAAGTCAGTAAATCTTGACTAGGATTTTTAGTTATCCATTTTAAGATGCATATTAAAAATTAAAAAATAGGGCTTGAATTTTTGCTAGAAAAAAATGAATTGTTAGTTTTTCTTATTAATTTTGACTGTAATAATATTATTATATAATTGCATAAGACTTATTGGTAGTAATAATAAAATGATAATAAAGAAATTAATATTTAAAAACCTTAAAGTAATAATAATGATACATAAGAATGGCGAAGCTCAGTCTGTGGCTTTACGAAGACGTTTATTAGATTTGGCACGTCTTCTTTACCAGCTAAAGTGTTATGGTGTTTCTTGCTAAATTCTTGCTTTGATTAATACTTTCTTAACAAATCGCGTAATGAAAGTTCTTTTTCCATTAATATGGGTATCTCGAGGGTTATATTTTCGAATTTACTGTGTTTTTTATTTTCAAAGATCTTTCCGAAATCATCAGTTCCTGACTCAGAATCATTGATGTCAGAACAACAATTTACTCCCGCCTTAATAGTAATTATGACAGGAGCGATAAAACGGGCAGATGTTTTCACTGAAACAAGAAATTTTTTTTTTAATTTTATGTCTTCAAAACAAAATTGTTCTCTTTTTTTGTCTTAAAGAACCATTTTCTCTCATCAGTATGACTGATGCTAACTTCTAGGACAGGAACTCATTGCATCTTTTAAATTACACGTTCTCTGCTGACATAAAGTGAAACGACTTCAATCAATTGTTATAACTGTTTGTTTAATACACTGAATCTTACTAAACCACTTCCCTCACATTTTGCAGGTTTATAATTCTAACACTTACCTGTGCTTTCAAATTTGCTTCCATGTTTGTTTTGGTGGTTCTCTTATACATCTAGAGATTCTTGATAAAATTCAAAGAAATATTTGTTATCTCAACTTCCAGAATTTAAGCGCAGTACTTGACTGAGAACTGGATTTCATAATTTCATTTCTAGTTGTAACAATAAGTTCTATATTAATAGTTTCTTCCCGCGTAATTCTCATTTGAGGAACACTTTTTCTTGTTTCCATGTCAACTACGATTTTCAGAAATTTAAATGAAACGTCAATAGTCATATTCTGTCTTCTGGAGTTCTGTTTTGAAATGTTATTCCTCCTCAAAAATGTTTTCTCAGTTTGTCTCACTCTTTAACACCTACCATTTTATTGGCTTTATCGCGTTGCTTGGAGTGAAATGATTGAAATGCATATACTACCAGTCATAATTATTAGGTCAGCTCAGTTTTAAAAAATGATGTATTTCATACTATTTTTAGTATTTATTGCCAAGTGGATAATTATAAATGAAAATAAAATGGTTCTTTTGTTAATACTGCAAAATAACATGTGAATCAAATGAACTGTTCTGGTGTCCAGTTTTTGTGCTTTCTTCCCCATGCTAGTATCTTTTTTTTTTATTGGCTAGCCGAAGCAAAGGTTTCCTGGCTGCCTAGTAAAATTTTGTAAAGTAATAATAGCAAAAGAACCATTCTATTTTGATATACAATTATCCACTTGGCAATAAATAATAAAGGTAATATGAAATACATCATTTTTTTACTGGGGTTGCCTAATAATTATGGCCGGTAGTGTACATACATACATACATACATACATACATACATACATACATACATACATACTGGCCGACCACTCGTATCCAAAGATGCCCGTCTACCATGCACATTTGTGGTTGTTCAACACAGAGACCACCTGTGGTTTATACTGCACTATATTGAGCAAAATTAGTTATAGTTTCTGGAAGAGAGCGCGTTATCTGCCCTGACCAACAGTCAATACACTCAATCTTTTGGTCTCGCTGACTTGCGACTTTGTGCTAGCACAACTATCGACAGCTTCCGAGGGGTCCCGTCTACCCTGTTTCACTCTCAATGTTGAGGTCAACCCGTTGTATGGTGCCGCACGCTGGAATTGCCTCTTCCAGTACCTTAACATCAAGATGTTACCTTTCTGACAAATCGACTCTGGTGAGATTCAAACCTAGACTTCATGATCAGAAATCAAACGTTCTAACCACTCGTTCACGCATAGTTTAATACTTATGGTCATGCCGATGACTGGTCGAGCTTTTCGACAATGTATAATTACATTTTTTTCCTCAAAATCTCTGATGGCATTTCGAAACATCCGAGAATCTTTCCCACAGTCGAACAATATTGTTACAATGTTGAATATTATTTTTATGTTGTTCTTATCTCTTCTCAAATATCAAAGTTCATGTAAATAAACATATAAATATAGTTAGACTGCCAACAATAAACATGAACAAACTGTCACAAATGTAAAAATATATTTTAACAATATCAAAGACAACCTTAAAACTTATGAACTTTGCTTTTAACTTGTTTGAATACTTAAGATTTGGGCGATCAATATAATCATTCCCCTTTGATCAATAATTTAACAGGAAATCAGTTTTCATCTCTATTTCACGAACGCTGATATAAACTAACCAATAAACAACGCATTGACAAAATTGCTTGAGTATCATATATATATTTATATGCATGTGTGCATGTGGGTATGTGAGTGAGTGAATTACAGTTTAGCCAGGTACGTTGTCAAATTCGAAGGATCTGAGAACTGGCTATCTAGACAAAATTACTAAAGATTGCTCCCCGGTTGGAACCCAGTGTGTGTGTTATTTCTAAGAACGAAACTAAAAATGAAAGGAAGGATATTTTAAAGAGTAAGAAAAGTAGTAAAAGAATGAGAATATTAACAAAAGAAAAGAAAAAATCAAAGAAAGAAAATAAAGAAAGATATAAACGACACAAGAAGAATTGAAGAAGAACAAAGAAAAAGAAGCTGAATTAAGAAGACGGGCTGAAAATGAAGAAGTAAACTAGAAAGACGAACAGAAAGGAAAGATGAGAGAAACAACGTGGAGGGCTATGAAAAATAACAACACTGTATAACTGTTTATGACAACAGAAAACAAACGTCGATGGGAGTAAAGAGAAGGAAAGCCTACGAACCCCTTGTACATCAATAGATATGTGTTCTTCGGAGAGGAGCGACATTGGATCACGGAACAATATAAAAACCTTTTAAACTAAACGAATGAGAAAAGTCGACCATAAAAACAACTGGCCCAACCCTGGACTTCTGTATTGATCAAAGAAGAGCCTTTCCCAGAAAAGAGAGCCTCTGTAGGTTAACGTTTAAGAGGTATTTTTATAACAGAGCATACTCTTCGATCAATGTCACGAAGAAACGTATTCATCTGTACCAGTATATGCATGTATAAACGAGGTGGAATGTGAGCAAAATTATGCACGCTCACACACACACACACACACACACACACACACACACACACACACACACACATACAAGCACACACACATACAAGCACACACACACACACTTATATATATGTGTGTGTGTGTGTGTGTATGTGTGTGTAAAATGTTTTGAATGTTGATCATAAAATCCTTTCGAAGTAAACAAATTGAATTTGAAATGGTGATAGATTTTGGCAACTGGATATCAAGAAATGACTGAAGATTTTGGTGCCATCATTCCAAAGAATTAAACAGATTCAATTGGCTTTGAAAATATTCAACCTGATGAAGATTTTATTGTAAGCAATAACCCTAAGCGGAATTTGCATAAAAATTTTACAATGGAATTTTAGACAGCAATTAAATCAGTTTATGAGGTGTCGGGTAATGGTTAATGAGCACGTTTGATTAACCATTGCTACTATATAAGTTCGATCCTCAGTATGCATTAAATACTGGGAACAACAGTATGCATTAAATACAGGGAACAAGAGAATGCTTTTCGGCAACTATTTGCACTCTCTTCTTTATACGTTGCTCTAAAAGTTACTAAACTCCTAATATAATATTGTCTTTTTTCCATATAATCAACAAATCTAAATTAAACTATATATTCACGAAGAACAATCTTTATTAAACGATTTATCCAGGTGAAATATAGATATTAATAAAAATTAAGATGTGCAAAAGTAAATGAACCTTACATTTTATATTTGGTGACTCCTACTTTTAAGATCATGACGTCGATGAGCCTTTTATTATGATTTTGAAGAAGCTTCCAGCAGTAGATTGCGTCAATTTTTGACAATTTTTCTTAGCAAAACTGACACTTTGGTCGATGTTATCTACGTTTCTTTCAGGTAAATCCTTCTTTAGCGTGAACCACAGATTTTCAATTGGCTTTAGTCTAAGGTATTGGTTAAACCATTCCAATACATGAAATTTCTAATGTTCACTTATTTTTTATCTGCAAAATATATATGTATAGTGGATACTCGTATCTGAAATAGGCACCCCTTTTTATTTCAGTGTGCATTATGTCTATCAGATTACGCATACACACTCTTTGATATATAAATTTGGCGTCTATTTCAAATACAAAGTATCCACTATAATAATAGTCTGATGTAATAAAAATGTTGGCTTAAAATAATTACATTAATTGTTGATTAATATATATATATATATATATATGTGTGTGTGTGTGTGTGTGTGTGTGTGTGTGTGTGTGTGTGTGTATTCCTTTCCTAAACCCTTAATAATAACAGGTAATATATTTGATGTGTGCTGTGGTGCAATTAATAATCAGCTCGAAATGATAAATCGGAGAGGCGATTTCGAATTTCAGTTGAATTCGTTGTATTCACTGACAAACAAATACAAATACGAAATTATTAATCAATCTCTTCTACCTCCAGCCATGAGATGGATAGCAGGACAGATTAGCTTCTATAGCCCTGGTTGTCAACCAGTTTAACGCAGAACGAAATGTTCAAACTACTGCCGGAAAATCTTATACCTAGTCAGCCATGGAATGAAAAAAAACACGATCGCCCAAGCGTTTGGCAAATAACTGACTGAATGTTTTTCATCTTGAAATGCCACATTTCGCTGATTTCAGATATCGAGGTCATTATGTTTACTTAGTTCCTCAAGCTTTTTCAGAGATAAAATTTTGTTGTCTGGTGCTGCAACATCTACCAGATGACAAAAGTTTTCATTATATTATTATTATTATTATTATTATTATTCGTCAAATACGTCAAATATAGGAAAAATAGTAATTGAAAGGGGTATGACAAAACGTAGAGCTAAACGAATCTTCTCGATAATCACCTCTAAATTTAAAATAATAAATAAAGACAGCCAAACAACTTACATAAAAATATTGCATGTCTTCAAAACAATTAATGTTGCAAAAGTCTAGAGTCCGACACGTGATATTACGCAAAATTATGTTTTTGAATTAGTCAGGAACACATTTTCTCTTTCCAGTGCCAACCAAATGTTTGTCTATCTGTAAAGACAGAGCTGAATTGATTAACTATTGAGGATCACATGACAGTCCAAACGTGGTACATATTAACTGGACAAGCGAAAGAAAAGTTGTACGAACAAAGATTTAAAGTCTGTAGCGTTATTCTGTGAACAGTTGACTCAATTTTAGAACGGATGTATAAATAAACCACCCGACTGTGCATAGTATACTACTGTCAAAGTTGGTCGGGCGCCTCTGCTATTCCTCTCAGGGTTCTCGACAGGCTCCAAAGGAGAATCTGTAACGTGATCGGTCTCGACCTGGCAGCTCGACTCCAGTTATTTTCTCACCGGCAGAATGTGGCTTCCCTCTGTCTCTTCTACAAATATTTTCATGGCTTCTGCTCTGATGAGCTTACCTCATTGACGCCCCCTCCACAAAAATTTATTCGAGGAACCAGACTGGCAACAATCCCCGCCCTTTTACAGTTAAATCAACCAAATGTAGCCGCTATTTCTACTCCAACAGTTTTTTTTTTTCACGTACTCGCCGCCCGTGGCTCTCCTTTCGGTATACTTGCTTTGCTTACGGCTACAATCTCCAGGAATTTAAATGAAATGTCGATTCCCATCTTTTATCCACTTGACTCCAGTCCGTGTATCTTTTTTCTTTTCCTTTCCCACTTTATCCTCGCAAACGTCTTCACACCGATATTCCCATCCTTCTCTTGCCGTTTCTCTGACACCCACTGTAATTGGTTCGCTCTCCTCCCGCTTAAACTTTTACTCTTCTTTTATGTAGCCTCCTGCGCATCAGTGGCGTTACCGCCTTGCTTGGGGTGAAACGATTAAAAAAAAAGATATGAAAATCAAAATCCATGGCTGAAAAGATTTATTAGCACACCTTGCGAGAGAGAGAGAGAGAGAGAGAGAGAGAGAGAGAGAGCTTTCTCTTTCGGTATACTTTGACTTTTTACTTCCATAATAATCTTTACAAACACATTAAAATAAATTGAAATATAAGTTTAATTGACATGCAAAGATTTCAAACTTGTAATTGAAAGTTTGAAAGTTTTATTTTAATTTTTAGACTTTGCATCTGTTCTTGAATATACCGCTATATATATATATATATATATATATATATATATATATATATATATATTAGTCATCCACATACAAGCCTGTTTTGCTGTATCACAGCTCATCAGTGTGGCTAGACACATCCACTTGCTTCTGCTGGGGATCGAAACTCGACCGATTTGGTATCGCTACAAATCATCCAGATACTTCGTCTGGAGACACTTTCAGTAATATATGTATTAATAACACGTGGATAAAAAAAAGACTAAAAAGGAAAAAGCCGATGTCGTTTAGAAGGGAAAACAAGCAAAAAGTTAACAAACGAGTAAAAAGAGGTTGAAAATCGGCAGGAGAGAAGAGGAGAATTGTTCTTTTGGTCTTCAGGTGAGAATAAAAGACAGTGCAAAATTATAAAAATAAAGGTAAAAAGGTGACGGCGGACTGGATTTGGTAAGCATATATAATGTAGGTGAAAATAACAAACATTATATGGAGTTTCAATGAAAGAAAAGTGTTAACGGATGCTCATTTGAGAGTTTCAATGAAAGAAAAGTGTTAACGGATGCTCATTGCGACCTTTTAACAGCGGATAAAACACTCCATTAAGAACTTCTGGGTTCAGAGAGAGAGAGATAAACGATTTTGGGGTGAACACTTGAAAAGTAAATACCAATATTATTTCTTATTCTTTCTGGTATTTATCCATTCATATTGAGAGCGAAAGAGAGAGGGGGAAAGGGAGAGAGAGACAGGGAGAAAGAGAGAGAAAGAAGTAAATGATTTTGAGATGGACTCTTGAAAAGTAAATAACAGTATTATTTCTTAAACTTTCTGCTATTTATCAACCGATTTTGAGAGCGAGAGAGAGAGAAAAAAAGAAAAAAAGAGAGAAAAAGAGAGAGAAAAGAGAGAGAAAAGAGAAAGAGAGAAAGATGGAACCGATTTTGGGATAAACCTTTTAAAAGTTAATATTAATATTATTTCTTATCCTTTCTGCTATTTATCAACCGATTTTGAGAACGAGAGAGAGAAAAAAGAAAAAAAGAGAAAAAAAGAGAGAGAAAAGAGAGAGAAAAGAGAAAGAGAGAAAGATGTAACCGATTTTGGGATAAACCTTTTAAAAGTTAATATTAATATTATTTCTTATCCTTTCTGCTATTTATCAACCGATTTTGAGAGAGAAAGAGAGAGAGAGAGAGAGAGAGGGAGAGAGAAGGAAGGGGTAAACGGTTTTGCATGAACACTTGAAAAGTGAATACTAATACTATATCTTATCCTTTCTTCTGTTTATCCATCCATTTGGAAAGATAGAAAGAGATAGGGAAAGGAAGAAACAGAGCAGAAGTTACTATAGTCGTGTACAAATTTGCAAAAAGATATTCATTAGCGAATATGTAATTTACAGTAGTAAGTTTTACAGTAGTGAGTTCTTTATATTCGCTTACGCGCAAATAACTTGGGAATTCATATCACCACACATTTCCCCGGTTTATGTATTAAATACGAAGCCAGTAAATCATTATTATCTACAGCAAAATGTTATTATCTACAAAACATTCTTAAAATAAAAAAAATATTTCTGGTTTGAAATTAACTGCAAAATGTTGTTTAGCTGTAAAATCAATCAATCAATATTTTTAGTCATTTCAATCCAAGCAAGAAAAAAGAGTTACCAAATAAAGCAAGAAACACGAAACCAGAAGAGAGTTCCACGAGTAAGAAGCCCTAGGAAAGGAACTGTTAGCTTAGAACATGGATATGTTCTAAGCTAACAGTTATGGCTATATGCAATATGGTTGCATATAGCCATTTCAGACCGTTACACCTCTCTGGTATTTTACTTAAATTTATAAAACCTAGATACCATAGTGGAAAGTTCATTAGAAGGGTTACTATGAAAGTATTTATAGAAAAGGCACATTACGTGAGTGAGGTCAAGATGCGTGATCAGGACCAATGACATCACACATTCTTCTTCGAAGTGTATCTGACCGTATGTGCCAACGATATTCGAAGCATAGACATGTTTGAAATAAATATGTAATATAGATTCATGCGCGAAAAATGTCTAGCATGTCACTGTACAATTTTCACTAGCAGAATAATTAACAATGGTTTCAGTATAATCTTTCCACTTCATGACAGCGGAAAGCGTTAGCCCAAGACGTCTATAATAATAATAATAATAATAATAATAATAATAATAATAATATATGGACTCCGCTAAAATTGTCAAAAAATTGAATAGATTTAAGAATATCACTAAAAATGACATTTCTTTACCAACACCGGCTCACATAGAAATTGACTCATTTTATGCACAAATTAGTATACAATTTGAATTTCAACATGCACGTTAATTAATCAATCAGCGACGCTGTATAGAACGTTCTCAAACGTTCCAGAAAATTATTAACAAAAAATTCCCTCCTGAAAATAGTTATATAAAATTATTATAAAATATTTATTAATCAATAAACTTTTAGCCGCCTTGAATGATCTATTTTCTATAAATAAAATTTCATATATTCAAAGGTTAGTATTTAGTTTTCAGTTTTTCAGCACACCTTTGATCCTGGTTTGTTGTTTAGTGCACAGCTGATTACTCACACCTTTTGTATAATTAATTAACATTTGTGTTGTGGATTCTTTTTGAGAAACCACGCAAAATAATAAATAAGAAAAGCAGATATAGAGAGAGAAAATGTTAATTATATTGAACAAAAATATACAAACTGGAACACGGGTTAGTAAATTCAGGAATACTAGGAATACTATTAGTAGAAACAATATATACAATCTTGTAGTGAAGTATGTCCGGGTAATGAGTCTATATCCTTACTGACCAACTAGCGGCGGTACAACTACTCAACTCAACCCCTACTCTTTACAACGGTATTTAACAACCTTTCCACGCAAGGTTAGATGTAACACAAGGTCATTTTATAGTGGGTCTTCGCGGCCATATAGCCAGGCCAAAAAATATATGTCTATTTTTACAGAGTCGTGATTCTACCCTTCAGTGGAACCACGACTGGGTTAGTGCTCTCTGCTCGGAAGCAGAGACCGCTCTCTACCCGAAAGCAGAGAGTTGACAGTGTCATAGCAGCAGAGGCAAATGCCGATTGAAACTTTACAACTATATTTAGTTGTCCCTCCCAGTAAGGGCAACATGTGACACATGGTCAGTTATAACTGGGATTTCCGGGCCATATAGCTAGGCCAAAAAATATCTGTCTATTTTTACCGAGTCGTGATTCTAACTTTCGGCGGAACCACGACTGGGTTAGTGCTCTCTGCTCGAAAGCAGAGACCGCTCTCTACCCGAAGGCAGAGAGCTGACAGTGTCATAGCAGCGGAGGCAAATACCGAATGCAACTTTACAACTACTTTGACAATCACTGCTTACTCTATATATGCAGAATTATATGTATACATCAGGCGAATCCATTCCTATGTGCCAAAAGGGGTGCTCCCCAATAATTTAACATATATAGAGTGTTCCATTAAAGTGTATCGAAATTAGCAGTAATTAAGACAATGTTATTGGTGAAAAAATATTAATTTCACTGTTGGATCATGTAATTGGTCATGACAATTATGTCTACACATAATATCGCCCAAAATATCCACCGAGGCTTCGGCAGCACACCTCCAATTGATGGTCAAAATATTTGATGACGTCTCTGCATAGTTGATCCTCGATCTCACCAATATGCCTTATTACCTCATCCTTCAGCTGTTGAACTGCCTTTGGCTTGTTGACATAGACTTTACTTTTGAGATGACCCCAAAGAAAGAAAACTAAAGGCATCAAGTCTCACGATCATGGTGGCCAATTGACATCACTGTTTCGAGAAATGATGCGACCTGGGGACTTCTCTTTCGTAACTTTAATACTTCTCTTTCGTAACTTTAATACTTTCCCCTGGTTAAAATTACCAAAGAAAGAAGGGCTGCTCCCCAACACCCCTTCCCTAGCTTCTTTTTTAGGAGGAGCTATTGATTTTTCGCTTGGGATCTAATATTCTCAACAGCTTCCAAAATATTTTTTTTCATCGTGGCAACGTTTTTTGAGAATGACGAGCTTGGCTTTTCATTCCTTCTTTGGTTTTTGTGTCTTGTTCGCCTGGTTTGCAAGTTTTTCCCATAAATATCGGTGTAATAAATACAGGTTGCATATTTTTCATTTGCGAGATTTCTGTTGTGAATTTTTTACTGCTTCAGAATACTTTTTTTTTAATTTTGAAGTTTACCTCGTCAGAGTTTTTACGTTTTTACAACACGAGTTAATGGATAAATCCCATATATTCAATTTCTTCATCTAAGTCCGTTCCTACCAGTTTATGTGTGTTTTTTGTAACGTAGATTTTTAGTTTTTTGGACTTTCCTTGAAATTTTACATTCCCGATAATTTCGTCTTCCAACTTAATCCTTTTCCCTGTTACAGATTTAGCAATTTTTTTAGTGTATAACGAGGACGGCCTGTTCAACTTATGGCATGTCTGTAAATTTTTTATTGTTAAGTCAGACCCCGAATCCAATTGCAATTTGTTCTTCTTATTCAATATTTCCAGTTCTACATATTTTCTGGTGTTTTCATTGTTATATTCCACTCTAGCAGATCTTACCCTACTAGGTTGGTTTTTGTTTCTGCATAACGTAGCATTGTGGCCCATCTTACCACACGCTCGGCAATTTTTGTACTCTTTTGTAATCTTTAAACCAATGCCACCCACCACACCTTTAACATGCAAAAGGGGAAGGCTTGTTTTTTATTGAATTCTTGTCAAACATAGTTTTGTATCTCTTTTCTTTGTCATTATAATCTTGTTTTTGTTTTTGGTGAGGGTACAAAACGTAAATTTCTTTTTACCTTTCGAATGTGCGCGACTCCTGAATCTTCGATGTCCTTGCTATCTTTCTTTATACCGAGGCATTTTTGGTAATCCTCTGACAATTTTTGTAGTGTTAGACCTGGCTTGTTCTGAAGTTTGGTCAGTATTTTTTCTCATTTCACTGTCTTTAACAGCAACTAGTCTTTGGGCAAATATGAGACACTTGAAATTGTCTTGGGTTAGCTCCGAAAATTTAAAGTCGTCACAGTGTTTGTTGAAGACAGCTGGGAATGTAGAATAGTCCTCGTTTTCTTCTTTTCTGAGATTAAGGCATTTCCACCTTTTATGAACAACGAGATTTGGGGGCTAAATAGCTCTGTGAGGCCTGTAACTGCCTCGTCGAAAGTTAAATCGTTCGTCTTTTTTGGGAGAATATAATCTACAAACTTAGAGTGTTCGTCCGTACCTAATTTTCTGAGTAAAATTTTTAATTTTTTCTTTTCACTCCAGTGCTTGCAGTCAATATTAAATATATCTTCATATCGCCTGCAATATTTTCCAAAATTTTTGTTTTCCTTGATTGAATATTTAAAAGTTTCAATGGCGTTCCACATAGCATCTTGCGAAAACGTTTCCTCCTGTTCCGTGTTCCTTTCTAGTACAGTATTTGTTAATTTTAATAATAGTTCTTGCAATTGTGATTGTCTTTCTTCATTTGCCTTTTGTATTTTCATATGTTTTTCTTCATTTACTTTTTGTATTTCCATTTGTCTTTCTTCTAGTTTATATTGTCTTTCTTCACTTCTCTTAATGATTTCCAGTATTCCTTTCTGAAAGTCCTCCATGATTTGCTGTTTCGATTCCGTGAGAGGTTTGATTTTTATCTATTGCTTTCTAGCAATTAATTTCGACTGTTTTCTTATTTTTTCTATCTCTCTGTGATAGTGTCACCAAATTGTTTGTGGTCGTCATTTTGTTCGAATTTGTTAAAGTGATTCAGGATAAGTTTGTCACAAATTTGTTGTGCGACTTGTGTACGAATCTACTTCACCAGTTTGTTGTTGTCCACTCCTCTGTATGTGACTTTCGAGATCCTCGACGCTAATTTGTTGTTCCTTGGGGTTACACGTGAGTGCGCGTTCTTTTGCCGCCAATTTGTTTTTGGCGACTGATGTGAAAAGGTATTTTTCTCCACGTGAAGTTGTTCAAAATCCTTTGTCGCAAATTTGTTTTTGGAGACTGACTTGAAAACGTATTATTCTCTACGCGTGAAATTGTTCGAATCTTTCGTCGCCAATTTGTTGTTGGCGACTGACGTATTTTTTCTCCGCGTTAACTTGGTCGATTCCTTCGTTAAAAATTTGTTTTTGGCGACTGATGTGAAAAACGTATTTTTTCCTCAGCGTGAAATTGTTCGAAATCCTCGTCGCCAATTTGTTGTGGATTCTTGTTGAGAAACCGCGCAAAATAATAAATAACAAAAGCATATATAGAGATAGAAAATGTTAATTATATTGAACAAAAATATACAAACTGGAACACGGGTTAGTAAATTCAGGAATACTAGGAATACTATTAGTAGAAACAATATATACAATCTTGTAGTGAAATATGTCCGGGTAATGAGTCTATATCCTTACTGACCAACTAGCGGCGGTACAACTACTCAACTCAACCCCTGCTTTTTACAAGGGTATTTACCAACCTTCCCACGCAAGGTTAGATGTAACACAAGGTCATTTTATAGTGGGTCTTCGCGGCCATATAGCCAGGCCAAAAAATATATGTCTATTTTTACCGAGTCATGATTCTACCCTTGATGGTCAAACTTTTTTATGACGTCTCTGCAAAGTTGATCCTCGATCTCTCCAATATGCCTTATTACCTCATCCTTCAGCTGTTGAACTGCCTTTGGCTTGTTGACATAGACCTTACTTTTGAGATAACCCCAAAGAAAGAAAACTAAAGGCATCAAGTCGCACGATCATATTGGCCAGTTGACATCACTGTTTCGAGAAATGCTGCGACCTAGAGACTTCTCTTTCGAAATAAGGCTTCGATAACTTTAACATTTTGTTTGATTGTTAATCTTCTCCTGGTTAAAACTACCAAAGAATGAAGTTGCTATATCTGGAAGAAATTGAAAACATTAGACACTTAAAATTAATTCTCATTTAAAATCGGTCAGTATATCAAAGAACATTTTGCAATAGATTTGCGATTTTAATGTAAACTAAGCAACACTAAAAACATACAAATTTCAACAATAAATACGAGAGGTGGCACTATCACAACCCTCTTTAACTGTCTGACTGATGGATAATTACACGCATTCATACAACAACGTAAATAGGTGAATCTCTCGTTTAAAGACATATTTTGTTTGTTTGTTTGTTCTGTCATGTTGTAAAGAACAAATACAAAATATTTTATAGGAATTTGTGCGATGACATTTGTAAATCGCTTTTATCAACTTGAAATAAATCAACTACGTAACTTATTAAAATTCATCATATATGTTTAAGTGAATCGAATTGATTTTCTTTTTTATATCAGCGTGAAGAATCGTGACAGATTCTTTCTGGGTTTGACGTTTGACTAGGACTGAAGTTGCATTTTCCCTTTAAAGAAACCACCTCTTAGCTAGGCGAGCTTTTACTTAGCATATTAAAAACAGTTTAGAACAGTAAATTTTTGTAGTAAATTACGTTTTTTCAAAATTTTAATTTTCAATTTAATTACAAGAAAATTGTAAAGAAATACATGTTATTTATTCATAAATAGCATCTTGGTATTAAATTCAATTTTGTCATTTCAACAGTTGTCCTCCAAATTTATTTTGATCGTGCAATATCTCTTGTCGCTCAAACTATTAAAAATTGCAACAGGAAAGATTTTCAGTATAAAAATGATAGGAGGATACAATGGCCAAAACACTGCGTCATGTTTTCCGGTGTTTAAAATGTACCAAAATCCCAAAATCTGCTTGAGTACCGAAGGCCTGAATAAAAGTCATAAACGCAATATCCGAATAAAAAAGGCAAAATGGCAAGAAAATAAAAGCGACGAATGAGCTATCAGCAGAGTTAAAGACTCCTCGGTTCTACAAATCTGATAATTTTTAAAGCAATGAGGAATCCGTGTGACAATGGTTTAGAATATTTTGATGCGTATATACTGTGTTGTTATTGGTTCTAAAACTGGAAAACTGTTTTATATACGCATGCTCTAAAAGAGCATGCGTATATAAACATTCGTGGGAAACACTAAGAAATGATATAATGATAAAGTTATTTAAGAGGTGTGGCATTACTAACGCAATGGATGGGATTGAGAGTAACATTCTCTTTGATCATAATCTTGGATCTAGTGATGTCATTTCTAATTCTTTTCCAAGGAATAATGAAAGCAATGAAGATTTTGTAAACGTTGGACTAAACTAAATAACCGCAAACCTTTTTTTTAAATTCATGATGCTTTCTTATTTTGAGGTTTTGCATTCAAAACAAAAAATAGTAATTTTAAAATATAAGGTTGAATTTTTGTTTAATGAAAATCTTTCAAATAAGAATATAAATTTTTTCTCAAAACTTTTTTCTAAATAAGAATGCGTATAATACGCCAGTTCATCTTATATTCCGAAAAGTACAGTAATGTCCGAAATGAGTGGAGAATAAAGATGATTCCTTATCTAAACATTTCCATCGGAATTTTTTTTTTAGAAAGTGTGTATTGCGTTCATCTCGGCATTTCAGGCAATAAAAATGTCATTGGTAAATTTATATATTACCCTTATAATATATATATATATATATATATATATATATATATATATATATATATTAACGCAGATTAACGTGCATTTTAGTATTGGACGAACTGGGAATGTGAAATCAGAAAGCCGATTTTGAATTCCAGTTGAATTTGTTGCATTCAATTACGCACAAATTAATTTGGCAAACATGTGAATCTATCTCTTCTCCTCCCAGCTATAGGTTAAATGTCATTAAAGACTGAATTAGTAACACGTCTGCTGCAGAAAGAAATACAACCTACCGCAGTAAAATCCATTTTTCTCTCTAGCTATGGGCTGAATAGTAAGGCAGATTTGGTTATATATCCTTGATTGGCAACCAGTCTACCGCAGAAATTAATGGCTACCTACCACAGGAAAATTTTGTGCCTAGTCAGTCATGGATCGAAAAATACATAATGACCCAAGCTTATATCACGTATGGCCCTTAACTGACTGGCTGATCAAAAGAGTAAAACAAATATACGGAACAAAGTACTGGTAAATATATGAATCAAAAAAGTATACTCATGGAAACTTCTCATATCTTGCATATATTTTTTGCTATTCAATGACCACTATTACATATTTTTCTAACTGCATGGCGCCTCGTCAGTTTGCATCTTTTGATACAAAAAGAACTTGCTTTCTCTTTAATCTCTTGTTAAGTTCTTAGAGGCAACTCCTTCTGCACAACGCGAAAGCAAAATGCAGCAAGAACAATGATATTAACGAGAAAAAAATTAAAAAATATATATAATACTAAAGATATTCAAAATAAATTAATCTTAACGAACTCCAGGTAGGTCCTCTTGTCAGTCCAGAAAAGCATTTACATATCGTGGTCCAGAAAAGCATTTACATATCTGTTAGTATATATAACGAGATTGTAATCATTATCAGCTTGCTATGCCTGTCGCATATCTCACAGCACCTGGTATTTTTCAGTGGTTATCCATTGCAATACTGACTAGGCTCAGCGTCACTTAGCTTAAATCAAAACGGAACATGTGTTTCAACGAGATATGGTCGAAACAATAAATAAAAATACTTTAACAGTCAACTAATATACCTTTTTATTGAATCGATAGCATCATTAACGTGAATAAGGTATATGATGAGAAGTAATAAAAGCATTGCTATATAATATGAAACTAATAAGTTTTAGTTACATGTTACCAAATGTTTGCAAGTTTAGTCTGTTATTTTTCTTAATTAGAGTTTTTGATCTGTGTAGTAAAATCTGCTTCAAGCATTTTATGAAATATTGGAGTTGTTCGGAAAATGAAGTCCGATTTTAAAATCAACATTTATTCTTCGGTTAATATATATAAACTATATTTAAATCAGTCAAAGTAGGATTCCTGAAAATTTATACATTTCTGCCATCAAGATATATGTTTATGCCTTTACAATAAATCTGTAAAGGTTTGGATAAAAAGAAATATTTAAATGACAGCTTCTAATCCACGAATTTGAGGTCCTCACCTCTTCAACCGACAAGGCTGAGTGCTTCGCCCGTAGATTCTCCGCTAACTCAACACTGGACTCGTCTGGAGTAACTGTACCCGACTTACCACTCCGAACTGAGGTCCAACAGACTGACATACACATAACTCCCTCGTTGGTTTCCAAAATTATTTCAAAAATTGACCCCCATAAGGTGACGGAATACCAGTTATTGTCTTAAAGAAATGTGCTTCTGAACTCTCCTCCTTTCTCTCTAAACTCTATAACTACTGTCTCTCTGCTTCTTGGTTTCCTACCTGCTGGAAATCTTCCTCTGTAGTTCCTATATATAAAAATACCGGAGAATACTCCGATCCCGCAAATTATCGCCCTATCTGCCTCCTACTAATCTTTGGAAAAGCGTTCGAAGCCATCATTAATGTCGAGGTAGTACAGCATCTCAGACCCCATAGACTCTTCTCTGACAAACAGTATGGTTTCTGATTCTTCAGGTCTACTGCTGATATTCTCACGACTATCACTGTGTATATACAGCAGGCTCTCGACAAGAACGGTGAAGCCCGAACTGCTACCCTAGACATCTCCAAAGCGTTTGACGAGGTCTGGCACGCTGTCCTTCTATGCAAGCTACTGGGCTACGGTATAAGTGGACAATTGTTTGACCTAATCCAGTCATTCCTCTGAGATCACACAATGAAGGTAGTATTGAACGGACATACCTCCCAATACTATCAAACGAACGCAGTTGTCCCTCAAGGCACTATTCTAGATCCCACCCTTTTCTTTATCTACATTAACGATTTCCCTAATGAAGTAACAACTCAAATAGGCATATGCAGTAGACACTACACTTTACTATCGCCTTGATCAAATGTCTGCCAAGGCCAACAAAGCAAACCTCGCTGCCAAGCTCGAAAAGAACCTTTAATCCGTGATGGACTGGAACAAGAAATGGCTCGTGAAATTTAATGCTTCGTAAACGAAGCTGCTATCTATTAATCACCACAGACAATCGCTCCTACCCCCTGTTAGCATGGATCAATCTTGTCTACCTAAAAGTAAAACACTGCGCCTCCTTGGGTTAACTCTCACAACAGACCTCAAATGGAATGACTATATATAGTCCATAGCTAAATCCGCTGCTAAGAATGTCGCTTCTCTATGCAGGACCAGGAAGTTTTTTCCCGTCTGAAACAATCCTGCACATATATAAATCTACCATCCGCCCGTTCATTGAATACTACTGCCATATCTCGTCGGGTGCACCTGCTATCCACCTAGGGGTCCTTGACAAAATCTAACGGAGAATCTGTAATGTGATCTATCCCGACTTGTGTTTACTTGCTTTCCCGACAGCTACAATCTTCAAGAATTTAAATGTAAAGTCAATAGTCACCTACTATCTACTAACTTGCTTCCACTCTCTCCTCCAGGCTTCTTTCTTCGTCCACTCTACTCTCAGCAGTATTCTCATCCTTCTCCTAACCTCTTCCTGACACCTCTGTAACCTGTCACTCTTTCTCATAACTTACCTCCTATGTAACCCCCTGCTCAACAGTGGCAGTAAAATGTCTTGCTTGGGATGACACGATTATGCATCTTCTTTGCAATTTGATATCATTTAGTTTAGAAAATTGTCAAGATGTTTGAAAAAGTGTTACTCGATAGGTAAGAGATCAGTGAATGAAGTGGAATTGGCAAAATTTCGTATCCCATGAGCTTCTGCAATGTCATCCTGGCAACATGTGGCCGAGCATTGTCATCAAGCAGAATGGGTTCCTGTCGATTAACCGGTTTCGGATTAATTGTGTTTAAAGAAATACGCATTTCATTCAGTTGATAGCATTAAATATCGGTAGTGATGCCGTGATCAATAACGCCAATGACGGGCCACCAGACAATCACCATAATCTTCTCCTGGTGCAATTTCAGTTTTTGGAAATTATTTTGATCCTTTGTCATGATGAAGACATCAGAAAGAATCCATTTCTCATCACAAGTTACTATTCGAATTTGTAGAATTTGTAAATAGCAACTGACAGTAATCAACTAGTTGAATCTGACCAGGTTTATACCAGCAAATTGGTAGGTAGTTCATTTAACAGCCTGGGAGATTCCACTCTGCTATCCATGCAAGTCTATTCTGTAGATTCTGATTGGCTGATGATTCCAGCATGGATATTGTGCTCAATAAATACCAGTACAATATCCACCCTATGCTGATTGAAGAAAGAGACTTGTTTTGAGTTACAACCCTGGTTATTTTTGTCTGCCAACTGGACACTAGTTGGAAACATCCTTGTTCAGAATTTCGAAGATGCCACAGTCATGTGAAACTCATTTATCGAGTTTCTTTCCCAAGACAATATTCTTGAGATTGTCTGATATTGTTGAAATGTTGACATCCATTATCTGAAACATCTTTAATGTGGGCTTTCTTCGATTACAATTTCCGGACGTTGATTGTCAAATATAGATTGACGTTCTCTACCACCTTAACCTTCAAGACTTGTCTCCTCACTGCGAAACTTCAGAAACTAGCGCCGTATTAACGAGTGGATCTCTGACCGCATGCTCTATTCAGTTAAAATTGACTGCAAATTGAGAATCATTATGAACCAACTTAAATTCATGCAAACTCGTAAACGAGTTTCTTCTTTTTGTTATATTCAAGATGATGGATATATAACGTTTTAAGTTAAATTCTAAAAGAGACTGATATAAAATTAACAAAGATAACAACGTTAATCATTAAGAATGTGTAATATATATTTCTGCAACGATTATAATATTTTAGAACTTTGCGTTTGGTTTATTTTAAAAGAAGACATTATTATTATTATTGTGTCATTTTTCATCATATTTCGATTTCTGCTTTGGTCTCACTACCAACCAAGTCTGCGGGGAGACCTAAGGCAGGTAGTGGCGTGTTGTTATGGCTCCATTTCATGTTTTTCTATCTTCCCTATCATCCCCAGCATTACATAGATGAAGTTTTCCTTAGTGTGTGGGCTGTACTTAATAAGACAATTTATTATTATTATTATTATTATTATTATTAATCTAGTAGTCACTGAGGATTTTTGCTTTTGAAGACCCACACTCAATGAGTTCATCGTATAAATAAGATTTAGTGTCTACATTTCTATTTCCACATCTGCACGTTCTAACCATCCAGTCAGGTAAGTGCAGTTTATCAAGCTCATCAAAACCTACTTTAAATCTTCCTTTAATTTTTAATAGTGCATCTCTAGCTCGGTATTTGGATTTTTTGTTTCATTTCTTCGCTTATATTGCCAGTGTTTTGTTTCAAAAAGCTTAAACCGGCTTTATCGACCCCTTTTCAGCAGCAGGATATTCCCCTTCACTCACACAACCACCACCACCACCAACAACCAGTCGATATAGACTTCTCCGGGAAGCAAATCTTCCATCGCGACATTAAAAGGTTTTCTGTTATTTAGGATAATAAGTAAAATTCGAATTAATATCAAGGATCAAACATAAAACCCAGAAAAGTTTACTGATTTCATTATCTTTATGCGATTTCAGGAGAATAAAGCTCCTAAAACGAAACTGAACATGTCGGTGTTTGTTGATGTCTGCGAAGAATTCCCCAATATCCCGCAGCGTTTTGATTTAGACCAACAAAGATAAAGTACCCAAAGATGGTATTCATTGCGGAAGGAACACGGAACATCTAGAGAATAAAAACAAACAATCAAACGGACAGAAGTAAAGAATACTCCAATCCTCAGGGCTATTTAAGTAAAAATGGCCTTTTTCCTGATTTAAAAGGAAAATAAAGTTACTTGAGAATTCTAGAAAACAAAGTTTTGTATCTTTGAGCGCCAATATAAACTATCAATCTATTATAACTTAATCGGAATTTTGTTCATGGTGTTCAAATGTTATACGTTTATATAAAGTGATAATGAAAATAATTGAACAGTTAGAGTTAGGATATATTACTTAACTAGACCTTATCCTAAGGGCTTTTACCCAAATTTACTTTGAAGAAAGTGAAATCTAATTTTCAAACAAAGCTTATCCTTTGCAATAGGCGTCTTTTCACGAAGTCTCGTACTTTTCTATATTCTTCGATTTACATTACGACATAATGATGTTTTGTTGGCATTCACAATACATATTTTCATGACGGTAATTGAAGAGAAAAACAGAAAACATCGAATGAGATGTATTTTCAATTTTGAAAAGAATTCTTCCGATTAAATGTTTCTACTGATGGAATCATACATACGTAGGGTGAGGTAGTCACTTCGACGTGGAGTAATGCTAGGCAAGCTTTTGTCTCGCTAAATCAATTACGACTAGGTAGTGAATTTCATCCTCACTGTGTGCCTTGCCCACATCTAAGATACGCTTAGAAAACCACCATATGTCGTGTGAGAAAACGAAATAAAAAAGGCTTAAAAAATTGTGATAACTTGATGAAAAGAATCAAAATTCCATTTTGCAATGAATGTTTCACATTTTTAAAAAAACTATTACCATAACACATTTTTAAGGAAAAAAAATTATCCTCAGCAAAATACTTTTGAATACAAAACTAGAAGACATTTTCAGTTTTTCTAAAAAAGTAAAAACAAAAAAATTTCATTAAAATGTGATTAAATCAACCTTCTCACTATAACCGAACATGAACAAAATCCTTAAAACCCCTTAGGCATTAAATAACCGCTGATATGCCGTTAAGCAAAAATCAAACTCAAACTCAACTCGCTATCCATACTAATGACATAAATATTTCCTAATGCCTCAATAGTAAGATTACATACAATCTGCTGTTAAGTGAAGCAAGGAATGGCTTGTTAATTTTAACCATTCGAAAACGAAACTTCTTTCTATTAATCATCTGAAATATTCCTTCCGGCTTCCCCTCAGCATGGCTGATACCAACATCCAAGAGAGCAATTTGTTGATCTGTCTTGGGCTTATATTTACTGCTGACAGGAAGTGGAAAGATTATATTTAATCTGTCGCTAGGTCTGCTTCTAAAAATGCCGTGCTTTGAATATTCCTGTCGCAAATGGTCCGATGCTCTTGCTATATATTTAGAGATTCTTGATTATATTTCACAAATAATCCGCAATATTACTGGTCCTAACCTGGAATCTAGGCATCAGTTACTTTTCCAATGCCTACATGCTTAATATTTACCTATGTCGAGTTTTTTTATGTATAATGGTTCCATGTAATTTATTAAACATTGTAAAATAAACATCAGGTTATACCGATTATTTAAATCGTAAATATTATATATATATATATATATATATATATATATATATATATATATATACATATATATGGAGAAAGCGAGAGACAGCGAGAGAGAGAGAGAGAGAAAGACTAGCTGACAGGCAAATGAGGTAGATAGAATTGGTTGTTCCCTCATTTGAGATAGATAGATAGATAGATAGATAGATAGATAGATAGATAGATAGATGTATTTGCGTTCACATACGCACACATACACACATAGCTTTACAAGTTCCTGAATTAAGAGAATTAGCAAACACAGCTGGTAAAATGTATCCCACTACTTTGCACGGCATCCACAAACAACACCCTTGCAAAGCATTTCTAATGCTGCCACCGTCTTCTAATTAATTCTCTTCGCCGCTATCACTACGCATGCTGTCCTTACCGCATCTAAAGTCTTCAGGGTTTTCCACCCCAGACACATAACGCAAATGTGTTAACGTCTTCCCATTTGCCAGTAAAACAACAAATACCGATAAGCTTACTCGAGTATCATTTTGGAGACCCTCCCTCAACCCGTATCTCTTAACAGACTCGTCTTTGCGATAAATCCACTTCGTTATTCGCCTTTACCTTCGACGCTTCAATTATCAGTCATAGAATTCTTAGTGCTTTTACTTATTATATCCCGTAGTTTCGAGGAAAACTGTTTAGAAGAGGAAAAATTTTCTTAATTTTCTTGTCATTAATTAGTGTTCTAAAATCTTTCTTTACCTATTATTTCCACAGCATTACTGAAGATTTTACTCATCTCTTGTCTTGTTCTTCTTCACCCAGTAAAATATACTCAGCAATCACTGAAAAATGTGTTGAAATGGCTAAATGTAACCAAAAGTTATTTGCTAACAGTTTTATCTTTCAAACTTCCCGCTGGTGGAAATCATTTCCGGTTTCTTGCTTCCTATCTAAATTTCTTGAACGAAAATAACACTAGCATATATAGACTCAAAAAAGTCCTAACGAGTGATGTACATTCCTTCACTAAGTAATTGATCCCTTTCATATCATGAGGATATCCCGTGATCTAATTAATAAGGACAAACTTTTTTAAGAGCTACAATGGACAGCAAATTGTAGAGAGCCATAATTGACCATGTCCTGAAAGGACGCAGTACAAAAAAGAAAAAATAGGAGGAGAGAAGAAGAAGATAAAGAGAAGATAGGGGAGAAAAAGAATAAAAAGAGAAGAGAAAGAGGAGAAAAAGAAGAGGAGAAAAAAGTAGTAGAAGAAAAATGAACAGCAAATTGAGCTATTCTGTAAAAGGGGAGTAAACCATCAGTAAACCAAGAGTAAGATATGAACAGAATGAATGATTACTTCTTTTAGAAATTATGACAAAGACAGTTAAGTGCCATACGTGATACACACTTAGTTGAGCATATCTCTTTAGAGACATGAATGACTGGGCAGAAGATTTTCCTGAAATGAATTTTTATTTTGTTCTGCGGTAGACTGGTTACCAACCAAGGCTATAGAACCCAACCTGTCATCTTATTTAACACATAACAGGAGAGAGAAGTGATGGATTAGTACTTTCCTATATATATTTGGATGTAAGAGAGTGCATACCCACGTCGATATCCACTGGACCATGTGTCCTTCTAGTCGTTGGTTAGTTCCAGTAAGTTCAATACCAGGCTACAGCAGTGACGAACAAGTAACTTAGAATGATTAGAGGGAGATAACTCATGACTACCAAAAATGGTTTCGCAAAGGAATTAGAATGATATACCCCAGTGATCGTAATAAAGGGTTTGGTTCGAAATTCCTATCACCTGAAGAAGACCGAAGCATACAACGGTCGAAACGTCGAAAAATGGCAACCAAGATGAGGACACTAGTCCGAATAATGTACCGGACTTTATTCCAAAGACGTTTCGCATTATTGTGTTTTCTCATACACTCTGTCGTTTACCAATGTGCATTTTATTTTCTTAAAAGTGATGCTTAGTCTTTTCTTCTCGCTTTCCCTTACTAATTTACCTTCAGCTTTCTTTCTGACAAAACAGTGTCATTTACGTAACTTATGTTGTTAATATATTCCTATAAATGAGGAATTAATCGCTATATAATTTCAATCCTTCTATATTGCAATAAATGTTGAACACATTTCTCTTCTAACAAAAGAACACAGGTAACAGAATGTTGATCCTAACGAAAATATGGAAGACAAGTGTAGCCGTGCCATAAAAATATGTCGGCAAAATGTTTATATCGATATGCCGTCTAAAATGATGGCAACATATATTTTGATGTAGCTACTATTAAGTCTCTTACATTAAAATATAAGAACAAAAAATAATGTAATTTAACCCACCCCGTGAGTGACAGGACGATATATATATATATATCGTAAGCAGAGAGAATGACTTTTGGGCCTGAGTGTGATTTGGCTCTAGTTTCCCTTGTAAATTTCCCTCCTACTTAATTTGCAATCCATCTTTTAGTTCCCGATTAAGAAAATCCCAGAAATAAAAACTCTGAGTAAAACCTGTTGTTTTTTGATTTTTAGTTTTTAGTATGCCTTCAAAATTCCAATTATTCCTATATATTATTAACTTTTTCCCTCTAAAGAATCTTTTCAAATATATATATATATATATATATATATATATATATATATATATATATATCATTACATTTGCTTTTTTTATTTAAAATTAATAGAGTTTACACACATATATATATGTGTGTGCTTCAGTTTGTGTATGTGTACAAATAAATACACAATAGTGTATTTATTTATATATACTGTATATATACAGAGTATATATATATATATATATATATACTCTGTATATATACAGTATATATATATATATATATATATATATATATATACTCTGTATATATATATATTCTTCATTACTCGATGACATAACAATCGCAAAAAATAAAATAAGGCACTGTTAAATAGCAAACACGCAGCAAAATACCTAGTATTAAAATTTAGAAACTGGTAGTAAAGAAATGAACAGTTAATTTGGATTGCAGAAATTCTGAGAGCAAAAATATTTTTAAAGATATTTTTAAGTGAACATTTGTTCTTACGTAGAAATGTATTTTACAATACACAACGTTCTTTATTATAATAGAGAAGATATATATATATATATATATATATATATATATATATATATATATTCTTCACTACTCGACGACATAATTATTGCAAAAAATATAAAATAAAGCAAATATCCGGTAAGAGCTTTCATAATTGGTAATAAAGTTTAATAACTGTTAGCCAAAAGAAAAAAACTGATCCGATACTGCCTCTCTATTGTCTCTCGACATAAGCGTGATAGAAAGGATATATATATATATATATATATATATATATATATATAACGGAGAGGATAACATAGACGGAACAAGTGATAAACGAAGAATAAAAAGATCCCTTAAATCAAAAATAGACCGTTAAAATTTCTGAGATACCTAAAGAAGAAATCTACAAAGGATAAATCGTTGTGGAGAGCCATGATCACCTATGTCCTGAAGAAATATTGTAAAAAACAAGAAGTTTATTTACAATGTGCTGCTATGTTTCTTAACACTACAAATTGGAAGTATTAATTCATAGACGAAAAAGGTTTTCCTTTTGATATTTCTTTATGAGTTCCTATCTGGACGAAAAACTAGAGAATCTAACCGAAATACCCGCCAAGCATTTGGCCAAGGATCGATTCCCGTTCATACGGTTCAGCATTAGCACCAAAGATTATAGAGTGATGAATATCTCAGAAGATTATGAATGTTTAGGAAAGATTCTTTGACGATGCTCACTCGAAGCATTTCGAGAATTTATTGATTTTAGGAGCTATGGCTTTTATCGGAAAGAATGACATTGTTATACATTGGCGAAATTACGATCAGTCACAAAGATTAAACATGTTTTTATTTCTCTATTCTTTTCAGCTTCTTTTCTTAAAAAAACGACCTTATTTTCCGGAAATCCCCTACAAGTGATGAAAGACCAGGACCGCTGGTAGCTGACAATGAAGTGAAAATTATTTTAAATCACATCCAAATTCAATACTGCACAACCAATCAATCGATATACAGTTCGCTGCGCACTGCATTGGACTGAGTTTCCTATTCGGCTACCAAATTATTATTATTATTATTATTATTATTATTATTATTATTATTATTGACACTACAGAGCACGCCAATTCCTTTAACAGAGGGGCCTCCACATCAACATTTTAACGATAAACTTTTTTATCAAATTGAGGCATTTTTCATCTTGAGATGCTTTTTATTTAGAAAATTTTTGGAGGTATTGTACCTACTTTAATAATTTCAAAGATAATATTTTTTTAGAAAACAAGATATTTAAACATTTTAATCAATTCGTCCTAAACAAGACGATAATGTCACTAAGACGCAAAGAATTAGAATGAACCAGAACCCCAATTCTAAATACAAAATACTAGATAAACCTCTACTTTCCAAAAGTGTGGAGAGGGGTTTGAACCAGAACAATGATTTATCAATGTTATAATTCTCGGTTCTTTATTTATAAAGGCCGCTATTAAGAAAGTAATACACTATATGTATTCATCTTTCAGCACTTATAGAACATAACTCATCCAGATTATATTTGCATGACGTAATAGCCAAAGTGTGCGTTGTGGTGCAGTGGATATCGGCTCGGAACGAGAAATCAGGGAGCCGAGTTTGAATCCCAGTTGATTTCATCTCATTCACTTACGCACAAATACCCTTGGGAGATGTATTAATCTGTTTCTTACCTCCAGTTATGGGTTAAATAACAGGACAAATTAGGTTCTATTGCCTTCGCTAGCAACCATTCCACATCAAAAAGTAATGGTAAACTACTGCGAAATAATTTTCTGACCATTCAGCCATGTCTGTTTCAAGACATGATCACCCATGCGTGTATCACGTATGGCAATTAACTGACTGAATAAGCAAAGATATAATGTATCTCTAGCAATGTAGTCGTATAAGTTATGGGACGTGGGTGGAATTTAACACCTTTTGACCACGAAAGAATTGTGGGTGTCAGAAAGATTAGATGCTCTCTACATAAGCTGGCAAATATTCTAGGATTCTTATAAGCAACGGTAGCAAATATATATCAAGAATAAGTGTCAATCGAACGGATTTTAACGCCATCTGAAACCGAAAGCGCCCACATGGGATGAAAAAATAATCAGACCACCGGTAAGGATGGCACAAACTAACGAAAGGAAATTTGTAAAAAATTACTTCTGAATTCAGTACCGGTATGCAATGCATTTAATAGAGTTTCTTCGACAAAGTACACTATTATAAACGACACCGCTACATCGATTACTACGTATTATCTGGGCTAGAGAATATCAATATTAAACCATAGAATTAATTTAGATGTGGCAATGTAACTGCGGATTTAATGAGACGCGAAAAGGATTTACCACTAATATATAAAACTGCTATATGATATCTATATAGCAATGAGTGCTGGATAATCTCTTCAAAGATAAAGAAGACACTTGAAGAAACAGACAAGTGCTTTTACAGGAAGATGCTGAGGATTCCGCAGACCGAACATGTTATAATGACGAATTTTTGGACAAAAAAACAAAACAACAAAAAGGAAACTAATACGTAACATAAGGAAGAGATAGTTGACGTTTCTATGGCGTATAATGATGAAGAATGGCTTCGCAAATCCGATATTCACGGGACCCATAAAGGTCAAGAAGAACAGAGGAAAACAACGCGCAACATACTTTATGAGCTTGTGCAAATGGATAGAGGAACAGGGCTTATGAGAACTAACAGAAAGAAAAAGTTTATTAAGAGTTACAATGGAAAGAACGTTGTGGGAAGCCATGATAACCTACGTCCTGGAGGAACATTGCACATAGAGAAGAATATGAATTATTTGTAGATACCAACAGCGCATGAAATATGCGGTCACCTAAAAGGGATGATAGAACGACAACTCCTCATAACTTACAAGAATGTTAAACATTTCAAGAACATTGCATCAAAACAGGTCGCAATTCAAAACTAGTGCCGTTCAATCACTGCAAGGCACAGCGTACTCAGCATTTCATGGGGTCCCATATGTATCCATTATAGAAACGATAGCAGCAGTTACAACTCACTGAACCAGAGAACATTGTCGTTAAAACCTTGGAGACTGGCACTGGAACTAGGAAAAATACACGTTTCTACTTTTTCTGTTTTTTTTTTTGTTTTTTTTACAGTGAGGGAAAAGAAAGAAAGAAAGAAAGAAAGAAAGAAAGAAAGAAAACAAGGTACATGGTATGTCGAAAAAAGGAAACAGAAAATAGAAAATGGCAATTGACATTGCATTTAAACTTTTGGATATTACAGATATCAGGAAAGCAAGCAAGCGGAAAGAAATTTTACAGGCGGGGAGTGTGAAAAAAGAAACTGATAGATTAAAAATGGCGGTTACATTTTAATATTTTGACGGTAAATGAGTGAAACCTATATGGTAATCCAGTGGCACACATTCGTGTGGTCAGGGTACCAGAGAAAAAAGCTTGTCAGAGCAGAAGCCGTAAAAATATTTGTAGAAAAGACAGAGGGAAGCTACATCCCGACAGCGAGAAAATGAATAAAGTCAAGAGCTGCTCAATTTGGAGCCTGCCTTAAAACATGGGACCAACATATATTTTTAAAGACAATTTAGGGCTCTTTATGTTGCAGTGATCCCAGTGATGATGGATTGTTCCAGCAACCACCACCTAGCGCTGCTAATACGAAACTCATTCCAAAACACACAATAGATTTTCAAATGCACCATTAAGTTTTGCACACGCCAGATTTAAACCATACAGAATGGGTATGGATTATGTCACAGATTTCAAAAACTTCCTGCATCCACACCTAGTAGACACAATTGTTGACAATTCTGGAACGGACCTGGATAGATAAACTGACAGAGACCACGTCACTTTACCGCTGTTATTCAATCGAAAGAAGGAGTTACGCGCTATTACATAGGTGTCTGTAACTTTCAGAACTCTTTATACACTACCGGCCACCACAGTGTTTTAAAAAACGATGTATTCATACTATTTTTTAGTATTTATTGGCAAGTGAATAATTATGAATGAAAATAGAATGGTTCTTTTGTTAATACTGCACAATAACATGTGCATCAAATAAATTTATAAATGTTGCATGTGTTATGTCTTGAAGGCTGTCACAATGCGTTGAATGAAATAAAGGAAGGTCGGGAGGTGTTTGTATGACCTGTTTAATATTATTGATATTTCGAGACTATAATCTCATCAACAGAATGGCAGAGAAATCCTCAGAATGACCGTGCATTTTAGCTGCCCAGCTATGAATGGCTGGCTTTATTCACTGCTGCTGTACGTGTGTTTCGTGTATGTATGTGTGCGTGTGTGTGTGTGCGAGTGTGTATCTGTGTGTGTTCTAGTTGTTTTTTATGGTCTAATGGTGTGTGTGTGTGTGTGTGCGAGTGTGTATCTGTGTGTGTTCTAGTTGTTTTTTATGGTCTAATGTGTGTGTGTGTGTGTGTGTGTGTGTGTGTGTGTGTGTGTGTGTGTGTGTGTGAGAGAGAGAGAGAGAGAGAGAGTATGTACGTGTGTGTATTCAAGTTGGAGTTTTTATTGGTCTGATGGAATCAGTTCGTAGGATCTGCGAGTTGATGCGACTTTGACAGAGTCAAAGAATATCAGTTACACTGCTATTGTCTTATCTGTCTGATTTATCTGGTGGTGTTTGCTCGTTGTGTGTGCTGTAATTGAATCTACTTTTATGTGTGTGTGTGTGTGTGTGTGTGTTCTGTCCTGGTACGTGGTTTGTTATGGGCACCTCTGCTACTACAGCCCGGGGGGGAGAAAATGTGTTAGCGTGGTTATTGTCACTATTTTTTCCGTGTGTAAAGGCTATGTGTAGTATTGTAATTAAATCTACCTTATTTTATTTATCTGTGTGTGTGTGTGTGTGTGTGTGTGTGTGTGTGTGTGTGTGTGTGTGTGTGCTTTAGCCTGGTTAGCGGTTTGTTTGTGGCCTTTGTTGTTGTGTTAAGTGCATGTTGTGTGCGTCTTGGTGTTGTCTATACTGTTATGTAATCTAGGTTTAATTCTTGGCGACTATTAATTGTCGGTTGTAATTTAGATATTATTAGGAACTCTTTAATGCGTAGGTTACCTATGTTGCGTTCCTTAGCCAAGATATTAACGGTTATGGTTTTGTCCTTATTTTTGCATTTTTTTAAAATGTTTTTGGAATGACAACGCTTGCGTGTGTAGATGTTCTTTTATTCTAATGTGTAGATGTGTTGTTGTGCTGCCGACATAGAATGCATCGCATTTGGCGCATTGTATTCAACATATACCTGGTGGCATATACCGGTACACAAAAATATTTAATGATTACCTATATTGCAGTTTCATCAATGAAAGAATGAAGAAACTTAAGGGTGATTCGGACGAGTTCCTGTTTGCTTCTTTGGATTGTAAAATTTTGCAAGGTAATAATAACAAAAGAACCATTCTATTTTCATTTGGCAATAAATACTAAAAAAGTATGAAATACATCGTTTTTTTTTTAAAACTGGGGTGGCCTAATAATTATAGCCGATAGTGTATATGTATATAAGTGTGTATGTTTTTTTCTCTAAAGATATATATATATGAACTAGCAGTATAGCCAGGCGTTGCTCGAGTATAATGAAAGCTTTAAAACTAATCCATGGTCCTGGAGCTCAGACTCTTTGGACGTTGGCACGAAAGACTAAAAAGCAATAGTTGTTTCCAGTTAAAGCAAAACCGTAGATTGAAAGAAAAATGAATGGATGTAAGTCAAATCTTGATTTTCTTGTATCGATATCAAATAAGATTTTTTCGTCGTAAACTGAATTTTGAAGGCTAAATAAGTCCTCTGAGTAAATAGTATCATGGCTAAGACTAAGAACTACAATTATAACTACTTAGAGCCAAACCCAAAGCAAAAACTAAAATAAAACGGCTGAAAAAAATACAGACATACAGGCAGATAAACAGACACACACACAAACATCTTGCTTTTTATATATACATATTATCGATTTTCTGCACTATAGTAAGAACTGCAACCTTGAAACCTCTGAATATCGCTTCTTATGCCTTTGTCTATGAGTGTATCAAATTTCATTAAAATCGGTCCACTCTTTCTATAACCCGATTTTTTCGATTATCGATTTTCGATATTTATCGGGGGTACCTCGATACAAAACCTAGCTAAGAACACTCGCGGACGCTTATAATACAACTGTGTAAATTTTCAAGAAAATCGGTTCAGCCGTTTCGGAGTTTATAGGTAACGGATACACACACACAGTCAGACAAAGTTCCATTTATAAATAAGTTTAGATATAATATATATAAATATATATAAGACATCATTCAATAAGTCCCGGTCCTGACATATAAATTGCATCACTAATAAAAATTCCATTTAATTTTTATGAAGTACTAAGTTTTAAATGACACGTGACAACATTTTGACCCAAATGGACTATTAGTTAACAAATTACAGTTACTTAAGTGAAGCTACTGTTGCCAATTTTCAAAGCAGTAGAAAAATCTGAATTTTGTGTGTTGATAAAGCATTGCTTTCTGATAAGGAAAATACTGTTCAAGCAAAGCAATGGCTTGATAAGTGTTATTCGGACTCTGCTCCGCCGGAAACAGTTGTTAAGAGGTGGTATGCTGACTTAAAACACAGTCGTACAGACACAAATGTTGTCGAACGCTCAGGGCGTTCAAAATCGGTAGCTGTCCCGGAAAACACTAAAACAATCCACAAAGTCGTTTTGGCCGATTGTAAATTGAAGTTGCGTGAGATAGCAGAGGATTTGGACATCTCAGAATGCAGTGTATTCACCATTTTGCATGAATATTTGTCAATGAGAAAGCTGTATTTAAAGTGAGTGCCGTGTTTGTTCACAGTTGATCAAAAACAACAACGCATCGATGATTCAGAGCGTAGTTTGCGACTGTTTTAACACAACAAGAAGGAGTTTTTGCGTAAATATTTGACAATAGATAAAACATGGATCCACCACTTCACTCTGGAATCAATACAGCAGTCAGCTGAGTGAACAGCAGCAGATGAAAGCCGTCCAAAGTGACCATAAGCGCAAACATCAGCAGGCAAGATTTTTGACCTTCGTATTTTGGGATGTGCAAGGTATTTTGTTCATTATTGAGAAAGGAATAACAATCAATAGCGAATAATATTTAGCATTATTGGTGCTTTTAAAAGAATAAGTTGCCAAACGCTGCCACAATTGAAGAAGAAAAAGTGATCTTTCACCAAGACAACGCGCCGTGTCATAAGTCGATCGCAACGATAGCAAACCTACATGAATTGCACATCAAATTGCTTTCGCATCCACCCTATTCTCCAGATCTTGCTTTCAGTGACTACTGACTATTTGCAGACCTCAAAAAATGCTCCAGATTTACCCCAATGAAGAATTTTTATCTGAAACTGAGGGGTATTTTGAGGCCAAAGAAAAATCTTTCAACAAAAAAGGCATCGAATTGTTAAAGAAGCGTTGGAATCAATGTATCACCCTAGAAGGAGAGTACGTTGATGAATAAAATCGAATTTTGCTTAAATGTTGTTGTTTTATTAGTTGGACCTGAGAGTTATTGAATCATGTGCAATATAGATCTTTAGAGAAAGCACACACGCATACACACACACACACACACACACACATATATATATATATATATATATATATATATATATATAATGAGGTCTGAATGTTACAGACACCTATGTAAACATTGTAAATATATTTTTATTGTAAATCGCCTGAAGATAACAAATATAAAATATTTAAAAGTTCTACAATATAATTGTATTGAAAACTTTTTAATATAGCTGTGTATTGGTCTAATTTAATTCTGACCAAAAATTAACTAATAAATATATATGTATATGTACATATGAAATTATTTTTGCGAGATCCGTTACAAAATTGATTAACTGACATATTTTTAATTTAATCGCTTAAATAATATTTTTATTGAATATTCGTATTTAAGTAAATATTCTCTTTTCTATAATTAAACAGTATTTTATTTACATCTATCGGCTTTAATAATCGAGAAAATAAGTCGGGGGCGCATATTTTCCTAACAAGATTTCCTAATTATTCAGGCCGGTAGATATAACTAAATATACTGTTTAATTAAAAAAAAAATGTGTATCCATTTAAAGTAATGTTTAAACAAATATATATATATATATATATATATATATATATTACTTATAAAAGTAATACAAAGATTTTTTGGTGGGGTCAACAGATAGCTTGCAAAAACTAAACTCTTATGCAGACACAATACAATCTTGAATAAAAATGACATCACTGAAAACAGAAAGAGAAAACTTCACGCTCACGCGGACTTTGTGTACATGTACGCTAGCCGATATGAAGTTATTGTAGAATAACGTTCATAAATATACAGTCAGTACTAACAGTGTCTTATTCTTTTTTTCATTTTTTTTTTTTTTGTACACTCTAAGTTATGGAAAAATACAATGAAAAATTCAACGTACAGATCTTGCCGGTTGAATTAAATACACTTGTTTAAATAAATTCGTCCTGCCTAAATATATATTATTATGACTACGACTCGAATTTGTGCCATCACTTGATGTTTTATAAGATATACACAGTACAGATGTGTTCTTTCCCCTGCTATGTGCTTACATTCTTTTGGCCAAATGCGTCAAAGATTGACTTCTTTTGCAACAATATAATATATATATATGCGAACATATACTCAGCTGAAAAAAATACTGAGAGGTTTCCAGGTTCCGGGGAACAGATACCTGAGTCTGCACCATCCCATTGCACTAGAGGGGTAGATTGCTGGTGCTTTTGAACAAACACTTCTCCTGATTCTCGAAATATACATATCAGCTCTGTTTTGTACGCTAACGCAAACGCTGTTTTCGGCCTTTGGTCGGGAGATCGTATGTGGTTGAGCTAAAACATGACAGATCTAATGAAGGTCTCCCTTACGGGACACATATTTTCCTAACAGATTTCTCGAATATTCAAGCCGGTACATATAAATAAACAAATATAATGTTTAGTAAAAAATAAAAAGAGCATTTACTCAAATATGAGTATCGATTTAAAAAATTTAAACAAGTGAATTAAAAATATGTTGAATTTTATCTATTTCTTCATATATATATATATATATATATATATATATATATATATATATATATATATATATAATAAAATAAAACGTGATCTGATGAGATTAACTTATTAGTTCATCGAAATTGATTTTAATTTATTACCACTTTAGATGTGTTGAGTTTTTCTTAATATTTTATGTTTATCATATTGAGCTCTCTATACAGATCTATCACTTAATATTTTTATTAAATAGATCTTTTTGGCTTATCCTCGCCATTCACGGACTTGGCTTATATAGATATGAGGAGTGTATATTGGAGTGGTAAACATTTTAGTCTCGATCCACTTCTTAAAATCTGACGTGATGAAACAGGAAATCTTGTAAAAAAGGCACCCTTTCATGGTTTAGTAGGCTCGTTAATTTTCAACACCCTGTCATATAAAGATAAAGAGATATATAAACCTCCTACGCGCAGAGATATTTCTAGTCTTACGAGTTTTGTTTCTCTATTCTGCAATTATACAAGGCGACAATAGAACTTCAAATGATTAAACCTAACATGAAGTAAACGTTCATGCTGTCTTTTGGTTTTCCCTCACACAACATTCGCTTGCAAGTACCTGTCGTTTTTTGTTTACCTTCCGAGGTTAATTAAGCCGTGTTGCGTCATTAGCTGAGCTCTCTTTTCGAATACGCATCGAACAGATGGTGGATCCATCAGAAGCGATTAAGGCAAGCCGCTTAAAACACAATTTGGTTCCATGTTTCGTAATCAAATGCTTTCACAGTCAACTGATAGGGCTGAAATTGAAAAACATACAAAGAAAACAATGACAATGTACTACAAATACAGTGCAAACATGACGCAAATACGACCTTTTGTTTTTCTATTAGCTGTGGGTTCTTATACAAACTGACTTGCTCTATTGAGCTTACTTGTTTCGTTAAAAGCTGTTAAAATTAACATACCTTTCCAAAAGGAAGTAAAGGCCCTATCTACAACTCTTAAAGTCATGTATTTATTCGGCGTTTCATAAAAAACTCAAAAAATATGCATAAACAAAAACAAATGCAGAGACGTTGGGAGTGCAAAGTGTATAAGTGTGTGAGGAAGAATACTTTAATATCAGAGGCACCAAAGAAGGATTGAAGTCTGCATTCAATAAACTAGTAATATGACTAAGATTGATTGAGGCCTGTTACGAATTAGTCTCTGGCAAGTGCAACATATATATATATATATATATATATATAGAGAGAGAGAGAGAGAGAGAGAGAGAGAGACAGACAGACAGACAAAGATGAATAAAGACGTGTGGAAAACGTAATATATAGATATATATATATATATGTAGAGAGAGAGAGAGAGAGAGAGAGAAAGAGAAAGAGAGAGAGTGAGGTGGGGAAGGATACATATTTTATGTATTACATATTTTAGTGGTGGTTCTAACTTTGTACTCCGACTATACGAAATTAAATGCCGTGTTAGATTAGATTAGTTGTGGTGCAGTGGATATCGGCTCGGAACGATAAATCAGAGATCCGAGTTCGAATTTCAGTGTGAATTCGTTGCATTAACATAACCTTGGGAAAGGTATGAGCCCGTCGCTTCTCCCGCCAGCTATGGGTTAATTGCAGGACAGATTCGCTTTTAAAGCCTTGGTTGGCAACCAGTTTACCGCAGAAAGTAATGTCAATCTATTGTGGGAAAATCTGCCCAGTCAGTGATGTCTCTTTCGAAACATGATTTTTTTTACGTATGGCACTTAACTGACTGACTAACTAGATTAACAATAGATTCTCCTCATTTTAGAGATTAAATTGTTTGAACTAACCGTAAGTACTATGATAAAAGTGTCTTCTCTCGCATTCCACGCTTGGTAAACTCTCTTCTGACTTATGAATAGTGAATAACAAAAGTGTCATTTAAATAAAAGGCTTGAGTGGTGGTGGCCAGCGAAGATGATTGACAGATGTGTCTGGTCATAGATGACATAATCAGGCAAAAATCCGAGACAGTAAAAATGCGTGAAAATTTGAGTTTAGTTTTATTCTGGCTGAAATCAGGACATCAAGAGAACGCAGAGAAAAGAGAAGAAAAGACAACTCCAGCAAGTCAACGACCCCACAGAAGCTCCAGTGTATGTGCGTGATTTTCTCTGGCTACTAATGCACACAACCGTCATCGACGAAGAATAAAAATATAATGTATATGTGTTCTGTGTTCGTCGGACTAAACGATAGTCATCGTCGGAGAACCAGTGGTATTATACTTACTTTATGATTTCAAGAAACGAATGTACCTGAAACGGATGTCTCAAAAAACAAGTTCTTTGCTTTTTAGTTTACTCAGAAGAATTCTGCAATTATTTTTTAATAATTACATCACAATCAAGGTGCTAATAGCACTAACTCAAAAGCAGTTAATCTGGAATGAAAGCAAAGACTTTAGTGAATAGAAAAGGCAATAAATAACAAGATTCAGGAAGTCAGAAAAATTGCGATTTTGGAAAATTTTTGCTTATGGAAAGCAAGAAGCAAAGAGTTTTACAGGAGAGAACCCTTACAATAGGATGTATTGTTACCGCTAGCTATTTCAACAGCAAAAGGATGAGACCTTGCTGCCAATCTAGTAGTGCGCTTAGATTAAGGCGCTTGAGTTAGCAAATAGGAGAGTTTATTAGAGCAACTGCGATGGGAACATAGAAAGGACAGAGAAAATAGTGACTGAAGTCGAGACTGATAACATTACAGACCCTTCTTTGAATTTTGTCTATAATCTAAAGATATATAGCAAAAACACCAGTCTAGATATCCCAGCAATATTCAATGCAAGGACTAATGGTAGATTTATAAATATGTAAGATGTGAATTTAAATGAGATAAAATTGAAAAAATAAATTTGTAATTTTCACTATATTTTTTATCATTTAGAATATTGTTTTTACTTTTCTCCCTGTTTTAATGCAGTGAATGCTTGAAAATTTCCTTCGAGATGAAAAGAAGACTTGAGGTAACATAGACTTGATTTTACAGAAGGATGCTGAGAATATTACAGACGGGAAATATCAGCAACCAGTAAGTTTAAAGGATAATTCAAACAGAAAGGATAATTATATATAAAGTCAAAAAAATGACATTCCTAGGACACATTTTGAGAAAAGCAGGTTTGGAAAAATTAATACTCTCAGGTAAGAAAGGAGAATGTCATCAAGTAGCCTACCTAACGAGATTGTAAGTGGATGACAGAACAACGTGGAGTATAGTAAAACGGCAAAGGTTTCTTAGAGCTACGAGTGATAGGAAATCGTGGAAAGCCATGAACTCCCGCGTCTTCTCGAGACAAGAAAACCTTTAGTGTTATTAATTCCGATGTCATAGTAGGCATTTCTTTATTTAATGAATGTATTGACAAGTGGCGTCTAAATAATGTAACTCGCTGTGCCTGCATAAACGTGTGCAGACACACATATACGTGCACACAGTGAGAAAGACAGTAAGAAAGAAAGAAAATGCGTGTTATTTCTGTCGCTGTTTTAGTGTGTTTAAAACAATATATTAAAACATATTGTGTTGTATTAATTCATTTATTCCTTGAATTTTGTTACTATTTTTCCTTGAGACCCTTTACTGGAGAAATGACTGTCTTTTCTTTTACTTTGTTATGTGCAGCTAGATAAGCAAACAGTAGGCATTTATAAACATGATCCTCTACGACTAGCAGATGGTTGTCATTTTGCTTTTTACGTAAAACGATCTTAAAAGTCGGTGGATTACCGGAATCAAAAGCGGTTAGTGCAAAAATGAAACCGTAGACATCAAACGCTCGAGAAATTTACGAAGAGAACAAAAAAGTGACAGAGAGAAAACTAGAGATGCTAAAGAGATACATGTTAATAGCGTGGGGGTATTTTATATTTTACAAGAGTATGACTTTATCGATCTCGAGAGAGGGACAAAATAGGGTTCTATGCTCAAAAGGAAGAACCATCTCGCAAATCGAAAAAGAATCTTATTGCCTATATGATGGCCTTTGTTGTCGAATATAAAAAGCCAATGTCCAAACTGATAGATAGATAGATAGATAGATAGATAGATAGATATGCGTAGAATTCGTAGTATTAGGTGTGTACAAAAATGAAAAATGTTTTTATTTGTAAACAAAAATTACATAGTTTAAATTCGGTTTTTGACTGTTAAGTTTTGCATGTAATTCACATCACAGATAGATAGATAGATAGATAGATAGATAGATAGATAGATAGATAGATAGATAGATAGATAGATAGATAGTAAAAAATAGAAAATAAATACTTCTACGTATTTGTATATTCATATTAATGCATAAAGCTTGGAATGTTCAAGTAAGGTTAACGTTAAGTTTGTATTTACATATATATATATATATATATATATATATATATATATATATATATATGCATGTGTATGTGTGTTTGTATGTCTGTGTGTGAGAGAGAGAAAGTGTGCGTATGTGTGTGTGTGCGTGTTTGTGTGTGTATTTATGTATTCACTTGAGTGGGTAAGTTTGAAAGAGAGGGAGTGAGAATGTGTTTGAGTGCGTATATATGTGTGTGCTTTTATCTATGTGTATGTGTTTGAAATTGATAAGTTTGAGCGAGAAGGAGAAAGAGAACAAAGAGAGAGAGAAACAGAGAGAGAGAGAGAGTGTGTTTGTGTGTGTGAGTGTGTGCGCGCGCGAGCGCGTTTTCAGGTTTGTGTGTGCATGAGTGTGTATGTGTATGTAAGCAGATAAGTATAAGAGAGATTGTCTGTTTGTATGTGTATTTGCGTGATTAGATAATTGGATGGATTTTTGTGTGAAAGGGAGAGAATGTGTGTGTGTTGTGTGTGTGTGTTTATGTTTTCCTGTCAATGAATAGCTGAGAAAGAAAAATAAGGTGTAGGTGTATGTGTAGGTATGAGTGTATGTGTTTCTATGGATGGATAGTTTTCACAGGGAGAATGTCTGTGTGCATCTTTCTGTGTGTGTGCGTTCCTACGACTGAATAATTTTGAGAAAGCGAGAAAGAGTATAGATAGATAGATAGATAGATAGATAGATATGTGTGTGTGTGTGTGTGTGTGTGTGTGTGTGTGTGTGTGTGTGTGTGTGTGTTTCTCTGAATTAATCATTTTGAGAGATTTAGGTGGTGCATATGTGTACGTTGATATATATATATATATACATATTATTTTAGGTATTTTTTCATAAAGTGATTGATAAAAAGGTAAGGATAGAGCGTTAATTGAATCAATGTGGAGAAATTTGTCACTGAGCTTTGTTGTTTCAATCATGCAGACTTCGCTGTTTTGTGTGGGCATTATTGTAATGTCTTCACTCTTCATGGTCATTTTGGTTTATATATATATATATATATATATATATATATGTAGGTATATATATATATATATATATATATACTTGGCTAAAGTGGTATAAACTAATATTTAGATTAGTTGTTTCATGCAATTGTACATTTTTTTCTTTTAGTTACTTCAAGCTTCTGATCTCATTGCAAGAAACATTAAGAGGTATATATCATTCCCCCACGAGAACTTTCTTGTTTGGATTGATGCTGTTAGAATATTGACTTCTTTACTTAGATATTCTCCGTTTTCTTTTAAGAACAGTTTTAGAAAAAATATCTTTCAATGATTTTGCGATAAGCACGAGACGGATTCATCCGGGAATATCAGCAATGCTTTTGAAGCGAGTGTTTGCTATGTGGACAATGTCATTTGGCAAATGAATCTCGTTTGTTATCGTAGGCAGCGATATGTGACAGTCGCACAGAAAATGTGTCGAAGGAGAGTCTCGAAGAATCTACGTATTGTATTCGGATGACGATTACTGTGCTTATTTGGAACGTCTGTTTATAGAAGCATTAGTACGGTTTGAGTGTGAACATTATTTCTGTTGGAATGCAGTGTCATAACTAAAACAGAGCTATTTATATGTTTACATATCTTAAGAAAGATGGATGGATTTGTTTTAAGAGGCTTCAAAGGTGGTCAACCCCCATGTATGTTTACGAGCCATCAGTAGCGATTTTGAATCTGTGCTTATGATAATGTGCGACGACTGAGAACGGATACATATTTGCTACCGTTCCCCTAACCTCGCTTCATCACATATATCAGTGAAAGTGAATCGGAAAATAATAGGGTGGCCAGTGGAGAAATAAATTTGTAAGATAGATAGATAGATAGATAGATAGATAGATAGATAGATAGATAGATAGATAGATATAAACAGACTGTGATAGATAGATAGATAGATAGATAGATAGATAGATAGATAGATAGATAGAAACAGACTGTGATAGATAGATAGATAGATAGATAGATAGATAGATAGACAGATAGATATAAACAGACTGTGATAGAATAGATAGATAGATAGATAGATAGATAGATAGATAGATAGATAGATAGAAACAGAAACAGTAGATAGATAGATAGATAGATAGATAGATAGATAGATAGATAGATAGATATAAACAGACTTGATAGATAGATAGATAGATAGATAGTAAACAGACTGTGATAGATAGTTAGATAGATAGATAGATAGATAGATATAAACAGACTGTGATAGATAGATAGATAGATAGATAGATAGATAGATAGATAGATAGAAACAGACTGTGATAGATAGATAGATAGATAGATAGATAGATAGACAGATAGATATAAACAGACGATAGATAGATAGATAGATAGATAGATAGATAGATAGATAGATAGATAGAAACAGACTGTGATAGATAGATAGATAGATAGATAGATAGATAGATAGATAGATAGATAGATAGATAGATAGATATAAACAGACTGTGATAGATAGATAGATAGATAGATAGATATAAACAGACTGTGATAGATAGAAATAGATAGATAGATAGATAGATAGATAGATAGATAGAAATAGACTGTAGATAGATAGATAGATAGATAGATAGATAGATATAAACAGACTGTGATAGATAGATAGATAGATAGATAGATAGATAGATAGATAGATAGATAGATAGAAACATATGATAGATAGATAGATAGATAGATAGATAGATAGATAGATAGATAGATAGATAGATAGATAGATAGATAGATATAGACTGTAGATAGATAGATAGATAGATAGATATAAACAGACTGTGATAGATAGATAGATAGATAGATAGATAGATAGATAGATAGATAGATAGATAGATAGATAGAAATAGATAGATAGATAAACAGACTGATAGATAGATAGATAGATAGATAGATAGATAGATAGATAGATAGATAAATTTTCTTAATTATTTCACCTCATACAAGGCAGAAATAGCACTGGTGAGCAGGGGATTACAGTGAGAGAAAAAAAACTACAGGGGAGGTCGAAGAAAAGATAAGAGATGGATGAGAATCAAGTAAATAAAAGATGGCAATTGATGTTCCATTTAAACTTTGAATATAGTTAGATGTTAAAATAGTTTGATAGATATAAAGAAAGAGAAAACAAAGAATGACCCAATCACAGAGACAAATATAAACTTTATATAGTTGCCCGTTTGCATAACTTTGATTTCAAATAGTCAGGTAGGGACTATTACACATTCATAGAGAACCTTCACCGGGAATTTCCCTATTTCAACTATCTTTTTCATAAGGTATTCAAGAAATTTACTCTAGCCACTTAATTTAGGCTGCTAATAAGCCTGTACAAAGCGTTTCGTTACTGAAACTTATTAAAATTTCTAACCACCCCGTCTATTTGAAATTCAAGTGCAATTTAATATTTTCCCGTCAATACATTTCTAAATCTACTGCACAAAAATATGTTCTTCGTCTATTTTTCTTTTCTATTTTTTTTTTTACAATAATTTCATTTATATATCCTCATTTTTGTTCTTATCATAATGTTTCAGTATTTGTACCGTCCGGCCTTCTTCAGGTATCACTTGATCTGTGTAATTTTCAGTGAATTTTGAAATTAACTTAATTAATCTCCGATTGAATTCACACTACCCACGCCGAATATTCTGAACCTAGCAGTACAAGCTTAAAGACATCGAAAAGAGGACGCGCAATAACTGAACAGCCTTCTTCTTCTTTTATGCACCGTGTCCCTTCAGGACGTAGGCGATCAAATGCCTGCTTTTATCCCTATCCCTTGTCACTCCTAAAACTTTTTCTTTTAGTATCTCTGCCAAACCCTGTTCCACTATCCAATTGCTCAAGTATGTCTCGCGTTGCTTTCCTCTGTTCCCCTTTACCTCTATCCGTCAAGTGAGTATTAGCTTCTTCCAGGCAAACTTCCTTATTACGTGTCCCAGAAACTTCAGTCTATTCCTGGTGTTAAATATAACTTTCCTTTTCTCCAAAACCTCGTTGTTGCTTACATGTTCGATCCATGGAATTCTCAGCATTCTTCTGTAGAACCAAATTGTCCCGTATTCACTGTCATGTAGGAGAACATATATAACATAACAGTCAAACACACTTTTTTGTATCCAACGAAATTTCCCTCTCTCAATACTCTGCTTAGCTTTTGAAATGCCTCTTTGGGCATGCCAATACGCCTAATGATCTCAGTGTCGCACTCTCTGTCTTCTGTCAGAACACTTCCTACTATTAAAAAAGATAAAGAACAAGACACGATATACCTAGACATCGAGAGCGAAACGAAAACAATCAATCCCCGTAAATTAATAAAGAATTTAGTTCGAAATTCTTTATTCCGAATATTCTGAATTTATTCTTTAGTCCGAATATAAATAATGAAAGAGCTTCATCCCAAAAATTCAGACACAAATTGTCGAAATAATTGTTGACTACATTACAAAGTTTTAACGGTACAAAAAGAGCGAATGAGACCATTCCAAGGAGAAGAAATGTTCTAGTCGATAAAGATAATGCACTATCAGTCAGTTAACTGCTTTTTTGAGACATGACTAACTAGACAGAAGACTTTCTCGCAGTAGGTGCCATTACTTTCTGCGGTAGACTGTGTGTCAACCAAGGCTATAGAACCCAATCTGTCCTGTTATTCAACACATAGCTGTAGGGAGAAAAGAGTGATCAATACATGTTCGTAAGTGAATAAAACAAATTCAACTGGAATTCGAACTCTGACCTCTGAGTTCTTATTCACGAGTTCACAAAGTACATACACATCTATTCAATGCTAAAATACAATAAAAAAACAGTGAGCTTTCATATTACAAAGAGCAAAAGAGAGAGAAAGTGACCGTCCTCGGTACAACAATAAATTACATCCAATAGCAAGAGTTTTGATTGGGCGATTAGAGGTTTTGAGGAGCGTGGAACCACCACATAAATGTTGTTGTTGACAGGTTCATCCTGATCCGAATTGGTAGCACCTGCTGGGTTAAAATTTTGGGCAAAAGATAAACTCCAAATAAAAAAAATTAACTGTACATTTTTATAGTAAAATGACCAACAATACATTTATATAGCAAAATGACAATCAATGCAACACTAAAAAAAATTAAAAATACACTTTTAATGTCAAATTAACAGCAATACATTTTTGTTGTGAAATTACCAGTAATACATTTAAAAATAAATTACCAATAATACATTGTATAAAATTACGTACAAAATATATTTAATTGAAAGTATAACATTACGTACGAAATATTTAGATCCTGGCATTAAATAAACCATCAAAGTTGATATGCCGCTAACCAAAATCAACCAACCATCAGAAAGAAAATGATCGGAGAGGTTCTCGCTATTTTAAAAGTGGTGATCGCGCAGTGAAGAATAGTTGATCACTGCTTTGTCCGATTTGTTTTTGACAGATTATCAACCCTTTGCAGGTAATTTAAAGTCAGGCAATATTTTTATGTTGCAAGAATCTTTTATTTTACATACTAATGTTTTGGGAATACAAATATTACGAATTAATTAATAGCTGGCCGGGGGGGAGAGAATAATTAATACCTTTCCAAAAGACATTTGCGCATAAGATATATATATATATATATATATATATATATATATATATATATATATATATATATATATATATATATATATATATACATATATATAAAACGAACACAGCCGGAATTAGAACTCTGCTCCCCAGTTAAGAATTCCGAGCTCTTATACATTACCCCACCAGAACATCCAATCTTACAGCAGCTGGTATTTAGGTACTGGAATCAGTCTCGCTGTTACTTTAATTCGGTGATTGTACGGGAACCGGTGGTGTGGCTGTAAGCTCACTCTTTTGGCTGATGATTTTTTTAAATGAGATCTATTTTATAATACATTATATTTTATTGCTACACGTGTTTTAAGTAAACGTTTATGCATTTTAAACAGTATATTTCTGTCTAGCGCTTCTATTAATATACGAGCATCTTCTATGTGTCGTGTTCCTTCAGGACGTAGGCTATCATGGCCTTCCACATCTTCCTATATCTAGTGGCTTTCAGCACGCTTTCTCCTGTTAGCCCACCCAAATACCGCTCTGCCATCTACTTGCTCAAGTCTCTCAAGTATTTTACGCGTAGCTTTTCCCTGTATTTTTCCCTCTATCTGACCTGTGAGTATCAGATTCTCCAAACCCCCTTCCTTATTACATGTTCCAGTAAATTCAGCTGTTTTCTCCTGATGTTAAGTATTAATTTCCTTTTCGTTTCTATCCTCTCCAAAACCTCAAAACATACAGTTTATAAAATAGAGACGTCTACTGAAACACGTGTAGCTACTAAATTTAACATCTATCATAATTAAGAAATAATAGAATATGAAAATAAATATTCGTTTAAAAAATGAAGCGTATGTAATTAATTTCTCTGAATTCGAAAAAACACGAAAAGAGCGAAAGTGTCTCACACTGAAGTTGAAAAAACATTAAAAATATTTTTGATTCTTCCAAAAATACTAAATTACAACCGATATTTCTTTTCAAATATCTCCTTTCTTTAAAGAGACACTACTTTCCCAAGTCAACATACATGACCATAAAAATTTTAAGAAATTATACAAAAAAGCTTAACTCAAAATCTTCTGTTATTCAAAATATATGCACACATAAATAATTTAGCATATTAAAATAAAATAATAAATGTTAATTAGAATTTTAAAAAAGTAATGAAATCATTATAAACAAATTAGAAAAAAATCAACATTTAATCACTTTCGTTTATTTGACATTTAATTACATTAAAATCGTCCATAGTTGGCCTTTAGTTATAAATAGATTTAAAAATATTTATGAGTGTTCTTAAATTTTAACGATATGTTTGTTTGTGTCTATAAATACGTTTCAAGTTAAAATTCTCACGTTTACCTCCGTTGACGAAAGGTTACAGATAATATTTCCTTTATTATTCATCTATATTACTTTTTTAGAGATATGCTTTATTTATGTCTGAATTTTTACTTCATTTTCCATATATTATGCATCTTTAGATTTTCAAATGAGAAAACTTTTGACACATACGCAAAATAGGTTTGTGATGTTTATGGATAAGGTACTGTAAATAATGAAACGTGTCAAAAGCGGTTTGTGAAGATTCACTATCACCTTCATGACGATGTTTTCATCAGACTATACATATATAAACAGCATTAGGATCAAAGTAGTAACATTAGACAGCTACTTACAAAATACTAGTAAAATCAAATAGTAAAAAATATATAATTCTTGAAGCAATACTCATACAACAAAAACAACCATCAATAAAAAAAAAACGATTATAACTTTAGAGCTCGCATCCGCAAATGTACATTAAAAGCGACAACGCTGGAAGGACAGCTCCACTTTCCAGCCAGATATTCTATCACTGTACCTAGAAATTCAGAGCAAACATTGGCCTGATTAACCATTTCTGCGTTTCCTAGTAGTAACGTGTGAAGAAAAATAATCATCTTCGCCCGCGAAGGATTAACATCACATTATAATACATAGTAAAAGAGGTCACAACTTGCTCACGTCACAACACTCTTTGTTTACATCTCAACGCTTGCTAGTTTTGCGAAATTCAGCATTAGCTATCATTAGGATAACTTAAAGAAAGTCTAAATTTTGAACCATATTTCTTGTTCATTTTTTCAGAAATGAACTTGGAACAATTTCTGAGGAAATTTTCTTCTTGGCCTAGAAGAACTAGCCAAAATTTAGAATAGTCGGTCATTAAAATTAATTGGCACAAAACGTTTTTAAAAATATTTGCCTTCTCGCTACATGTGTGTGGTTTATAGATACTTCTGCTAGGTTTGAATGCAAAACAAAATACATTTGAGTGTTCAATTTTTGTGATATGTGTAGGATATATGTCTGTAAGTAGTTTGCATACAGTTTTGCTATGGGGCCTTAATGTAACATGTAATACATAATAGTTTTGATTTCTCCTGATAATTTTTAGACTATAAATTTGTGCGTGGTCCTTATAGTTTAGTTAGGATGTATGAATGTAATACGTTTATACATTTTAGTGTCCATATCTCCCAGCGTGTGTAAGTGATAGATCTGTGTGTGGTCTGTTTATAGTTTTGTTAAGAGGCATAAATGTAATTGGTGAATCTCTAAATGTATGCTAAGCATTTTAGGTAATTATTCTTCGAGACGAAAATGAAAGAATAGAAGGAGATTGAAAGCTGAAGGCAAAATAAAGCCATTTTTAAATTCTAAATTACTTTGTATGTCAGAGTGAACATTACCACAAAGCTAGAATTTCGTGTATGACATTACAGAAACGATTGGTTGGCAATCATTCATTTGCCTCCGTTAGGAAAAGGACCCTGTCGTTTTACCGACAATTAAAAAACCGCCCACATGACTGAAATGGGAAACACGCAACACATCGTCACAAACAAATATTATGCATATTTCTGCATGTGAAAGAAAGCTATAAAAGGAAAGCCCAAAGGAGACAATATGATAGAAAGAAAAAAATGGGAAATACTAGTAAAGAAGGCGACAAAAAGGAAATTTTGGAAAAAAAAACAACAGAAAATAAAGAAGTAAGTAACAAGAAATTGGTAACGGAATACAATCGGGAAAATAAGAAAGAAAACAAAAGGCTTAAAGAAAAAGGGGAAGAATTAAAAAAAGACGAGAACTAGAAAAAGTGTGAAAGAAAGTCAGAAGCTTGAAAGAATAGAGGAAAAAGGGAAAATGAACATAAGAGAAAATAATATACAAAACGAAAAAAAGTAAATTTAAATGATTAAAATAAAAAAAAGAGTGTAAAAGCGTGAAATACAATCTCGTGGAAATAAAATGAAACAAAACGATTAATGTCTTTTTATGATCTTTCACATTTTCCCTGATCACGTATACATCGTCTCTTGAGTTTTGTTTTTCTTTGCCGGCCGTATTTTCCTTTAAGTTTTAGACTGAGGTTCCAGTTTGTTTCTTCGCCTTGAGACCGACAGTATCCGCGATCTCTCTCACAGGCTTGCCTGTGTGTTCGTGCAGTGTTATAATTTTTGTACGTTTCCTTGGAGTAACGTCCATCGCGGACAATGGCCGTAAGACAAGTAATCAATAGTCAAGACAATAGTGTCTGGGCTTGATAGAAATCTGATGCAATCACGGAAGAAGCAATATTTTTAAGGCCAATCAAACTTTATTATACACCCCGAAAATAGATTCATATTACTGCACACCACTGCAAATGACCTAATCTTAGGAAAAAAATAGAAATCGAATACACCCTGTCACTCCAATGGGTCTAAAACTGACTGTATAGTGAAAGAAAGGAAACTAAAGCAGTTGTTTCAATTAATTTACAGATGTGAGTACTAGTGAATATAATAATTGAAAACCATATGTGATTTGCAGGTAAAATTCTTGCGCGTATTCGACGCATTTTTCCGCTGATAGACAATCTACTGCGGGATAATCTTCTGTCCAGTCAGTCATGTCTTTTTCGAAACATGATCACCTAAACGTGTATCACGTATGGCACTTAACTGACTGACTGATATTTATGTTGTGGTATAATGGATATCGGTTCAGAAAAGAAATCGGACACCCGAGTTGGAAGTTCCCCTCGGTCCGTTGTATTTCCTTTTGAGCAAATACTCTTGGTAAAAGTATGAATCACTCTTTTCTCCTTCCAGGTATGGGTTGTATAGCAGGCCAGACTATGGCCTATAGCTTTGGTTCGATATGAGTCTATCGATGAAAGATACGGCAATCTACTGTGAGAAAATATTCTGCCTAGCCAGTCATTAATCGAAACAGACATGATGGCTCAGGCATGTATCACGTATGGCATTTAACTGATTGATTTATAAACGCAAGTAAAAAGAAGTATCTTTAGTTTTTTCGAAATTTTAAAATTTAGTAACGCTCATAAATATTCTTCAGGCTAATTATGAAAGTCAAGATGAATGGAGATGATAAATGATAAGTGAGTACCTCCTAAAAACAACGCTGTTACTGTTGGTGAATTTTTTCACTTAATTGTTTATATATCTTTTTTATTTTTCGTTAATATAGTTATTATTTATTATTTTATTTTAATTTGATAAACTATTTATTTATTCATTTATTTCAAATAATATAGTGTAGCCACTGAAATACTGAAGTTTTTGAAGAAATCATAATTTGTTTGTTTTCAAACTATTTTCTTTCTTTTTCATAGAGCATCCCTTGGAGATTAAAATGGCAACGTATGATGTCCAACAATGGGTGAAACTCACTGAGTATTTTGTTCTAGTGAAAGACCAATTATTCAAACCGAGAGAAAATACTGGTAACATTTTGATATCCGAGTATCTCTTAGCAATAACATGACTAGGAACCTAATCGTCTACTTTGAAAGAACTGGATTCATCAGCTATTTTATTGTTTTCTTATTCTCTTTTACAATTATTGTTTTTATTTAATTGTTTTTCGTATTGTAATAACATAACATTTTCGCCTAAAATTAATTTCATTTTACATCACGATAATTAGTCAAGTTGATTTTTTACTCTTTTTAGAGAATCAACATTTCACTCAATGAAAAAGTTGGGCTTTGATGTCATAAGTTCTAACATCAAATAATAGATTTATAGTTTTTGGAAAAATTTTAATCGTTTACGTTTGAATATCGTCTGAAAAATGTACAGAAATATTTCATTTCCGCAAGTTTTTGCTTTTAAACTGACTTAAAAATTTATTATTTCAAAAATAAATCTAAATACAGTTGATATCATTTGTACTGGATGCATGTAATTGAAAGAATTTTAAAATCAGAATTTTAATAATGAATCATCACAAGCAAATTATGCAGTGTTTATTTACTGTATTCGATAAATAAAAATTGAAAAATGTAAAGGATTAAAAAAAAGGCTATTCAGTGATTTGTTGAATATAATTAATAAAAAAACAAACTAGATAGAAGCGCATATAACACCAAAATACTTCTAGGAACAAATTATGAGACAAAATGTTTAAAGTTTGCATTGTTTGCTGAAAATCAAACTACAATTACTGCACTGTATAACATATTACATCATACAATAGCTAATTTTTTTCAGTATAATTTCCCTTTGAAAGAAATGAATGTCTTATTCGATTGCACAATGATTTAAAAATAATGTGTTTGTACCATGCATCTGGTTTCTATGTAGTTTGTAAAGCTTCAGTTAATGCTAAATTTGTTTTATAAGGCTATGAAATTCCAACGCTACGCTTTTGAAATTTAACTTAATTTTAAACTCGTTTCCTCAAAAAACCGTAATAGTATGGAATAAAATATTTTGTAACCTTATATAAAATTTTAAATCTCAACTTTTTCATTGAGTGCAATATTCTTCTTCTTCATAGCCTTTATGGCCTTCCACGTTTCCCTGTTTCTGGTGGCTCTTATCACGCTTTCTCCTGTAACATCTCACAGTCGTTCTGTTATCCACCTACTCAGGCCCTTCAAATGTGTTATCCGCTTTTCTCTGTCGCTTTTCCCCTCTATCTGGCCTGTTAGTATCAGGTTCTCGAAGTCCTCCTTCCTCATTGCATGTGCCAGTTGTCTCTTCCTGATGCTAAATATTAATTTCCTTTTCGTTTCTATTCTTTCCAACACCTCATTGCTTACATGCTTGGTCCCTGATATCCGCAGCATCCTTCTGTAGAACCACATTTCAGCTGGTTCAAGTTTTTCCTTCATTTTTGTTGATATTGTCCAACATTCATTGCCATATTGAAGAACTGACATCACATAGCTATCCAGTACTCTCTTCTTTGTTTCTAGTGAAAGTTTCCTGTGTCTTAATACTTGACTTAATTTCTGGAACGCGTCCTTCACCATCATAATTCGCCTTCGGATCTCTATGTCGCACTTTCCGTCTTCTGTTAGAACACTTCCCAGGTATTTCAATTTTTGCACCAGCTTGATTTTAATATCACCCACCTGTATTTGGCATTTTGGATTGCTCTTTTTGCTGATGACCATGCATTCGGTTTTCTTGCAGTTTATTTGTAGTCCTTTTTGTCGCTCTCTTTAGCTACCTTCTGTAGGTCTTGTATTTCTTTTCCGTGTCTGCAATCAGCGCTGTATTGTCTGTGTATTGTCTGCGTATCTTAGGTTGTTCAAATTGTGGCCTCCGATGACAAATCCTGGCATAACAACTAGGGTCATCAAAAGATTCTCACTGTACAAGTTAAATAGATCCGGTGAAAAGATTCATACTTGTCTTACACCTCTTTCTATCTTTGTATGTCAGCTGAATTTGTTACCTGTTCGTATGCAGGCAGTTTGCTGCGAGTAGAGATTCTTAATTACCCTAATGCCTTTCCCAAATATGTCGAGGCTGCTGAGCATCTTCATCAATTCTTTGGGGCGTATTTTGTCAAACACCTACATATAATCGATAAAAAAGAAACAAGTTCTTCATTTATATTGCCCTTTCTGATAGCATCCTAATCATAAATATGGTATTCCTTGTTCCAGTGTCTGTGACGAACTCGCTCTGTTCTTTTCATATCTCTGGCCCGATTCTGCTTCTTGCTTTATTCATCAGTATTTGGACGATAAGTTTTGTAATATGACTCATTAAGCTGATAGTTCGGTGTAGTTTGCACTCGTTTGCACCTGGATTCTTAGGCAGTGCTATGAAAATAGACTTGCATAGGCCGTCTCGTATTATACCACTATTATAAATTTCATTTATATTTTCTGTTATATTCTCTATGCCGAATTCTTCCAGGGCTATCAGCAGCTCTAATACAATGCCGTCTGAACCAGCTGCTTTGTTTCTATTCAGTTTAGACATTGCAGCCTCCACTTCGGGCTTTAATATTTCCGGTCTGCCCTCATCTTTGTGTATTATCGGTTGCTCTTTCTTGTCGTAGAAAAGATCACCCATCACTGGAGTATTTCCTCTTTCTCCAATATTATCATTCCATCCTTGGATTTCGTATTTCTTGTTACCTACTTCTTTATTTTTCTATATTCTCTTCCATGTCTTGGAACTATTTTCCGTCTCCTTTGCATCATGCCAAGAATCTCTTCAGTCATCCGCTCTTTTATTCTTCTTCGTCTGATTTTTTTTGGGGCAACGTTGTTTGCTGATGTCATTATCGTTTCCTTTAGTGAGTCCAATTTCGAATGTCTTTGTCCAATTTGTTCTTCGTATTTGTCTTTCACGCTGTTAGTGTACTCTTTCTGCAGGTTCAGGTCATTCACGGATAGGCTTTGCATTGCACCAATGCGTTTCTGAATCTCCTGTTTACAGACTACATCTATTTGGTTTTTCGTGTCGCCTCCTGGGCTTCTCCATGGCCATAGACGTCGTGGGTGTTCTTGAAATCAGGTGTTAGTTATTACTTGGTCATTTGCTGTGCACAATTTGACCCATTTTTCTCCTCGTTCGTTGCGGACTCCTAATCCAAAGTTACCGGTCGTGTCTCCTTCCCTCTCTTTACCTACTTTGGCTTTCAAGTCGCCCATTATTATCTGTTAATCAGTGCAATATTACTGTTCTAAAATCGACCTACACTACAGTGATAATTATTTGAGATATTTAACAATGGTGTTTCAAAAATACATTTTTATGTAAAATGAATGCTTTCTTCATCATTAGACTAATCGATGTAAATATGCATGCACATACAATAATAAATATGTTGTATATTTTGACAGCATCTTTTTCTTGTAAATCTATGTTAATAAAAAGAATAAACATTTTATCAAAATTAAGTTCATTGGGCATTTTGCCATGTAAATAAATTTTCGCAAATGTAGCTATTTGTTTTATGTATGAAATAGCCAAAATTTATATTGTGCTTAAACTTACATGAGTCATTGTCACGATTGTGAGTAAGAAGAAAAGAAAATCCAATGTTTATAAAAAGAGCATTATTCTAAAAGTTTTGTTATATTTTCATTGAAAGCAAAATCCAATGAAATGTTGTATGTATGGTTGGATGGTCGGGGTATTATTTTAAATATCACACACTTCACAACAGGAGATTTGTTAAGAAAGGTGAAATGGTGAAAGAATCTGAACGCAAATTTGCATGAAAGTCTCAGAAATTACTGCACTTTTAGTACATACTTACTTTAAGAAATTACTTTCTCTTTTAATGAAAGCAGCATTTCTAAATCAAAATTATGGTCAAAAACATTATGCTGATGGAGTTTTTAAGTAGCAGTTACAATGTAAAACAATTGTTTGAAAATTAAAAGGCATCATCGAAGGCTTATTGTGAAACTTAAAATTTACATTCCCTACATCTTTAGCGTTATCCCTCAGCGCATGATTATAACTGATGTTTTCGTTTTATATATTGCGCTCTTCTATTGCATTTATATAATTCCGTCAGCAAAAACATAAGTTTAACATCATGAAGTCATTTTAAAGAACGAAACCCATTGCATTTAGAAGGTTTTTCAATTCAAATTTGTCGGTTGGCTTTCATTATATATATATATATATATATATATATATATATGTGTGTGTGTGTGTGTGTGTGTGTGTGTGTGTGTGTGTATTCGTATGTATGTGTAGGTGTGTATGTGTATACGTTTGTACACGTATGTATGTATGTATGAAAAAATAAAATTTTGAGATATGCTATATTTATGGATAAAAGTGCTAAGTATAAAAAATACAGCGTATATATATATATATATATGTGTGTGTGTGTGTGTGTGTGTGTGTGTGTGTGTGTGTGTGTGTGTGTAAATTTACGCTTATCGCTATACTCGTTTCGAAAAAACCTCCCCGTATACACGCGGAAAGAAATAAAGAAAGAGCAAAACACTTGAACATCAGTCAAAATACGTGCCCCACCCCCCAAAAAAAAAAAAACCGAGACGATTAACTTAAAACAAACAGTTTTTTTTTTTCCTTTGTAATCCCCGCTTTTCTTTTTAAATCTTCCGGTGTATGGATATGCTTTTGGGCTCCTTCTGGCATGTGAATTTTTGTACCATATTTCAAGTAATAAATTTTTGTTTTGATCGTTGCTGATGAAGCGAGACTTTTTTCGCTGAAATAGCTATTCAAAGGAATTTACATTCAACAGAATGTAAATTTTGGAATATATATATATATATATATATATATATATATAGTCATCCGCAGACAGATCTGTTTCGCTGTATCACAGCTCATCAGTACGGTTAGACTCCGATTGCTTCTAACCCAGGATTGAAACCCGACCGAATTGGGCTATAGGCGTTCGGTAGAAGACAGCCTTTTTAGCATGTATATTATCATTATACACGCCCAATAGCCAGAGTGCTCTAATTCATTAGTGAATGAGCGATGCGTGTATGCGAGAGTAGCTAGTTTTTCAAAGTCTACCATTCTTCCAGAGTGCTCAATCAGGTTGTGACAGCGTAAATAGTCATCCGCAGACAAATCGGTTTCACTGTATCATATATATATATATATATATATATGTGTGTGTGTGTGTGTGTGTGTGTGTGTGTGTGTGTGTGTGTGTACACACGTTTGTGCAAATTAATTGAAACAGTAGGAATAATGTCTACCGAGGATCTTTCACACTTTCCCTTTCTCTTGGCGTTCTTCTGCTTTTCCAAACGCATTTCCCTTTACGTTTTCGACTTATGGATCCAGTTTGTTTCGATTACACCCTGTCAATTCAGTGAGTCAAAAACTGGCCGTATGGTGAAAGAAAATATAATAAATCAGTTGTTTCAACTAATTTGCACAAGGATATATATATATACACACACATATATATATATATATATATATATATATATATATATATATATATATATATAAAGTGGCCTGAAGATTGAATTCAGATATGAAACAGATTGAGTGTTTACCAAATTGCCCACACACACACACACACACACATACACACATAGAGGGTGTAGGAAAAATACTCTTACAATCCTTGGGGACAGGTTCTCGCACTAAACCACGCACTAAAACACGGACAAAAGTCTATATAAATATATATCTGCAAATCATTGTTTTTGCGTTATTATGTTTTATGTTTACGTTAGACGCTTTTAAATGTACAATGCAAGATACAATCTAAAAATACTTACGTATGTAAAATCATGTCTACATACTCATGATATGACTATCCTGACATTGTTAAACAGAACAGTCAGTTAATTCACTACTATGCACCCAAACTCTTGAAGCCAGACTAGTAAAAAATGTACACGAATGACAAATGTAACCTGGTCTAAGTGTCACCACAGCACTATCTGCTGCTAACTTGCTTTAAAATTAATAACTTAAAAACAAAGGATTTGCGGATACATGTTTATATAGACAGTTGTTCATGCTTTGTTGGTGGGAATCCGCTACCAACGTTTATGAAATTATTTTTATACACTCTCTATAGATATTATATAGATAGATGTAGACAGACAGACAGAGAGTGAACGAGAGAGAGAACGTTAATGCATTTTTTAATTATCTTTAAATGTTTATTTTTCAATAATAACGCTTGAATTAATATATATATATATATATATATATATATATATATATATATATATGTATACTAGCATTTATTACCATCATTAAACTACCTGATGAGATATTGTTCTTTCGATGTCGAAACAAAATGTACAAAACGGTAATTTTTACATGTTCAAAGCAATAATTTATAATAAATATTCATAGCTCTATTTCTATTTTGAACACTGTTTTAAATTAATGCTTTGAATGTTGTTAATATTCTCTCTCTCTCTCTCTATATATATATATATATATATATAGATAGATAGATAGATAGATAGATAGATAGATAGATATCATCTGTTACCAGCTATACATTTATTTTCTTGCCTTAATCTTTCTTTGCTTAACAGTACACAAGGATCTTTATTGAACAAACGTAAAGGTATCGAATCTCCTGAACATTATTTTCTATTAACACACAACCGTCAACTGTAAAATTTCATTACTTTCCCACCTTCTATAACTTTTCTGCCCTTCTTCCTCATATATATGTGTGTGTGTGTGTGTGCGTGCGCGCGCACACACACACACACATCAACATATACGTATATATTCAAGTAGTGTGTCAGTATGTCGCCATGAAACTGTCAAAGTAACCTGCCATTGCAATCGGCCAGTAATAGAGGGAATGGGTACACGTCACACGCACGATCTGATGTAAGCACAATATGTCTTATCTCTTTACATTGGAGGTGAACCTTTGTACGGATGAAGGTACACTGACCAGGCCGTGGTTGATGGAGTGTGACAGTACTAACGTGTGGAACTGACATGACCAGCCGGGAAAGCTAGTGACTGTTTTCTCTTTCTCTCTTTCTCTCTTTCTCTCTCTCTCTCTCTTTCTCTCTCTCTCTCTCTCTCTCTCTGTCTGTGTATCCTCAATAATATTCCCAATGTTAGGACACAACTCATAAATAAATTCCATACATCACACAGACACACGTGCGAGTGGGTACATACATGCATACATACATACACTCCCACACTCACATACTCACACACACATACACACACACACATCTATAATGTGTTAGCAAATGCATATATGCACACACACACACACACACACACACACACACACACATATATATATATATATAATTGTGAGTCAATGTGAGTGATCTCTGTACACTATCGAATGGTTTACCAACCAGACTTTATTATCTATAACATTATTGCTGTACACACACACACACACACACACACACACACACACACACACACATATATATATATATATATATATATATAGCTTTTATTATTCTATATATGTTGGTAAAAGTGCTGTATAGCTGAGCTAGAGTGTATGTAGGTATAACATATAAAAGTAGACAATGAGGACAATTCTGAGCGGCGATAGTCTGTTTCATGTTTGAATGTAATCTTCAGTTTATATGAGTTGTGTTTTGGCTCGACTGTTTATATATGCTGCTTAATGGCGTATCATGGGAAGTAAATTGTATTGTATTGCCCTAGCGGTTATTCTGTAGCTGGTAACGGTTATATTTCAAATTAATCAAAAGGCTATTGGGTAGGAACAATTATGGATGCGTCTGCGGTTATTTGTAGCTTTTTTTACTGTTCAGTCAGTTAAGTGCCATACGTGATACACGCTTGGGCGATCATGTCTCGAAAGATACATGACGGACTGGGCAGAAGATTATCCCGCAGTAGGTTGCCATTGCTTTCTGCGGTAGACTGGTTGCCGACCAAGGCTATAGAACCCAATCTGTCCTGCTATTTAACCCATAACTGGAAGGAAGAGACGGATTAATACCTTTCCCAAGGGTATTTGCGCGTAAGTGAATACAATGGATTCAACTGGAATTCGAACTCGGCTCCCCGGTTTCTCGTTCCGAGCCGATATCCACTGTACCACAACGCACATCCTTTTACTGTTACTTGTCGCTAAAAAAACTAAATCAACAAATTAAGTGAATAACAATCTACGAATGCCCACAAAAACACAACTGAATCCAGTAATATTAATCAGCAACAAATAATAAAGTAATCAGGAGTAAATTGTGAAAAGTTAACAAAGAGCACAAAATCATATTTTGAGGGAGGTATGAATTAAAAAAACGTTGCTTTCTATCCCACAGCCAATCATAATAATTGACCTCTATATCGGTGCTACATGACAGGCATGACAGGATATAAAAAAGAAAGAAATGTCTGAACATTTCGAGATTTCATCTACAAAATATAATTACTAGCGCACTTTTCTATTACCAAAAGAGATTTGATGTGATACATGAAAATAAATGTAAAATTAGTCAATTAATTGCCATACGTGATTAACGCTTGGGTAATCATAACTTTTTTCAAAACATGACTGATTAGGCAGAAGATATTCTAATAGTAGGTTGCCGTTACTTTCTGCGGTAGACTGGTTCCCATCCAAGGCTATAGAACCCAATCTATCCTGCTATTCAACTGATACCTGAAGGGAGAATAAATTAATTCATATTTTTTCCAAGTATTTTTGCATAAGTGAATGTAAAATCAGTCAGTTAAGCGGCATACGTGATACACGCTTGGGAGATCATGTCTGTTGAGACGTGACTGACTCGCCAGTTGATTATCTCGCATTAGGTTGCCATTATTTTCTGCAGTCGACTGGTTGCCAGCCAAAGCTATAGAAACCAATCTGTTCTGTTATTTAACACACAACTGGAGGAAAAAGACGGATTAATAACTTTCCCAAGCGTATTTGCGCTTAAGTGAATGCAGGGAATAATCTATTATTCCAACTGAATTTTACGTAGAGCTGTTTCGATGAAAAATTGCTTCTAAGTACAGCAGCAAGAACCTCAAATGTCAGAGAACATTGAGATTTAAATCATTGTTCAATGAAATCATATTGCAGGCAAAGAAACCCTTTTTGCTAAAGTGATTAATTTTTCGAATCACATGCAAATCAAAGTTAAAGTTCTCTTGACATCTAACTATAAGTATCAAGCAGAAATAAGAACCTAGCTAAACTGTATTTTATTAAACAATCAACATTACTTTTATTTCTGTTTGTCATAAATAATAATAAAAAATGTGCGCATTTTTCTTTCCAAATTCCATAATGAAAAGCAGCTCATGGAAAAAGCAGTAATGTCATCGTCCTCGTTAGAACATTTCAAATGTCCGCTCAGAGTGGAATTTGATTTTAAGTAAGGGATTTTACTATCTAAATACAAATGTGGCTCACCTCAGATGATGCTATAACAGACATGGCACACCGTGTCCTTCAGAAATCGCAAGGTAAATAAACCGGGTGACCTGAGATATCGCAATTTTTATCCGGTCTCAGTGACTACCCTCAAGATGTAAACACGTGGCCAACTCAGCTGCGCCTAGGATGTGCACGTGTGGTGGCAAAACAAACATATGGCAGATAGCTGTATAAACACCCACCTGAGATGAAAAAATGAAAACAATTCTCCAAGGTCACATGACCGCTGACCGCCGGTAGTTGAATATGTCTTGTGGGTAAATGATATTCAGTATAAAAAATTTAGTTTTATGTTCACATTAAAATTTATGACAATAATTTTACAAACGTAAAAATCTTGTTTCTACGCGGGCAACGTAGTAGTTGTTGGCGCAGAAACAAAAATCGAGAAACAAAGTTCAAATTGCAACTGAGCCTGCTGTGTTCAATTTTGCACAAGCGGCTTTAGAAAATGGAGAAACCATCTCTTCTAACCCGCGCCAGCTAGCAGTTATATTGTGAGATAAACTAAATTGTGAAGTCTTGGAACGCAAACAGTCTAAGAGAAAGAAAATCCCTGAATTCCAAAACATACAAATGGCAACGGAAACCCCTCCACTATATTTTCAAAAAAATATAACGCTCACATGTAATAAAGAAAAAACAAATCTGTAGAAAGTCATGGCATGTCATTATGATGTTGTTGTTATAAATGTATTATTATTATTATTATTATTATTATTATTGACACTATTTACATCATTCAGACTGTTATCTTAGTCTTTATTGCCATATTCACGTTATTACGGCCGGTGTACGCTCCGGCCTTTTTCAGGGGATATACGTTAGAATTTCGGGTTAGTTTGTGCTAGTTTCACGTGTCATGCTTTTTTTTTTAAATCTTTAGTAATTTTAGTAAATTGCCTTTATTAACTCAACTCTCCAAAATTTTCTTCTCTCTGCTGTGGCCAGGTATTGAACTCAAAACTCTTTGGGTCAAATAATTTTTTAATCACTCAACCAACGCTATTATCTACGCGTCCAAGCGCCCTTGGTGACTAAATAAAGGGTTCGGATTAAAATTCCAACGCATAGTACCTGAAAAGGGCAGGAACGTACAACAACCGAAACGTCGTGAATATGGCAATAAAGATGAGAACAATACGAATGATGTTAATATGTAAACATTTACAATAACACATTCCATAAATATAGTATAATATTATTCTTATTATTCGAATTAATTGCTTTAAGAACTCCCTTCATAAATATTCATCAAATATACCAATTCTGTTTCAACGCCATCCTTCGTTTTGACAAAGAACAGCAGTTTCCTAGAATAATTAATATGCAAGTCGTTTTTTCTCTTACTTTTTTACACTCTAACTAAATTACCTGGCCTCATGCGGACATGACATTTTCATCAAGCGTCGTATCAGAAAGGAATTTAAAGCTTATGGAATAAAACCGATAGAAAGATGTTATTCGTTAGCACTTGGGATACTAGAATAACTTTTTACCCTCCTCTTCTTTTTCCCCTATATCTAAACAATAATTATCAACTGTAAATTGAAAAGTGAAAATTTCACTGAAATATCCGATAATATTTTCAGAATTTTTATCTGAAATCAACAACTTCTAACATTATCGAAAATAAAATATATGTGAATTTAAACTGGCGCTTTCATTTTCCATATATCAATAAGATAGCGGACACACACACACGCACACATACATACAAATGCATATATATATATATATATATATATATATATATGTATGTATGTGTGTGTGTGTATGCATCCACTATCTTAACGTGTGATATATATATATATATATATATATATATATATATATATATATATATATGTCAGTAAGATAGTGGAAACACACATACATGCATACATGCAAAAGGGTGCGGATGACAATATATATATATACGTTTCGTTAAAAACGACTGACAAGTTACTGTGGTTAAGGTTTTTTATTTTTTTATTTATTTTCAGATAGAGTGCATCTGGAAAGAAAAACGGAATAAAAAGAGATAAGAAGAAAAACTATTCATAATCAACGCATTTCGTCCTTTGCCTTGGTAAAGACCCTCCGATGACGAAACGCGTGGGTTATTTCTTCATGTCTATTAGGGTGTGATGGACAGATTGCTGCAATTTTATTTTTTTTATTTCGTGCATGCGCGTTGTTTGTTTCCGTGAGAAAAAAAAAGCACCATAACGCAAATCGCTCCGCCATTTCTAATTTGGAAACAACATGCTGTTCTACTTGGCATTCGCACCGGTAGCTCTAATACAAATATTTCAGTGTGTTTGGGTGTCAATCCGAAGACATTGTAAAGAAAAAGTTGGATATTGAGTCAACGTCATGGTCTTTGAAGTGATTACCTGTGATGTGTGACGTTATACTTACATTCATTTTCCCACATGGCCTCAGTGTCCACCACCTTAAACAAGGAGATCATCCATCCATATATATATATATATATATATATATATATATATATATTTATGATTATACATTTGATTACAAACCATAAGTGTTCTAAAAATTGAATAAAGGTGATAAGAGATTCCGAAATCGGTTGAAGCCAGTGGCGACAATTTACCCATTGCACCCTGTATATATGATAATGGTTAAAATTTCTATTCAGTTTTTATAAACCTGGTTTCTAATAGAATATACAATCAGTAATTATATGTAATGCGCATGTTATTGATCACAGTATATTTTATTAATCAAGACTTAATAATCTTTAAATAATAATATATTGTATACGTACACATGTACGCAAATGAGGAAATTTTTCATATGATTGTTGTTCTCTGTCTTCCCTTATTTTCGTAAATCACCAATTCTTTTTTGTAAACAGAGTATATAATGCATGCGCAATTATACGTGAGAGAGAAAATGTACATATCTACGCATATCTTTATAAAGGTATGTAAATATCTTAGTATGTCGATTCAGTTTTCTTTCGATCCAATACAACCTTAAGCGACTTCTTCAAATAGTACATCTTGTCCGGCCATATTGCCGTCTGATTTGAAGGTTAACGCCCTTGTCAGAACGGGAGTCTGTCGGAGTTTCTGTGGGCACGCTTCAAGAAGACAAGACCTCTTCTGACAATAGACATCGTCTTTTCTGGCCGGCAGTGCGTCGGCCAGGTCATATGACATTCCACGCCTCGCCACCGTCTTGGCAGCTCACTGGAAGAAGGGGAAAATGATAGACTGACCGACAAGAAAGACTGACCGACAAGAAAGACTGACTAACACATCCGAAAGTAACCCGCCAATGTTTACATGGACGCGTGCTATCCGAACGCTTGACCCCGTGAGCTGTGTCACGTGACTGATTACTTGTGAAGGACAAAAATGGACGAAGTAAAGAAAATATAAAAGAGGGTGAAAACTCTAGACAAGTTAGATGTGTAAAAAGAGAGCGTCCGGTTTTTATTAAGGTAAACAGTCTTTTACATTTTTCTTTTTTTTCTTTCTATCTCTCTCTCTCTCTCCCTCTCTCTCTCTCCTTCTCGCTTGCTCTGTGTGTGTGTGTGTGTGTGTGTGTGTGTGTGTGTGTGTGTGTGTGTGGACATGATCTGCTTTACTTTCTTTGGAATGATCTTCTTTATCGGCAACAATGATGTTGAAAATCCAAGAGGTCAGATACGATCAAATTTCTTGTCATTTTTTCAGGCTCCTGAAATGATAGCGTTGCTTGTGGAGATTCACAGAGAGGTATTATAGTTTTCAGATCAGGTTACGTGTGACCAGCGAAAATGATTGTCATCTGCCGACTGGATTCTATTGCAGTTTCTTTTATTTATAATACCCGAGTCACTTGAACAGGTCTTGACAATGGTAGCATACACCTGAACAGAAAAGCAAAATCAACTCCAGTGTGTAAAAAAGAATTTGATAATTCCGATTCCAACAGAATCATTTAAATCAAGGGTCGACAAACTTTTGCTAGATATGTGCCGACTTTAAAAAAGTTTTAAAACCATTCATAGTGCCATATTTTTATACAAGTCAATATACCTGTTCTACAATATATTTTATATAGTAATATATATATATGTAAGCCACATTAATAGAAGTAAACTGCTTTTAATTTTCTTTTTTTAAGATTTTATTGTTAATGGCAGCCTTGCCTTTTCATGGTCTTAGCTAATTGCTCAATATTGGCAACATACTTTGTTATATTGAGTTTTACACAATTTTCTAAATGTTCAGGTGTTAAACAACTTCGTTGTGGACTTAACACTGCTTTCATATGAGAGAAAGTTTGCTGATAGGAATAAGTTGAATCAAAAGCCGAAACAAGAGCAAAACTAATTTTCTTCAAACAGATTTTTTAAAAGGTTCTCGAATCCTGATTTAAATGAATCAATTTTGGAATCGGAAATATAGAATTCTTATTGCATACTGAAGTTGATTTTGCTTTTCTCTCCAAGAGTATGTTCCCATTGTCAAGACCTATTCATGTAACTCGTATATTATAAATAAAAGAAACTGCAATAGAATCCAGTCGGCAAATTTCGGGAGGGATGTCCAGCAGTTGAAAATAGCAGAAGACTTTTCTAAATTTTTGTCTTCCAGAGACTTCGTTATTTTAAGAAGTCGTGCAATTGAAAATTGCTTGGCGTGTCATGTGTGGCACACGTGGCGTAGGTTGCAGATCCCTGATTTAAATAATGATTATATAAAAAAACTAAAATGTCATTATATAAATGATTTTCACTGTATACTGTGTTCTCTTCTTGAGCACTTTGGCGTAATATAATGGTTAACAAGTGGAGTAGTGTGTTTTATATGTGTATGCATGCGTGTTGTGGTACAATAAGTATCAGCACAATATCGGCTTTCCTAGTCAGTCATGTTTGGAAAGAGACATGATCATCCAAGCGTGTAGCACGTATGGTACTTACCTGACAGAGTTTGTTCAATACCCACTCAGTGTTCCACGCATTCGACCTTATGCAACATCTATACTAAACTTAAAAAATCATTTTGGGCACTTCGACAAGGTGTAGTGGTTAGCAAGATCGTTTCGCTAGATCAATTACAACTGAGCAGAGAGTTCGTCCTCACTTGATGCCAAAATGATGCCTTTTGCCACAACTACGCTACATTTGATAATTCCCTATTTCCTGTTCTTTTTATCTTTGCTGTTATTATCGTCAAACCACATTTAGCATATCCAATTCTTTCTTTTTAATTGCTGGTTTTATCTTTTTCACTGACTTTCTTTTGTCCCAATCAAGGTGACAATGCCAAAGAAATAATTCGGAAGGGAATTCCATAGGTGAGAAAAGAAACTATTATTAGAATAGACCTGGTTAGTTCCACAGTAAAACGGTAAAATCTAGCGCTGATCTCCTTAGTACCTTGTCTGCACAAGACGAGGTACTAAGGAGATCTGCGTCTTGGAACACTTGCCATGAAAATATTTGTAGAAAAGACAGAGAGAAGCAATGTCATTTGGGTGAGAAAGTGACTGAAGTCGAGATGCCAGGTCAGTATAGATTACATTACACACCATTCTCGATAATTCTCCCTACCGTTGTTTTTTTATTCTCTCTCTCCCCATATATATATATATATATATATATATATATATATATATACTTATAAAGAAGATAAAAAAAGATATGTATATATATACTTATAAAAGTGATAATAATGATTATATGTTGTCCACAAAACTGCTGGATTGGCAAATAAACTAGATATCGTGGATAGAATGGGAAAGATCGAAACACAAAACGCGTATTTACTTTTTAAGGACCACAAACCAAATTTTGAGAATAACCTGCAAACTAGACTAATCAATCCCTCTAAAAGTGAATTACGTTTAGTTTCTAGTAATATAATTAAGAAAATTGTAATATCAATACAAGAAAATCTTAATTTTAATTTATGGAAAGATTCTACTGATACCATAACATGGTTTTAAAACATTCTGAATGAGGAAAAAGCCTCATTTTTACAATTTGATATAGTAGACTTTTATCCTTCCATTTCGTACAATTTATTAGTTACTAGTTCAAACTATGCTAGAAGCTTCACAGATGTTTCTAATAATGAAATGGATGTTATTTTTAACTTCTAGAGAATCTCCACTAGTATATAATGACACTACCTGGACTAAAAATACTAGCAATAATTTTGATGTCACAATTCTTATAGGAATATATATATTATATACTCTCGATAGAATTGTTGAGCTCAGTCAAGTAGGTATCTACCGGGACGATGGTCTTATGTATATTCCTGACAGTAATGGTCCCCTGACATCAAGAATTTCTAAAAAAAAGTTATTAGAGCTTTTAAAATGCTGGGCTTCAAAATCGAAATTTCATCAAATCTCAAGATCTTAAATTTTTTTAGATATTAGCTTTAGCCTATCCAAAATTTAAACATTTAAACCGTACCAAAAAAGTAATCAATCCCCTATCTATACTAATCTTAACTCTAATCATCCTAAATCTGTTATAAAACAAATACCCCAAACAGTCAAAATTAGAATTAATAAATTATCTTATAATAAGGAAATATTCGATGAGAATAAAACAATATACAATGAAGCCCTAAGGAAGAGTGATTTTAAATATGAAATTTTATAGGAAGAAAAATTGAAAGACAAAACCACAAACAAAAGTAAAGTAAGAAAAAGAAAAATAATATGGTTCAACCCTCCTTTCTGCAAGTTGTCCAATGTAAACATAGGTAAATACTTTTTTTTTAATCATATCACCCCAAGCAAGGCGATAACGCCACTGATGCGCAGGGGGCTACGTAAGGGTAAAAAGAATGGAAAAGAGAAAGCTGGAACCCACATCCTAAACAGGGAACAAAAGATGAGCCTCTTCATCTGTTCATTAAATGTGGGTGGAGTGTGAACCGGGCGATAATTTAATCTACTCCAATTGAAAAAAAAATAAAAATAAAGAGAGAAAAGAGTGAAAAGATTGGAAAAGAGAAAACCGGAAACCGCATCCTAAACAGGAAACACGGGATGAGCCTCTTCACCTGTTCAAAAGATGTGGGTGTAGTGTGAACCGGGCGATAGTTTAGTCTATCTACTCCAATTGAAAAAAAAAAGAGTGAAAAGATTGGAAAAGAGAAAACCGGAAACCGCATCCTAAACAGGAAACAAGGGATGAGCCTCTTCACCTGTTCAAAAGATGTGGGTGGAGTGTGAACCGGGCGATAGTTTAGTCTATCTATTCCATTTTAATTTTAAATTTAGTTAGCAAACACTTCCACCAACACCACCCCTTAAGTAAATTATTCAATAGAAAAACTCTTAAAGTTAGTTATTCTACCACAAAATCATGCAAAACATAATTAATTCACATAATAACAAATTACTTAGAGACTTCTTTAGCAAACCTTTGGTAGACAAACTTTCCTGTGATTGCATCAATAAGACAAACTGTCCAGTTGATGACAGGTGTAATTCCAAAAAAGCTATCTATGAAGCCACTATTTGTCCAGTGGAGGAACCCAACAATAAAAGAGTTTATATAGGGATATCTGCAGGTAGTTGGAAGCAGAGACTGTACAACAACAGAGAATCTTTTTCCAATGACTCCTTGAAACATCAAACTGCCCTATCTGAACAATATTGGAATATTAAAAACGGAAGATTTACCCCACTGGTCCGATGAAGGATTGTGAAATACGCCAATACTCCCAACAATTTCAGGAATAGGTGCAATTTATGCCAGGAGGAAAAATTATAAAATATAATAATCCTAAGGAACAACTTAATCATCGGAATGAATTAATATTTAAATGCAGACACAAAAATAGATATAAAATTGTCTAGATAAATCCGGATTGTGATTTGAATTAGTGTAAATTATATTAATTTACATTAATTTAATTTAAAAAAGTGTTTATTTTGAAAAATTCTGGAATGTGCTGCTAATATCATTTTACAGCAAATGTTGTTTTGATTTTTTTAATTTTTAATTTCTGTCATTTTTACTTTTTTTGTGTTTTTTATTTTTATAATCATTATATTGACAGGTATTTTTTAAGTTTCCTTTTTTTAAGTTTTTTACGTTTTTTTTTTTAGTTTCTTTTTCTCGTTTTTATAAAATGAGTATTATTAATATTACTATCATTATTATTATTAACGTTTGATAAAAATTTTGTTTGATACACACACACACACACACACACACACACACGAATATATATATATATATATATATATATATATATATATATACGCTCTCACACCCTGGAAGAATGGTAAACTTTGAAAAACAGTAGCTACTCTGGTATGTACGCATCGCTCATTCAGGAAAATGAATTAGAACACTCTGGCTATTGGGCGCGTATAATGATATTATACACGTTAAAAATCTGCCTTCTTCTACCGAACGCCAATAGAGCAGAGGTAGAATCGCCGACTGACGCCAATTCGGTCGGGTTTTAATCTTGGGTTAAAAAGCAATCGGAGTCTAACCGTACTGATGAGCTGTGATACAGCGAAACACATCTGTCTGCGGATGACAATATATATATATATATATATATATATATATATATTATTACGAATTTTTATTTTATATTATTATATTTTTTAAATATTTTTAATTATTATTGTCTATTATTAGTATTATTATTAATAAAGGTTTTTTTAAAGATTATATTTTAATTTTTTATGTAGTTTTTTTACTAGGAGTTATTATTTATCTTTATTTAAAATAAATTGCTACTTATCTTTCTAACGTTTCATCTTTATTTTTTAATGAATTAATTATTTTTACTGAATTTTTAAAAAATTAATAGAAATTTTGGGATACTACTAAGAGTAGTTATTTTTTCAAATTGTATTGAAATTATGCTGCACAATTTAATTTTGTACCGTAAATATATCCCATTATAATTTAAATTAAATTTCAATGTTAAATTTTTACATGTATGTTAATATCATATTACAACTAAATTATCCACATCAGATTAAATTAGTTTACAGCAAAAGCTTTTTATATTTTTTATTTTTTATTTTTTTATAATTATTGTATTTATAGGTATTTTTGTCATTTCTTTTGTCTTCTTTTGTGATAGAATGAATATTATTATTATGTCATTTTTCATCATATTTCGATTTCTGCTTTGGTCTCACTACCAACCAAGTCTGCGGGGAGACCTAAGGCAGGTCGTGGCGTGTTGTTATGACTCCATTTCATGTTTTTCTATCTTCCCTATCATCCCCAGCATTACATAGATAAAGTTTTCCTTAGTGTGTGGGCTGTACTTAATAAGACAATTTTTTGTATATCTCTTAAGCTGGGGTTTCCAGGGATTCTTTCAATGTGTTGTTTTGTTCCATTTTTTATTATTCCAAGTGCACCTACTATCACTGGCACAACTCTTGTTTTCAATTTCCACTTTTTTTCTATTTCAATTTCCAGGTCTTTATATTTTGACAGTTTTTCAAATTCCTTGATTGCTATGTTACAATCCGCTGGACAAGCCATATCAATTAATAGACAAGTTTTCTCCTTCTGGTTTTTAACAATAATGTCTGGCCTGTTTGCTTCAATTTATCTATCTGTGTAGATAATGTAATCCCATAGAATGGTTACATCTTCTATTTCTGTAACCTGTGCTGGGTGATGTTCATACCAGTGTTTGTTTACAGATTTTCCATAATGTTTGCACATTGCCCAATGTAAATATTGCCCAACTCTATCGTGGCGATTTTTATATTCGTTTGGAGCAAGCACAGAACAGCCTGAGATTAGGTGGTCTATTGTTTCTTGGTGTTTATCACAAAACCTGCATTTTGGATCCATATTATTATGCATAATATTTGCCTGAAAGTTTCTAGTGAAAAGACTTTGGTCTTGTGCTGCAAGAATAAAGCCTTCAGTTTCAGACTTTAATCCAGATGCACGTAACCATCGATGAGTATTAACTTTGTCAACATTGGATTTATTGGCACGATCTGGATATTGGCCATGCAGAGGTTTGTCTTGCCAGCGCTGTTTCATCTTTTCAAGAGCTTTATCTTTGGCTTTATTTTTCATATTTTTTGCCGCAATAGTTGGTTCTTGGCTTCTGTTTTGCTTTTCTACAGAATCTACTAACTGTAAATTTTGCTTGTATTTACTGCCTTCTATTATTATTGAATATTTTTTCTGCCTTTCTTCATGTTGCCTTACTAATTGTATCATCCAATCCTTTGTTGTTTCTATGTATGTTAGTAAGCCAATAGTTGTTGTCTTGTATGACAATTCCAGCTGAATAAGACCTCTTCCACCTTCTTTACGGGGTATGTATAGACGGTCTACATCAGCCTTTGGATGATGCATCTTATGCTTAGAAAGAAGCGTTCTTGTTTTAGAATCCATTCGCCTGATGTCGTTTAGAGTCCAGTTTAAGATGTTGAAGCTATATTGGACAACTGGGATTGCAAGGCTATTAATGGCCATAACTCTGTTCTGAGAATTCAATTCAGTTTTAATATCATTCGTAGCCTTCTATAGTACTCTTTACGCACTATTTCTTTCATTTTTTTATGGTGAATGTTTTCACTCTCATTTACACCTAGGTATTTATAAGCTTCTTCTGGTTTCAATTCTTTTATTGTTACAGCAGGGTCTAAGCTAATTGAGTATGTTTCTTGTATTGATCCACGTAAAACTGTAGCTTTAGCACATTTATTCAAATTGAATTTCATTCCAATATTATTATTATTATTATTATTATTATTATTATTATAAATTATCATTACGTCTTAGAGAAATTTTGTTTGATACATGCATGTATATATAAATACATATGTATATAAATATATATATATATATATGTGTGTGTGTGTATGTGTATATATGTATGTATACATATATTTGATATCTCTTCATTGTTTTATTTGTTACTATTATCCTTATTTTTTATTATTATTATCTATTATTAGTATTGCTAGTATTTTAGATATTTTTTGAGATTCTATTTTAATAAATTATATTTTCTTATTGGGAGTTATTATTTTAACTATAGTTATAATAAACTACTACTAGTGGTTATAATATAATTTATGTTAGGATGTATGATTTATAATTTATTTTTTTACCATAAATATTCCCTATAGTCGGTATATTTTAATTTAAGTGTAAATCCCTTGTCGCGTTTCTAAGAATGAATATGAGTGAATAATACGTCGGTTTTGATCTAGCGTTTTTTTAATTATTTTAAAATCCGTTCTATCGTGATTTCTTCCCTTTTTTTCCTTCTTTTTGTGTATTTCCTCCTTCTGTTAGGTTTATCTAATTTTTCCTGTTTCTATATTTATATTTTTTAATTTTAGTATTTTTAATTATTTTAACCATATTTTTTTAAATTAGCATTAATTTTTAAAATAATAGTAAGAGTAGTTATTTTTTCAAATTGTATCAAAATTATGATGCACAATTTTTTGTACCGTAAATATATCCCAGTATATTTGAAATTAAGTTTCATAGTTAAATTTTTCCATGTTTTTCTAAGAGAACAGTTAGGTGGTTTGAGATGCAGAAATAGTGTCAACATTTATTTCTCGTGATACTGTATTTTCTTTTATTGTATCTCATTGTCTTTTCTTATCTTCTTCTTGCTTTCCATTAAAGTTATTTCTGTTTCCCTTTTTTTCTTTTGTCTTTTTTTCTCTTTTTTCTCTTCTTTACATTAATCAATTTAATAAATCGTCTATCTTTTTTTATCCTTGCTTTCCTCTTTCTTTGGGGTTCTTTTCGAATGAGGGAAAATTTTTCGTAAACAACCGTTACAAATGTCTATTCTAATATGGACATGTGAGCGTCTATGTAAAATAAAAGAAAAGATAAGAAATTTTGTGGGGGATATATTGAGGACCAACTGTTGTAATATTTGGGTCTGACGAGCCGCCATAATAACACCAGGACGCTGTGAAATATGTATCACCTATTAAAATAGTCTAAAATCTTTTATAAATTACATATATATATATATATACATTATCATGGATTTTTATAGGCTTTACAAGATTACCCACTAGGCAGTTACCGTTCAGCAGACAATTTACCTTAGGTATTTTATTCATTCGCCAAAGAAAAACAGCCTCGCATGATGTTAAAAGAGACAAACTTAATAAAAACACATTTTTATCATCAAAATGTTTATGTCATTTTTAAAAGGAAAGATCAAAATTTGTTTTCATTGTTTTGTTTTATTTTTTAACTTTTTAATCCATTTTAACACGTTTAAAATTTTGGTCAAATTTTTATTTATTTATTTATTTTCGTCAGCAATTTACCCGATGTTAACTAGCGGTTGTTACTATAGTAAACTTAATATTACACAAATTATTATTTTTTTACTTATTAATTTGGAAATTCATGCAAAAATCAAATGATTGCCAGATTCCAATTAAACTTTCATGATTTATTCCAAAATAAATTAAGTTATTTACGCAATTATTATTTTAAAAACCTTAGGAAATAATGTATTGTTTTACATCTGTTACCCCACCTCCAAATAATTTCATGAAAATTCTAGAAATTCAATACTGAGGACAAATCTTGATTTTGTTAGTTAAATGCAGAACTCTTTGGGGAAAGCAAATAATGTAATTTTTTTTCTATGGAGCCACTTTTCTGAAAATCTGCTCCAGATACTAAAATAAAAAAATCATTAAAACTACGCCATTTTTAATTTCAACTAACTTTTAACTAATTTTATAAATAATATATGTTAAGGATATAATACTCTGACGAAAAACATGTTTTGATGGATAATGAGTTTTTATAAGAATTGTTTTCATTTTTTTCTTTCCTATTTGTGATAATTTATAAAGTTTCAAATATCTTTTCAATTTCTTCCAGTCACTCGGTGTCTTTGGTTATTCATTTATTAATTAAAGTCTATATTTACGATTCAAAAATTGAAAAGCTTAATATAAATAATTTAGCATTAGGATTTTTAGATTAATTTTTTTTTTAATTTTATGTTAAGCTGCACATTTTTTTTAACTATGGAAAGTTATAAGAGACTTATAAAAAGGTCTCGTTTTTCAAGGACTGTTCCCCTTACGAAATGTTCATTTAGGTTTCATAAATTTATGTCAATTCTGGTCAATCATATTTCCAGATGTGTAAAATAAAAGTAATGTCAATGCTCATGTTTTGGAATGGATCTTTCCCTATCATCTTTCGCATTCGGATTTCAGTGTCACCCTTCTTCAACCAAAAGCGACATTTTTCACTGACGTTGATTAAGGATAAATTCCTTGTAATGTTATCTGGGGATAAACACTGAATTAACTTTTGGCTTAGCAAGTATCTGTTCGATACAATTACGAGCGTTCGAAATAAGTATATAAGATTATATCGTGTTAAGATCCCAAAGGGTGAAAGCATACGCTGAAAACCATCACTCGATATTCTTGCCTCATCGTTTACCGAAGCTATAGGTAATTTTGCTCCTGCTATGATGATAAGACGGTAGTGTATTCGGCTTGGGGCGCTAACATAGGAGCAACTGTGCAGACTAAAATAATGACAATGGGTTTAGTTCTCACGCTGAATTCCATGGAAATGTATTTGTATTAAATTTAGAGTATCAAAATACTGGCTCTATTTGGCCGTAGCATTGTCTGATTTGATTTCTTTTCTATCTCTTTTTCTGTTTTTCACGCTCTCTTTTAAAAATGAACGATTTCATTCAATATACTTATTGTTTCTATCATTTCATTACGTTTTTCTCCGCCATGTTGATTTGTTTATCTCTCTTTCACCGACAAATGAATCTTTTCACCTTTTAGCCTATTTTTATTATTTCTACTACCTAACTTTAAACTCTCTCTCACTCTCTATCTGTCAATCTATCTATCTCTCTGTCCCTCTTTCTTTCTTTCTTTCTTTCTTTCTCGCTCTCTCTCCATCTCTCTCTCTCTCTCTCTCTCTCTATATATATATATATATATATATATATATATATATACCTTTAGCTACTATTTTTCTCTCTTACGTTTTCAATGCACCTTATGGCTATCTCTCTTTAAGTTCCGAAATTCGCTAATCCCGTTCTCTCTATCTTGCATTCTTTTTTTTTCCATTTTTTTATTTTATTTTTTTACTTATCACAATTCCCAGGATTATTCCTTTGATTTCCCTTACCCAACATTTTAATTTCTAAATTTTTTGTCATCGTTGTCTATTCTGTCTTTCTCACTTACTTTCTTTTGTATATTAGCTTCTTAACAATTCTCTCCATCTTTCAATTTCTTCGTCTTTATCTTCTCTCGCTCTCTTTCACTCCCCCCTCTCTCTCTCTCTCTCACTCTCTCCGTCTTCCGCTACATATTTCTCTTTCTCCTATCGTTCTTTAGAACCACGTATGCCAGCCATCTCACAGCTGGTACCCAAATAGAAACTATTAATGGGCACTTGAACAAATAATCCAAGCATATTATTCCATGAACGCGATTGTATAGGCTACCAGCAACATGGGCTGGTTAACAGTCTTCAGTCCTCGTCAGCTTTCCGTCTCCAGGGCACTGGATATCATCTTTACTTCACCTTCAACCTAAGAAATCATTGCCTACGCGTAAATCCAAATACTGCAGGCCAATTTTCGTTCTAACCCTTTGTACCTTTAACACTATTTCATTTATTTCATTTGCCCCTTCTTTCTCCTTTATTTTATATCAACACTTCCACATTTTTCCTGTTTATGTGTAAATGTTAGATAGCCTGAGTTTGATAAGATCTTCACGCTTTTTTGTTTTTATCTTATTTCTTCTTGTGCTTAAAAATGGTACAAGATTCTAGTGGTTCAGTCCTTCTAATGTTATCTTCTTTTTCTTTTTCCTTTTCTTATTCTACGTATTATTATTAATATTATTATTACTATTAATGTTATTATACTTCCTCACCTCTTCATCCTTCAGCTTATTCTACTGCTCTATCTTTATTTTCTTCTTTCTTTCTTCTTTTTTCTTTTTCTTTTTTACTTCATTTTCTTCTTATTTTTTTCTTTATACTCCTGATTCTTTTTATGCTGCTGCTTCTTCTACTTTTCCATCTATTTTTTACATCTTTCTCTCTTCTTTATATTTTGGTGCTGTTCTTCCTTCATCCTTTCCATTTTTTCTTCTTCTTCTTCTGTTATTAATAATACCATTATTATTACTACTACTACATTCTCCGCTTCCTGATCCTTCTGCTACATTTTCTACAATTCCTCTTTTCGCCTTTCTTTCTTTCTTTCTTTCTTTCTTTCTTTCTTTCTTTCTTTCTTTCTTTCTTTCTTATTGCTGTTATTGTTTTTGATAATTATGTTCTTCTTCTTCTTCTTCTTTTTCTTCATTTCTTCTTCTTCTTTTTATTATTATTATTATTATTATTATTATTATTATTATTATGTTCCCGGTCCAGCTTCTCTGCTTCCTTTTTTCTTTCTTTCTTTTTATTATTATTATTATTATTATTATTATTATTATTATTATTATTATTATTATTATTATCTTTCTAATTCTTCTACTGCTTCTTTTAATCTTCCAAGTTTTATTCTTCTCTCTCTCTCTTTCTTACTTTTCTTCATTTATTCTTTCTTTCTTCTTCTTGTCTAAATATTAATTTCTTTTCTACCTATATTTTTCAGCCTTCTTCTTACAAATTTTCTCTAGTTTATTATAAATCCTCATTCTCTTCCATTAAGAGGCTTAATTTATGTAAAACTAAACTTTTTCTTGGTCATATTATAAGAACATTATTTTCTTTCTTTTTTCGTTTTTTCTTTATTTTCACTATCACCTTTGTCCTCCTTATATTCTTGACTTTTTCTACTTATTTTTTACTTCTTATTATTCTCTTAATCTTTTTCTGTGCCATAAGGAAGCTGTGTTTCTTGTCTTTTCTTTTTCTGCAATGTTCAACTTGCTTTTCCTCTTTCATTGTTCATTCTCAACAAGTTGTTACTAGATAAGTCAAAGTTCATTTTAACATTGTGTGGAACTTCTTCATGGCGTTAGCAGCCTCTCCACTCTATGACATGTAAACGATTATCATTTAACTGGCTCAATCTTTTTTCCCTCTTAAACACTGTTTTGATTGCTACAATATGTTTGAGATTTTCTTTATTTTCTTACACTCGATGACGTATCAGTCAGAATGACTGGAGTGATGACATTTATTATCCATCTTAATGCACAAAAATATATACACAGAGTAGAAACAGACATATATACAAAATATACGAACAAATACGGATAATATACACGCATATATAAATAAGAAAAAAAAAATAGACAGACATAGATAGATAGATAGATAGATAGATAGATAGATAGATAGATAGATAGATAGATTCCATAGGTACGTGCAAAAATGTAAAAGGTTTTCCTTTGTAAACTAAAGAAGGAATACACAGTTAAATTTCGGTTGTTGGCTGGAAGATTTTGCATAAAATTCACATCACAGATAAATATATAGATAGATAGATATGAACAGACTGGGATAGATAGATAGATAGATAGATAGATAGATAGATAGATAGATAGATAGATAGATAGATAGATGAATTAATTATAATCTGAAGATGAAATTCTGATCTCGAAATATTAATGAATAATAAATAGGTAATACACAACACCTACTTTACCGTCCTTTATTTTACTAAACGCATTGTGATAGCCTTCAAATACCTACCCATACACCATATATATATATATATATATATATATGTGTGTGTGTGTGTGTGTGTGTGTGTGTGTGTGTGTGTGTGTGTGTGTGTGTAAAAATTTAGGTATAAATAAAAATATCAATATAGCGGACATATTTTATGTTTAATGACTTGCTCGTAGGAAATATAACTATAATAGACTTATCCACGTGAAAAAGCTAAATAATAGAAACATAAATAATAAAAAATAAAAATATAAATGCTCAATAATATCAACTATGAACACGGCCGCAATGTACTGCCCATGTTTACAAAATAATAATTAAAAATAAGATGAGAAACATTACCATTACACCAGATATGTATGGAAAAATCTACACATTCAGTTTAACGATAAAAAATTTAAAAATCCTGGATAAGTGATAACAGAATAGCCAAAAGCTCTGAGATATATAGAAGATTAATAAAGGTTTTACACACTATATATTCAGAAATGAAATCAGTTATAAGAACTCAAGAAAAACTGAATGAGAAACTTAATGACAATTCCTTGTCAGTCGTCAAAAATGAAACTTATATATGAGTTGAATATGTGGATCAGAATCCAAAAAGATGAATAAAACACATAAAGAACAAGTAAGAAAAAGTGTCTTTAATCTAAAATGTTTCACTTTAACAAGCTTTTTCAGAGATTCTTTAAAGACGAATGAATTTCGTCTTTAAAGAGGGCTGCGTGAGAGTAGAGTGGAACGGGAGAAGAGCAAGATTAGAGTGTTTCGAGGAAAGGATGGGAGTCAAGGAGATAAAAGATGGCAATTGATGTCGCCTTTAAACACTTGAAGATTGTAACTATCAAGGAAGTAATTATACGGGGTTCCACAAACGGGAAGTGCGAGAGAAGAAGCTGTTATAGTAGAAGTTGGGGTTACATTGATTTTTATTATTTTCACTGTAAAAGAGTGGAACCTAGTTGCCAGTCTAGTAGCTCGAGTAAATTCGTGCGGAAAGGGCACCAGGGAGCTAAGCTCATCGGAGCAGAAAGTACTTGTAGAAGAGACAGAGAGAAACCACATCACGTCGTTGATTAAGTGACTGAATTCGAACTGCCATTTTGGAATCAATTACATTGCAGATTCTTCTTTGAACCCCAGATGTGACAGCAGTATTAAATGCACGGGTGGATGGTAGATTTGTATATGTGCAAGATGGATTCAGACGAGAAAATACTTTCTGGATCGGCACAGTGAACAGAATTTCCTAGTAATAAATTGAACTATTGATTCAATATAGTCGTTCTACTTGAGGTCGACTGAGAAATTGAGGCCGAGCAGGCGCAGTGTATTGATTTCAGGAAGACTAGGTTGATCCATGCTAATGGGAGGTAGGAGAGATTGTCTATGGTGGTTAAAGGGTAGCAGCTTCGTTTTGGAAGCATTAAAATTTACAAGCATGCTCAGAGTTGCCAAGAGAGCAAAGCTTCATGGCATCGCAAGAGTCAGTGACAGAAATGAGATCTAGCAGTGAGCCAAGTCCATTAGGTTTATAGGGGAAAGATGTCGGTAAATCCATCACTTTCGTGAGAAATTATGTGATTGAAAAGTTCATGGTATGGACACTGAAAGAACTGTGACAAAGTTTTCCAGTCACTTGACGTGGCGGGCATTAAAGTCTCCGAACACAAATATATTAGCCAACGGATGAGACGAAATGGCCTTGTCTATATTGTTCGAGATGTTGTCTAGTTAACTGTTCTCAGTTAATAAAATCAACTCTGAATACTGTAGTAACGTTCAAAAATGTTTGTAAAAAGAATAGTTTTCTTTATGCGTTGTACACGTGCATGACAATTCATGTTGGATAATTTTCACGTTCTAATGAACACTAAGCAATTTATTATATATATATATATATATATATATATATATATATATATATAGTATTTACATTTTTCGAACTATTATCCTCATCTCTGTTACCATTTGTACGACGTTTCGGCCGTTGTACGGTCCGGCCCTCTTCAGGTGCGAGGAACTTTGAACAGAACCCTTTATTATAATCACTGTGGTAGGCCGAAGGGTACAACAGCCGAAAGGTCGTACAAATGGCAACAAAGATGAGGACAATAGTCTGAAAATGTAAATACTGTAAATAATATTTCATCTCAGAAATATAGACAAATATATATATATATATATATATGTGTGTGTGTGTGTGTGTGTGTGTGTGTGTGTGTGTGTAAAATGTCATGTGAAGAGACTATATAATTATATGTAATATGTGTTGTTAAAGTCTGTTCTTAAATGTAATATAATTTGAATAGTATAGATAAATACTATAACTTGTTTATTAACTTCGCACACAAACGCTCACTCATATCTGAAAGCGCGTATATTCTACATAGATAGTTGTGCATATGTGTACATATTTGAGTGGGTGTGACTGAACTGACATGTGTACATAATAATATCTCCATCTAATGTATCCATATGAGACAATGACTTCCAGGTTGACCTTTTGCTTTCGATCATTGACACATGATGTATGTTAACTCGTACTGAAATGTAATGAATAACGTACACTGTATAAAACCTGCGATAAGCATCACTTTGGAAAGGTTTATAACACAGATGTATTGGTTCTCTTGGTAAGCGAAAACTGTGAAGAAAAACCTTTACCTTAACGTTTAAATCAACAGATCTGCATGTAAATTAATTGAACTTTATTTCTCTCACATATCTTTCAATTGTCTCTTTCTTAGTATAAATACATACACATTTTCTATAATGAAGACATATACATTTTCTATGGTAATGACTACACATATTATATATATATATATATATATATATATATATATATAAACATACAAATTTCTGTCTATATTTCTGAAATTAGATATTGTAATTATATGCATTATTTACATTGCTCGAAATGTTTTTCTCATCTTCATTGACATATTCACTACATTTCGGCTGTTGCATGCTCCGATCTTCTTCAGGTGATTGGAATTTTGAACTGAATCCTTTATTTCGATCGTTCGAATAGATTGTTCTCCTTCCATGAGTCATTGTGTTCCCGGATGTCTTAGTTATCTTCCTTTAACTCTCTAAATTCTTTCACTACTGCTGTAGCTCTTTGGGTTGACTCTTTAGATCTATCTAACTCTTATATCTACTGGGCCATGTGTCGTTGAGTATGGAACAAGAACAATTTATCCCAGTGGTCGCAATAATGAGTTGATTTAGAAATTCCAATTCCAATCACCTGAAGAAGGTCAGAGCGCACAATGGCTGAAATGTCGTGAATATGGCAATAAAAATGAGATCAATATGCAGAAAAATGTCAAGACTTGAGAATAACGAATTTTCTTCTCAATCTAAGACATTTCAATAACAGAAAGGCACCCTTTCTTTTGATATTATTATAATACTCTATTTACTTTAATTTATACCTAACTGATAATCGGTCAATAAAATCCATATTATTTGCTTTAATTATTCAGCTAAATCTTGGAAAATAACTTTATTTTGTACAATATTATTTGGATCAGACAAATGTCTAGTAGAATCAGGTGACCTTAACGAGGAGGAAAAACTGAGATATGTATTTAAAACTAACACACGTATAAAACTAATAGTCTTCTGCCAGAGTATTTAGATACAAATAATTAGTGTTGACTGAGGTCAGTTTAATTTGACAGTGTATCAAAATAATGAGTTAGTATTCGAAAGTAGAATTCGTGAACAATATTTTGCTAGAAAATATCGCAAAATATAACTTTTCTGTAAACATTCAGAACGAATAAGAGTTGATGCCATAAACTTTTTTTTTTAAATAGACTAATGTAGGGATAGAAATTCTTGTTACAGTCTGACTTCTTTAATCCGGTACCCTTATCACTAGAGAAATGCCGGACCAGGGAGAATACTGGATGTGAGGAATTACTTATAAACCAACGTAAACATAGACTTGCCAGGTTATTCTATATATATTGCAATGTTTTCAAAGTTAAACAAACCTAAAAATAGAAAATAAAATTATTAATAATGCTCCCAAACAGTTTTTTTTTTTTGTTATTTCATGCAATCTTCTTTTTCTTTTATGTGCCTTGTTCTTTCAGGACGTAGGCAATCATGCCTTTACACGTCTTCCTATCCCTGGTGGCTCTTAGCACGCTTTCTCCTGCACAAGCCCATCAAGTATTTGCTGTTGCTTTCCTTTGTCTCTGTTTTCCTTCAGTCTGGCCTGTTAGTATCAGTTTCTCCAAGCCCTTCTTCCTTATTGCATGTCCCAGGAACTTTAGCTGTTTCTTTCTAATGCCCAGTATTAATTTCTTTTTCGTTTCCATCCTTTCCAAAACCTCATCATAGCTCACTTGCTCGACCCATGATATCTGCAGCATCCTTCTGTAGAACCAAATTTCAATTGCTTCAAGTTTTTCCTTTATCTTTGGTGATATTGTCCAGCATTCACTGGCATATTGAAGAACTGACATCACATAACAATCCAGTACTCATTTCTTTGTTGCTAGAAAAATTTTCCTGTCTCTTAATACTTTACTCGGCTTCTAGAACGCGTCCTCTGCTATGCCAATTCGCCTTTGGATCTCTGTGTCGCATTTTCTGTCTTCTGTTAGAATACTTACCAGGTATTTCAATTTTTGTACCTGCTTAATTTTGGTATCCCCCACCTGTATTTAGCATATTGGGTTGCTCTTTTTCCTGATGATCATGCATTCAGTTTTCTTACAGTTTATTTGTAGTTCTTTTTTGTCACTATCTTCAGCTACCTTCTTTAGGAGGTCTTGTGGCTTCCTTTCCGTGTCTTCTATCAGTACTGTATCATCTGCGTACCTTATGTTGTTCTAATTGTGGCCCACAATGACAAATTCCCGATATAACATCTAGGGTTCTCAGAATACAATACAAAGCCTAAAAAAAAGCGTAAAATCGAAAATAATATGTAGTCACTGTTATAACTCGCTATTAATGGTTATAATATTATGTCTTTGACTGATTCCATCGGTACTCAAAGAACAATCCATCAGAACTCTCGATATTTACCCAAAAATCTCCCCGCTGAGACGGATGGGACACAAGGTCGTGTTCAACGTGGGGAACACGAGCGTGTACACAAGGACCAAGGGTTAAAAGTTTACCCAGCCTTCGCAACCAGGAATCACACACTTTGCATTGTCTATTTTTCACAGTCGAGTCTCCATCCATAGACAGAATTCCGACTGAGTCATTCTCTGCACAAAGACAGAGAGCTTGACAATTGCGAGCTCTCTCGGATCTCTTAATATTTATTTACCTTCCTACGGATGCGGAATGCTGCAAAAGGTATTTTTCAAGTGGGATCTCCGAGCCCTTAAGCGCGGCCAAAAACATTCTGAAGACCCTTAAATAGCAGGGTTGAGCACCTGTTTTATTTTCCTCAGATGAGACTCTGCCCTTCAGCTGAGACTCGTCTGGGTTCCTCTCCGCCCCGAAAAACTCTTCCGAAACTCTGTCCTTGAGTTATTTCCTTAAGACGTTTTGACATTTCATTTGTGTTACCGGAAATGTCTTATTTGCTCCACAACATTCCCATTTTAAGATATTTTTATTTTCTTGAATATTTTTTCTTAGTATTTACCCACTCCTCCTTCTGGTTATTTCGTCACGTACTGAATTTTGTATTTCTTTTGTTCTGCAACAAAATAGGTATTTTTTCCTATTTCGTATAATTTCGGAAGCCGCATTTATTTTTTAAAAAATTAACATTCTCGTTGCTGAAAATACATTTATCTATAATATCTATAGCTGATATTTACATTATTTTTCTTAAAAATCATTGTTAGTGCTGGTGAATGGTTAAAGTGCTTGTGAATTAAATCTAGTAAAATTCTTCGGATATTGGTTTGAACATTACGATTGACAGATTTTCTGCAACAAAATAGGTATTTTTTCCTATTTCGTATAATTTCGGAAGCCGCATTTATTTTTTTTTAAATTAACATTCTCGTTGCTGAAAATACATTTATCTATAATATCTATAACTGATATTTACATTATTTTTCTTAAAAATCATTGTTAGTGCTGGTGAATGGTTAAAGTGCTTGGGAATTAAATCTAGCAAAATTCTTCGGATATTGGTTTGAACATTACGATTGACAGATGGAGTAAGTCACAAAATGTTACGCCTACACGATTTCTCTTTATTTTTACTTTCATTGCTTTTGTTTTTTTGGTTTCTTTTGGGGTTTTTTTTTGGGGGGGGGTCTAATCTAGGTAGACAATCTTGAACTGGTATATGTAAATTATCTAGAATTTTATGATGGTGGTTTGATTCTTTGTTGGCGTATCTATAGTTACATAGATCTTTGGTGTATGGTGTGTAATGAGCACCATTCAAGTCCATGGATACCACGAGAAAGTTGATCACCTTAGCATTGGTGGTAGTAGTAATATTTAGTTCTTGATCTTTGAAAGATATTTTCAGAGTCTTTTTCAATCGGTCTATATTTTGGGGAATTGCCTTGCAGAGAAAAATTCCACCGTAATCTCTACAGAGTCCGGTGTCAAAAATAATTTTTAGTCACCAAAATACCAAGATTCCAACTAATTCGCATGCCTCTGCGTAATGCAAAAGATACTGTATTTATTGTCTGTCTTCAAAAGGCCACATCATTAACGAGGAGTCAGTCAGTCAGTTAAGTGCCATACGTGATACACTCTTCGGTGATCATGTCTCGAAAGAGATATGACTGACTAGACAGAAGATTATCCCGCAGTATGTTGCCATTACTTTCTGCGGTAGACTGGTTGCCAACACAGCCTATAGAACCCAATCTGTCTTGTTATTTGACCCATAACTGGAGAGAAGATACTGATTAATACCTTTCCCAAGTGTATGTGTGCGTAAATTAATGCAAGGATTTCAACTGGAATTCGAACTCAGTTCCCCGATTTCTCGTTCCGAGCCGATATCCACTGCACTATGAGGAGTACTATGCTAAATTCCTGATGAAGTTACGACAGTCTACCAAAACAAAAACGTTTAGGTAAACTGACTGAATATTAGAGAAATATACGTTCTTCAGTAGGCCGGTTAATGAAATATATAAATATACTGCTTAGTAAATGAAAACGGAGAAGCTACTCAAATATGGGTATCCACTAAAAATAACGTGTAAGTAATATGATAAAATTATGTCAGATTAATAAATGAAAAATCTATTCTTAAAACAATTTGTCTTTGTTTACGTTAGAGTACAAAACTGAGCAGAGATCCATATTTCGAGAATCGGAATAAGTCTCTATTCAAAAGTATTATTCGTTTTGCATTGGCCGGTAGGTTCTTCATGGCCAAGCGGTTAAAACACGCCAAATCTGATGACGGTTTTCTCCTGGGAAACGCAAGCTCTAATTTTACCAAAGAGTGCATGTTTCTTTAATAAAATTTATCGAATATTCAGGCTGGTAGTTGAAATATATAAATATACTGTTTAATAAATAATAAAAAGAGCATCTACTCAATTATTTGTATCTAATAAAAGTGCAAAGACCGAAGGGGTTACAGATTGTAAAGGATTTAGGTACAGAAACATAAATCGGAAAAGTAAAAGGCAATTAGGAAGGCAGTAGGTAGCCATTGACATTACATTTAAGTTTTTGCAGACTAAAGTTCGCTGGAAAGCAAGGAACTGGAAGGAAGTACAACACGTGAGAAGTACGAGCAAAGAAATTATTAGCATAGAATATACGATTACATTAGCCAGCTCATATATAAATTGATGAGATCTCCATATTCGTCTAGTCAGTCAGTAAAGTGCCATACATGATACACGCTTGGGTGATCATGCCTCAAAAGAGACATGACTGACTAAACAGAAGCAGTAGGTTGTCATTACTTCTTGCGGTAGACTGTTTGCCAACCAAGGCTGTAAAACTTAATCTGTTCTACTATTTAACCGATAACTGGAGGGAGAATAGACAGGTTAATACTTTTCCCAAGAGTATTTGCAGGCAAGTGAACGCAACGAATTCAACTGGAATTCGAACAAATTCCATGAAAGTATTTTAAGAAAAGTCACAGTGTGACAACCTTACGAAAAGACAATACAAAATAGCAAGAGCGTGGCTCAATTCTGAGCATAATGTGGCTTTTTGCTCACCAAAAATACCTGCAGGGACACCTCACCCTGCGCGATATGGCACTACAAATACCTCGATATTATGTAACTGTTCATTAGGTTCACTAAGCACTACCAATGAGGTCGGGCTCCAATCAACCAGACGGGAGCAGCAGCCACCAAACTGCCAGTACGGTACCCTAACAAAGGAAAGTCACAGCCAATGGTTAGTCTGATTGCCAAAATGTTTATACAGGTAAATCTTTGAGTTCTTTTTAGAATAAAGAAAAAGAAATAGAGAACCAGTAAACCATGTCCTGAACAGGGAACGTGAGATGAAACTCTACTCCTTTTCAACAGGCACTCTGTGTGTCAATTAAATTTTTTGTTTCACATATCAAGTCATTAGGCTTTGATCTAACAGTGACTCAATTTTTGTTTTAGTTTGAGTGAAGAGTTTTGAAGAAATGCATAAAAGAGCACAAAAGACCTCACGAAAATATGTTTGTCGTTGATTTTTGTTGAACATTGATTCAAAATTTTTTGTGTACATCAAAAGTTCTGACCTTGATCTACAAGTTACCTGATTTTGGTTGAATTCGCATAAGCCGTCTCGGAGGAGAAGAGTCCGTAAATTCTAAGCGTTTTGGTGATTTCTGCCGTACATCAAAGGTTCATGTAATGATCGACAAGTGACCCAGTTTTGGTTGAAATTGGACCAAGTGTTTCTGAAGAGTAAGTTTCGTTAAAATGGAGACACACAAACTCACACACAGACAGACATATTCATTTTGATATATATATAGATAGTGTGTATGTGTGTGTGCGTGTGTGTGCGGGTATTCGGTTTTTCTTGGCCGTACCGTTTTCTTTTGTGAGGACTAAAATCTAAACATCTGCGACTAATAAATGATGTTGATTTTTTTTTTAATCATATCACCCCAAGCAAGGCGATAACGCCACTGATGCGCAGGGGGCTACGTAAGAGTAAAAAGAATGGAAAAGAGAAAGCCGGAAACCACATCCTAAACAGGGAACAAGGAATGCGCCTCTTCACCTGTTCAGTAGACGTGGGTGGAGTGTGAACCGGGCGATAGTTTAGTATATCTACTCCAATTGGAAAAAAAGATTATAGAGCTACACAGCTTTATAAAAAAAGGTCCTTCCATTGAATGTGAATTTCTTTTACAATTACATGGATTTTTTAATTACAATATTATCTACAAGGCGTTCACTCAGGAGAGTTAGGAGTTAAGTTTGAGTGTTTATGTGGTTACTTATCGAACTAAGTTAACTCGATGTGAAAGTGCACCGTTTATATTTGAAGGCAATTACTATATAACACAGATTAGAATTAAAACTCAAAAATAGACTAACAGCGAACTTCTTGAAAATCTCTAATTAATTAGCTGAAGGCGCTTGGAGTATTAATCACCAAGAACAATTTCTACGCACATTTAGTACTCAACGTTATGTGACGTCCCTCAGTTTTTTCTACTAGTATTTCCATGGCTATTGCTCTGATGAGCTTCTTTCCCTGGTGCCCCGACCACATGAATTTACACGTGATACTAGATTGACAACAAGGCCCTACCATTTTACCACAGAAATAATTAAATACAACTTTCTCTTCTACTCTAACAGTTTCTTTTCTCGCACTTTCTGTTTGTGAAACTCTATTCCGTTTGCTTGCTTGCTTGATAGCTACAATCTTCACTAGTTTAAATGCAACGTCAATTGCCATCGTCTATCTCCTTGATTTTCATCCTTCTCTTATCTTTTCTTTGATACATCCTGTATCTTGTTTTTTTGTTTTTCTCTTACCAGTAGAGGTCCAGCCTTGCATAGGGTGATATGATTATTAAATGAAACAAGATAAACTGTAGTAACGTTAGAAATCTGAATAAAAAATGTTCTTGTCTATGACATTCATTGAAATATGAATAATAGGATTGCTGGTGAAACAAAATAGATAGATAGATAGATAGATAGATAGATAGATAGATAGATAGATAGATAGATAGATAAAAGTGAAAGAAAAGAGAGATTGTTAAAAAGGCAGACAGAGAGACAGTTAAAGACAAAAAATAGAGAAAATGACTAAAATGAATGAAACAATAAAGAAAATATAAAAATTGTAAAACAAATAAAGACACTGAGATAGATAGATAGATAGATAGATAGATAGATAGATAGATAGATAGATAGATAGATAGCCTACATCTTTTTTCTATTATATAAACTAATTCCCACCCCTATATTTCTATATGTCATTTGTTGCTAATCCTGCGACAAATCCTGCTATAACCTTAATGTAACATCCAAAACATCTCGTCCCTACCGAACAACAACCTTTGCACTCGATAGAGATAAAGAATGGCTTTAATTTCATTTCAATTCCACATGGAATTCAAAAATGTTTCCCGCGTTTGCGACCGCTCGTTGTTTTCTGCCCACCAGGCACACAGATGCTGGCAAATATAAGTCTATTCTTTTCACTTGTTTTCCAATTGTAATACAAAGAAATACGATACATCTAAAACAGACGGACGGCGCCCTGTAAGTATAATATCATAAAGATAGCACAGAAAGAGAGAAAAAAGAATTTTAATCTGTGTTGCGTGCTAGGGATTTTTTTTTTAATAAAGTAATTGGAAAAAGAAAAGAAGCCCGGAATGCAATATCCATCACTTCTAGATTATATATACTGCTGGTATCTTACAAATAAAATACTTTAGAATTAGTTATCTTAAGTTAGTTAGAATTAACAAATCTATACAAAAATCTTTCTGTGATTTGATTTTAGATTTTCTTGACTTTGTTACAGTTTTTTTTCTTTCATTTCTTTCATTCGTTCATTTCTTTCAGAGTTCCATTTTCAAAATTTTTGGTTTATTTGTTTTGTTTTTCATACATATTGTATCCCTTCTTTTCACTTATGGATTTTCATGCTTTTTTTTCATTCACGTGCAATTCAATATTTTCATTCTGAGTTTTCATTCATACTGTATTCATTTCCTTTCATCTTGTTTATTTTATTCTTTCTTCACTCAATGCTTCGCCTTTTCTTTCTCTTTGTGTCTCTTCTGCTTTATTCTTTTCTCCGCGGCATAGATTTTTTTTGTTCTCTTTCTTTCTCTTATCATTTATATATTCATTTATCCATTGACATATTTTTTTATTCATTTATTCGCTCGGATTGGTCCTAATTTTAAAAATGTCATCGTCTTTTTCACTTTTCTATGTCTTTTGCATTCCCTTTGTCATTCATGTTCCTCTGTCCGTTTGTTTCCTTATCTCTCTTTCCCTATATATTCTTCTTTTTCTCTTTCCTTATATATTCTGCTTTCTCTCTTTCTCTATATATTCTTCTTTCTCCCTTTCCTTATATATTCTGCTTTCTCTCTTTCTCTATATATTCTTCTTTCTCCCTTTCCTTATATATTCTGCTTTCTCTCTTTCTCTATATATTCTTCTTTCTCCCTTTCCTTATATATTCTGCTTTCTCTCTTTCTCTATATATTCTTCTTTCTCCCTTTCCTTATATATTCTGCTTTCTCTTTTTCTCTATATATTCTTCTTTCTCCCTTTCCTTATATATTCTGCTTTCTCTCTTTCTCTATATATTCTTCTTTCTCCCTTTCCTTATATATTCTGCTTTCTCTCTTTCTCTATAGATTCTTCTAGGCGTTTCTTGTAATCCTGCCTCTTTATTTTTTATATTACTCAAGATCTCCTTCTTTGCAATTGCCTTTCTATTTTAAATCGTCTTCTTTTGGGAGTTCGTTTTTTCTCACTTTATCATTTATCTTATTTTTTTTTATCTTTCTCTCCGCCATTCTCTTCTCAGTCCGTCATTCCAGTCATATTTTCTTTAATTCCAACTCTCTTCTATTGGATAAGAAAATGTCTCTGTCCGACAAAAAAGAATTAACTTATTAATTTGCAATACTTGTCGAATAATTAATATAATTGACTTTTTCTTCAAAAAGCCAGACTCATCACCCTTCGCAGTCCTTAGCTTCTTCACGTAGGCATTTTCCTGAAGTTGTTTGTCATCAAGTTAACAAAAGCCCTGCACAAGGGGGAAAGATCTTTATTTGTACGTAATTAGTTCTAACGGAAAATAATATTCAAGGAGGCATGTAAAAAGAAAAATCCGTTCGGCTTGATTATGCCGATTCGACGATGATAAATTGCATTCGACTTTGCATAGCGAGAACTGCGTAACTATAGGAGAGCAGGCAACTCTTTCAAGCTGATTAATATCAATGATTCTCTCATTCAGAAACGATGTATTTATCTCTGTTTTTCCCATGTATCTATTGCAACCTCTTTTTGCCTCTCTATCATACCCGATGAAGTTGTGCTTGTGATAGCAAAGTGGTTAGTGAGCTGGCCTCACAAGTGACGTGTAGTAAGATCGGTTTTTAGCAAAGGCTTTTGATGTATGGGCCTGTTGATTGTAATTAACGAATTTCATGCTTACTCCTTTTTACAATGGAAAATAAACGAAAATAAAATACATGCATCTAATTACCAACTGATAATTACAACAGATTTATACTGTTATAATAATCATTTTCATCCTGATTAAAATTATTGATTCATTCATTCATTCATTTTCAAAGGCTTATAAACCCTTTGCAGGTTATTTAAGGCCAGAAAATATATTTAGCTTTTGAGAATGTTTTTAGAGATAATAATAATTTAGTGATACAAGTCTTACTAATTAACCCATAGATGAGGGGAGAGTAGGAAAATTCATATTTACTCATAAGCGAATATAAAAAAACCAACTGAAGCTGGAACTCGGCTTTCCTATCAACAATTCTGGGTCATTACCCATTACACCACGCACACCCAAGCTTACAGCACTTTGTATTCTCATACGGTCATTAAGTAATGACCAGGCTCAACATTGCTTAACTTCGATGATCGTACGGAGACAGATGTTACAATATTATATGGCCGTAAGCCTTCCATTTTAATTAAATTCTTACTATTATGAACCGACAACATCGCACTCTTGGTGAAACAGGGCACAGCTTCACTGCAAAGATTCGCAGATTTTATTTTAAAATTATAATCAACCAATTTTCAAACACTTTGATTGGATCTTACTTAGAAGAGTTTTCATCGTTACTCTGAGATACTTTTCAATTTTTGAATGCCAAATTTCATAGCCAGTGTCTATAAGTATTCCCTCACAGAAAACAGAGTAAAAGAAACGTAGTTATACAGTAAGTTAATGAAAATACAACTAATAGAATATCAACGAGAACGTTTAAAGGAAAACAAAAACAATAATCATATTTAAAATCAAACGGCAGAAGCTTCTAGTTAGGGTGGTAAAGGAAAGTTAGAAAAAAGGAATAACCATCAACTGTACAAAACAGAATTTATGGTAATTAGCAAGATTGGTTGATTTGATTTGTTTAATAGCATATAAAATTCTTATGGGTCATTTTATGTCAAACTGAAATTTTCTTAGGAGCTTTGAAGTAATAAATTATGATATAAGTTATTCTGGTTTCACAAATAAATACATCGTAGAAGATACTCAGCTTTGTGCATATACATGTTTGTGTGGACTTAATTACAAGATATTACTGAGATATGTGAGTTTGTAGTTTTGTTGAAGCTATATTTTAGAATAAAGTTTGATTTCTTTAAAACATTGTAGGCTATTATATGTATTAATAACTTGAAAGAGTTCTTTCATGTTAGTTGATTTTGTCTAATAGCATACTAATCTCTATGGGTTATTTAATACGAAAATCTAAATATTTTGAACACAGTACTATAGCTTCAACTACAGATAAAATGCATTGTTGGTAACTCTACTATAAATATGTATTGTTGGTAATTTTGCCATAAAAATGTATTTTTATAGTTTCATAGTGTTTTGTATCTGTTGGGAAGGTCACTATTTGTTCATAGTTGGGACTCTAATAGGTATTACTACTCTGGGTTAGGGTACCGGGTAACAACAGCAGTTAAGAGATAGTTCCAAGCTCATCAAGACCTCGACTCTCCCCATCAGAGACCTTGCTGTCGGATATAATCTATCGTCAAACCCAGGAATATCATTAGCAAGGGGGAAAATCCAAGACATGAGTTAAAAATTAGAGATCTCAGAATCAACCGAGTTCAGAGATTACTTACCTGGAAAATATAATAACAGACGATGGAGAATATGACACAAAAATACAAAGGCGCGTTGAAATAGCAAAAAATATCTTTTCAAAAATCTAAACAAAGTATTAAATGACAAAAAAACTTATTAAAAAAAGAAAGGGCGCTGAATTGCTAAGTACTATAAATCTTTCTATATGGCAGTGAATGCTGGACAGGAGAAGTAAAAACTTATGACAAAAAATATGTGACACTACAGATTGTCTCTGAAAAGACGATGGACAGAATATGTTAGCAACGAGGAAGTTTTAAATAAAATGGGAACAAACGACAATTATAATTAGAGCCAGAAAGAGTCAGCTGAAAGCTTGAAGAATTTGACACTAACAGGAAATATTGAATGTAAGACGTACAGAAGGAGGCAGCGAGTAACGTACCCATTATGTTTGTGTAAATGAATGGTAGGATAAAGTTTTTAAGGGACGGAGAAAAACATACTAAGAGCTACATATGACATAAAGGTGTGAGGAAGAATATTTACTATATCCTAAATGAACAGGATACAAAAACTCGTGATTAATCGGGATAACTAACGATGTATCAAAATCGATCGGCAACCTGCAACGGCATACAAAATGTCGAAACAAGCATTTGATCTAAATTACTTCTCATGTTCAGGTAATCAATAACTCAGATTTCATTTATTTAATTATAATTAATAAGATAGACATGAATGAGAAAAATAATTTCATTGCGAAATTGGATAAATTAAAATTCAGTTCAATTTGACGTTTCAAATTCATATTCAATACTGTAGAACGTTTCAGCTTTAATTTTTACAGACATTTTTAATAACTTCCTGACTGCAAAATTTCGAGTCACTGTATTGTCAAATTATGTAGAAATTAAGAAGCTCTAAAATGTTCGTAAGAGTATTAAGATATTCTACACAGGTGTTTTGACTATGATTATTTGTTTATCCTAAATTTAGCATTTTACAATATGACATTTTAAATTATAACACTTGATATGGAAATTTTTTCAGTTGTCTTAGATGTTAAACAGCTTAAGTTTTTAAAAGAAGAAATTAAAACGCAAAATAAAATCATGCCATTAAATATTTATTCAACTCATGGAGTACTGCTGCCATTTATGGTCAGGGGTCCCTGCCGTTCTCCTCAGTGTTCTTGACAGGCTCCAAAGGAGAGTCTGTAATGTAATAGGTACTGATCTGGCAGCTCGACTGCAGCCACTTCCCGACCGTCGAAATGTGGCCTCCCTTTGTCTGTTCTATAAATACTTTCATGGCTTCTGCTCGGACGAACTTAAGTCACTGGTGCCTCCTCAACAGGTGTTTACTCGTGCAACCAGACTGGAAACTGGGTCCCACCCATTCACAGTCAGGTTAGCCAAATGCAGACGACAACTCTACTTCTGCAGCATCTTCTCTCGCACTTCCCGCCTGTGGAACTCACTCCCATATTCTTTCTTTCCTGACGGCTACAACCTCCAGAAATTTAAATGCAATGTCAATACTCATCTATTAACCACTGAACTCTAGCTCTCTTCCCACCTCCGTATATCCTTCCCTTTCTCTCCACCTATGTATCTGTTATCGCACCTGCATTCTCAGCTTTCTATTGCTCCTTTCTAACTAGTTTGTACTCCTCACTCTTTTCTAATTAATCTTTTTACAGTTATGTAGCCCCTCCCCCCCCCCGCTCATCAGTGGCATTTCTGCCTCGCTCGGGGTGAAATGATTAAAAAAAATATAAACCATTGTGTTGCACAACCATTCTCCTTTTTTCTTCAACTTAAGGATTCTGTCTTCCAAGAATTTCGCTAGTTTCTCAGTAAAACCTCATCAAGTTGTTTTCAAAATAATTCTTTTCTATTGAGATTATTTTGCGAGGAACCCAATAAATTTAGCAGAATTAATGGTTGTTCGCAAGAGTAGCAGTCTAACATGCAAGCAACGAATTGGTCAAAATCAAGCAAGTACATAGATGTAATTATCTAGGAAGTGTTATAACAAACGTCTAAAATGTAACATAGAAATCCGATGGCGTGTTGTATTAGTGAAATGTGTCTTTCAAATGTTATGTAATGTATTAAGATTCAGGAAAATTTTGTTAGAAATAAATAAAAGTTTACTCGATTGCTATGCAATACCAATACTCCTACATGGCGATGAATGCTGGACGGTTTTCTAACAGAGGAAACAGAAACTTAGAAAATATTATTCTAAAGAAGAATTCTGAGACTACCCATCACTACAGATTGAGTTTCCGACCCGTTGTAAAGTCTGCTTCAACTCTATACTTCTTACGTCTCCGCCTGAATACTGAAATTTTATTTCATTTTTCTCTTCAATAAAAGTAGACAGATTCGCCTACCACTCGGTTCACACTCCTCCAGGTCTTTTGAACAAGAAAAAAGTTGTTTTTTTTACCGATTGTTTCCTGTTTAGGATTGGTTTTTCGGTTCATCCTAAAGTTTACTTTAACTCCTAACGCCACCGCTTGAACTCTGAAAATGTATTGACTAATTTTCCCCTTCTAAATAGGAGTAGATAGGTTTGAACTTCTCACATGATTTTCGAACAGGAATTGAGTTTTATCGCTTTTTATCCTTTTTAGGGTTGGGTTTCCGATTCCTTCATAAGTTATTTAATTCTCTTTCCCTGCTAATAGTTCCTTGCTTCTTAGTCGCATTTATCACCACTTTCTCGGGTGAGATGATTAGAAATAGCATAGATGGAACATGTTAACAATAAGCTTTTAAAGAAGATGAGAACGAAAAAGGCCCATTTACTCAAAATGGCAGCGGTAATTATCTAGTAACGTGTTTGTATAAACAAGAAGCTAGAGATCGCCAATATCCTAAAATGGTACGACGCATAAACGACTGGCTGATTTGTTTCTTATTGTTTATCAACATTTTGTAGATTATTTAAAGCCGAAAAATACTTTGGATTGTAAGTTTAATACTTTTTCGAGTAAATACAGCATTAACAATATTTTTAGATAACAATGAGTTTTCTATATGCAAGACCTATTATTTAACCAGTAGCTGGGAGGAGGTGCTGGATTAATACTTTTCTCAATAATTTTTGCGCATAAGTAAATGTAAAAACTTTACTGGAATTCACGCTTGTCTTTTCAGTTTCTTATTCTAAGCTGTACATAAAAACTTTTTCTTTTCACTGTTTTCCCTTTTTATTCATATTCTTTACATTTTTTCTTTTTCTGTTTTCTTTTTTACTCTACTTTTTCATATTATTCTTTCCTACTTCCTTCTGAATCTCTTTTTTCTTCTCTTCTTCCTTCGTGTTCTCTATATTCTTTAATTTCTTCTATTCCTCTTTATTGTGTAATCTCTTCACTATACGCTCGTCATCTAGCAAACTGTATCCTTTTAAAAATTAATTCCTTTTTCGTTTATGTTTATCTATATATTTCTCTTCATATTCCTTTTGCATACCCGTTTACATTTTCTTTGCCAGATTCTTTCTAATGTAACAACATTTATACTTTTTGTCTTCACCTTCTGTCAATGTTTTCTTTCCTTTCTTCCTGATTTCAACTTGTTTGGTTTTCGCTTCTTCTTTTACTTCTACCCTTTTACGTCTCGTCTTCTTTATTCACTCCATCATTTCCCTTTTCGATATTTGTTTGTAATAACGTCTTTTTTATACATTGGATATTTCCCCTTTCTCTCAACTTGTCTGTCATTATAAGTTAATAAGAAATAATAGTACAGAAAAGCAAGGTTAACATAGAGTAATCCGACGACCAACGCTAAAATAAAGATATTTTTTAGAACCCGGCATATTGAGACTTTAAGAGCAGATTATGTTCCATGAAGTTTTAAAGAATATTTTGCATTTTGTTTTCTTTCCTTCTTCAAAACAAATTTCTGCCTGGGTAAAAAGTTGTATGGCTATTTACAATGTTTGTTATTCTAATGTGCATTTTGTTTTTCTAAATTCCATTACTAAATTACAAAGTACTTGTTGACAGTGACAGACACTAATTAAGACACCGGCCCATTGGGGTTGCCCAGTACAAGAGAGCTACTTAACATAGTACACAAGTATGTGGGAATATACAATTAATAATAATAATAATATATATATATATATATATGGTTAAATTGCCAACATTTTATATTTTTAATTTTGTGTATGCGCATTAATTTTATCGATGGCACAGTATAATAGGGTCAGTTGGGCACCATCTGCGAGAAAAAATATCATGACGCAATTCACTCTGTTAGAAATTTCAGAATGTTTGGTTATTAATCTGAGGACAGTTTAGAGTCTTCGGAAAGAGTTAGATAAATCTAATGGTGATTACGAAGGTACGGCATCTCGGAAAACTGATGCTGTATGATCAGATAAAAAAGTAACTCAGAAATTTCTTGGTGGGATCAAGGCTATGATTAAAAATGATCTTTCCATATTCATAAGGTCTATAGCCATGAAAATAGTGTTGCCATGGGTCAAGAGGGTGACTACTGGAAGACCCTGTGTCTGGCAACAGGACTCTACACCATGTCACAGAAAGAGAAGAATCTAGTCATGACAATTTCTGCGATTACATCACTCCTTACATCTGGCCACCTAACTCCTCAGACTGCAAACCCTTGATTATTTCTGTGTGAAGCGCCGTTGAACGAGAAGCCAACAAAACTCCTTGTAACACCAAAGATGAACTGAAGGCAAGGATTATGGCATCTTTCACTAACTTAAAAAAGATGACCGTCCAGAAGAGTTGCAGAAAATTTAGAAGTCGTCTGGAGGGCGTTGGTGAAGATAATGGTGATTTTAATGAATAAAGTTATTCTTTAGTATTTAAAGATAGTTTTATCAATATATCTGCTAAAATGAGATGTTAATGTCATTTTCATTTTTGCGTAAATTTGACGACAATTTATCTATTACACACACACACACACTATATATATATATATATATATATATATATATATATATATATAGTGCAATGTATAATGAAGAACTATATATAATAATAGACGCTAATGTTGTCTTCGATGAATGATGTTCCAACAATTCATCTCCTAAAACAGAACAGTCAGCCTATCACCACATATCATTGAATTATAGTACTGAAGACTTGTGCAGAACCACGCACACATATCTGAAGAATGGAATCCAAAAAACTAGTTCCCATGTTGTGATATTCTTAACCTTCGTATTTTGAATTGTGCTAGTGAGGTTTCTTCTTGGGTTAAAGTCGACATATATGTTTTTGTTCATTCTCGCAAATATCAGGTGAAACCTCAACTTTCTCCATGGTTCACACCGGCCTGTTAAGCTGCTATAGGCCACGGGAATCACTTTTTCTGATATACCAGCGCAACAATTCTGATAAAAACACACGCTTATTTGCGACTGCACGTAACAGATGTAAACATGTCCTCGAATGAGTTGTTGCTGATAAAATAAGCCAGCCTATTGCATCAAACAACTTTAACTTTTTTGACTAACAGTGACTCTGTTTTAGTATAATAAATAAAAGTAAGTTTTCTATTGCTCTTCTCTTCAATCAATTTCGAGTACTTCGACGTGGTGTAATGGTTAGCAAGCTTGTCTCGCTAGAACCTCTTAGTAGTGAATTCTATCCTCACTTTCTGCATTTTGCCACATCTAAGCGGCGCTTATAAAATCACCTCTGTTCGATCAGTTTGAGGTGTTAATAAATAATGTTTATAAAGCAGAAAGTTTCGCCCTTATATTTCTCTTTAGACTCGACTCGACTCATCTAGAGAATCCTTACCTGACTTTACATCGTACGGCCTTCTTTCAGACAAGCAATATGACTTTCGTTTCTCCAGGTCAACTGCTGGTGTATTAACGATTATTGTTGAAAGACTCTATCGAAGTAAAAATGATGAAACGTTCGACAAGGTTTGGTATACCGATCTTATTCAAATTAAATGTTCCTTCCCGAGAATTTTTAAAAATCATTCAGTTTTTCTTAAGAAATAGCGAAATGGAAGTTATCCGTAACGGTTACTCTTCTAGATCCTTTTGACCCCTTGTTCTTTGATCTTACGTTGTTCTTAATTTTCATCAATGAACTTCTTGATAGCATCAGCTCACAACTTGATATCTATGCTTATGACAAACATTTACTGATTTCTCGATAATGTACTATCTACAGCTGACTTAAAGGCTGCCTAGAGTCTGTTGTGAACTGGGTCAAATAATGGCGTCTTAATTTTAATGCCACAAAAACAAAACTGCTCTCTATTAATCATCTGAGGGACCCCATTTTACCTTCGATGATTCTAACTTTCAGGATAGTGACTTAACCTTTTCGGGCTAACATTCGCAGCTAACAGGAAATGCAAAGACTGGATAAAATGTATTGTTATATCTGCTACTAGGAAAGTAGGTACATTGTGTCACTGTAGATAATTTTCTCTTCAAAAATCAATCTTAGATAGATAGATAGATAGATAGATAGATAGATAGATAGATAGATAGAAGTTTACTATTCGCTGCCATTAAGGGTCCGATGCTTCTACTATACATTTAGAGATTCTTAATAAAATCCAAAGAAGAATTAGCAATATTATTAGTACTGACCTGGCGTCTCGTCTTGAGCCATTTTCCCTCCGACGCGAAGATGCTTCCCTCTGCCTTTTCTGCAAATATTTTCATAGCAATTCTTAGGATGAGGTCTCCATTCTGGTACCTAGACTTTAAGAATGTAAAAGCAGATTAACAAAAACGGCTCATCAATTTACAGTTGAATTAGCTAGATGTAACCATGAATTTAAAATTAGCAGTTCCTTCTAACGTAATTCTCATGAGCAAAAAAAAAAAAAAAAACACTTCCCGATCTGCGTTTCCTTCCAAATATTGATCTACAAAACTTTGAATACAATGTAAATCGATAGCTACTGTCTTCTTGATTACTCTTCTTATTGTTCTCGCTCCTTAATAATATTTCAGTTTTCTAATTTTTCACACTCAGTAGTCTCTTGTGTTTTCTTGACTTTATTTGTATATATTTGTGTACGTACACCCTTGTGCAAATTAACTGAAACAAAACGAACAATGTTATTCTATGATCTTTCACACTTTCTCTGATCACGTATACGCCGTCTCTTAGGGTTACTTTTCTCTTCCGACCGCATTTTCCTTTAAGTTTTAGACTGATGGATCCAGTTTGTTTCTTCGCCTTGGTGACACATCTGACAATTAAAAGGCTGACATTAACAATAACCGTGATCTCTCTGCAAGGCTTTTTTAAAAGAGTTCATTACAAAAATAGAGCCTCACCCAATCTTAAAAAACAGTGTAAAGCAAATAAGCAAACACCCACTTACGCGTACACTAAAAACAATAAATAATAAAACAAATCAAACACATGCAAAAGGAAAAGAAACAAAAAGAAAAGGTCAACCAATCGCAAACAAGATCACTCCGACAAAAATCACAACATGCTCTATATAAAAAAGATAAAAACGGGACCTAAGTGCAAAACAGTACTGACCCGTGAGAACATCATAATGGTGTCCTCGCAAAATTTTGAAGTTGGAATTAGCCTGCTCAATTAAAGTGACAAACTCTATATGTGTGTGGGGGATGTTACAATAAATATTACGACCAGAAATAATGACATTTCGACAAGTTTTTTCATATAACTCTATATATATTCAAAAACCCTGCACAATGTTACTTAATTAGAACCAGAACCTACAGAGTGTTTTGTCACCTTTCCAGGTGAATATTATCTTTTGTACAGAATGCGAGTAAATAGACCATAAGTTTACCCAGTCTTTCTTACAAACAAAACAAAAAGTTTACCAATGTTATTCACTAAAATTATACTAGTTTAGTACTTTTTCATGGATGGTTATCGCGTGTAGACGTTTGGAGACTACAACTACAATGCCTTCATTACTAATCACAGGATCTGACTTTGACCAAATTTGTGCAACTGTTTTGCATTTGGTTACACAGCTGATGAAACAAAGAATGTTTGGTTCCGCTATGTGTAAAAATTCTCCTTACCTATTCTCCTTACATTTCAATGATCATTGATTATTTGTATAAAATATGTGTTGCATTATAAAGATTTACTAAGTGTACGTTAGATGCGACACAAAGCAACAACTACGGAGCACAAAGTGGTGCTCGAACTCGCTTCTCAGTCTTAACTAATATAGCAACAGAAACTTTCTAACTATTACACCACGACGAAATGCCCAAATTTTATATATATATCAGTCAGCCAGTTAAGTGCCATACGTGATATACGCTTTGGGCAATCATGTCTCTTTCTAGACATGCTGACTGGGCAGAAAGTTATTCCGCAGTAGGTTGCTAGTGCTTCCTGCGTGCGAGTGGTTGCCAGTCAAGACTATAGAACCAAATCTGTACTAATATATAACCCATAACTGGAGGAAACAGACAGATTAATACCTTTCCCAAGGGCATTTGTGCATAAGTAAAAGCAAGGAATTCAACTAGAATTCGAACTCTGCACCCCAAACTGTAGTTCCGAGTCGATATCTAATGCACCACAATATATATATATATATATATATATATATATATATATATATATATATATATATATATATATATATATATATTCCGAAATTTACATTCAGTTGAATGGCTATTTCCGAACCTCTCCTTCCATAGACCAAGCGAGTCACCCTGAAAGCAATATATTGCGCATCCTCGGTCTTACCCTATCTTCCGACCTCAAGTGGAATCATTATATTGAGTCAATAGCTAAATCCACTGCTAAGAAGGTTGGGTCACTCTATCGGGCCAGGAAGCTTTTTATGCCTGAATCCATCTTGCACATCAACCATCCGTCCATGCATAGAATATTACTGTCATATATGGTCTGGCGTCCCAGCTGTTCATCTCAGTGTTCTCGACAGGCTCCAAAGTATAATCTGTAACGTGATAGGTCTCGACTTAGCAGCTCGATACCTAATATTTCTGTTGCTATGTGCCGAGATCCTCGCTGTTTTACAATATGTAGACATGTATGCATGTCACTAGCGGGAATGAAGTGTCACATACGACACAAACATAAGAATCGAATGATGTTGTCGGATCATCATATGTCGAAGTTGACGGGAGAGTTCATCATTTCGGCAGTAATCTCTTTTTCATGCTAGTTTCATTAAAAATGACAGATAAGATATGATGGTTAAGTTTTTATGTAATTTTTCATGTGATCTTATGTTTTTTTTTTTCTTTTGAGAACATAAATTATACAAAAAATTATCTAAATATTATGTTTATCCAAGCGCTTTCGGCTATACTTTTAGCCATTAATGATGAATGTTATTTTACGTGTAACAAAATGTATGTTATGTTATGTATGATGTAGAAAAAATATGAAAAGAAGCTGATAGAGTAGATTACATTTGATTGGTTTCACTGTAAGGGAGTTGGGACCTAGTTGCTAGTCTAGTAACTCGAGTAAATTCATGCAGATAGGGCACCAGTGAGCTAATCTCGTCGGAGCAGAAGCCGTGAAAGTATTTGAAGAATATGCATATTGTAGAATATTATTCAGTGAAGTGCCTTACGTGATAAACTCTTGGGCGATCATATGTCGAAAGAGACATGATTGACTGGAAAATTTTCCCGCAGTAGGTTTCCATTGATTTCTGCGGTAGACAGAAATCAATGGTGTGTGTGTGTGTGTGTGTGTGTGTGTGTGTGTGTGTGTATGTGTGTATATATATGTGTGTGTGTGTGTGTGTCTATATATATATGTGTGCATATATATATATGTCTGTGTGTGTGTCTCTATATATATATACATATATAAATATATGTGTGTGTGTGTGTGTGTGTCTATACTGGTGTATAGAGGGCTAAATAAAAGTAGTCAACCAACCATTGTGTGTGTGTGTGTTCGCAATATCATCCAAAGTTATGTAACAGCGAACAATTCAAGAAAAATTAATTTTCTACTATAAAAAATTCAAAACTGCTAATTTCATTATCAATAACAATAACTCGCCCGCAAAATCTAAAATGCAAAGAATCAGTGTCGTTGACGCATTTACATCTCTTTTGAAGAACTATGTTCATCAACTATCCAAATCCGTAAACAATTACATCGGCTATATCACCACAAAACTGACGAGAAGATTGACCTAACATCTTTCCCACTACAGTTCCATCCGATCTCATTTAAACACACATCGAGATCTTCCAGGACATATCCGGAATATTCTCATTGATAATACATACTTAATAGCGTCATCCACATGCAAAAGAAGATTTAAAATAATTGAGGCATTACTAATAAAAAAGAGAAATCCTACACTTAATAGCATCCATTATGAACACGGTAACAATGTGCTCACTGTGTTTAGAACTTAACATACACAAAAATTTATATGCATAAACTTTCCACATTTATACTTTTAATTAACAAAAATTGATTCTTGATAATGGCTAAAAGTATAACCGAAAGCACTCGAAAGTACAAACTCTTTGGACAATTCTTATATAATTTGAGTTCCGTAAAGAATAATTATACGAACACATGAAAATTTATATAAAAATTTAATGATAATACCTTGTCTGTCATTTTCAATGAAACCTGCATAAAATATTGCCCAAATACACAATATATATATATATATATCGACAGGTAGAGAGAGAGAGAGAGCGAGAGAAAGAGCAATTAAGATAGATTTTTGTTCTACTTTTACAAATACACAAATATATTAAACACTGCTTGGGTATAAAGATTGTGTTTTTCCATTTGATATTGTAATTCTTTTAAAATCGATAATCACCAACATGTATGGAAGTAAAATATACAATTATTTCAACTACTAATGATACTCAAGATAAAAAAGCAAGTTTTTAGAAATTGATTGAATAAACCAGAAATATACAGTTTATTCTATGATTGATTCTGATTCTATGAATTACTTCTTGAATCAAATAATTATATCTTCTGATCTGTACTCACAGAAAAGTATTTAATTGATAACATGTAAGACGCAGAACCCAAAAAGCGTGTCATTTTCCTGATATGTGATTTATATATTAATATAAACCAAAACGTCTTGCTATTAATCTCTCTTGAAATTTACCAAGACTATTAAATGTAGAGAAATTAGATATATTTTTATAGCTTTCATAAACATTCAAATAACTTTTAAGATTTTAATACTTGAAACTGCCATAAAGTTATCCAGTTGGAGATGTCTTTATCTAATGACTAATGATACCCTTAACGAATAATATTTATAGATATAGCGTCAAAAATGGTTATTTTCTGTGTCGTTCTGCCTTTTAAAGAAAGTCCAAAGGAAGTTTGAAAACTTTAAGAGGCTTACGACCAAGTCAAGAAATAAAGGAGGAACAAATGGGGACAAATATGTCATTCTGTAGAAAATGGCATTATAAAGATTTGAAGAAAGATGTAAAAGGAATATGAACGAGAAGAAAAGAACTTTGAAGACAGCGAATGGGGAAAAATGGACGAGAGCAGACGAAACAGTAAGCAATGATAGGGAATTTTTAAATTTTCTAAACTTAAATAAAGATGAAAGAGGATTATGAATGGATTAAAAGGGGAATTGGGAAGAAAGGGAATGAGATAGGTCAGTTTTTTTTTATTTCATTTAATAAAAGGAAAGAAATTCAAAGGAATAAAAGAGATACATTGATCATAAGAATTAACCAAAGATTAATTAAGAATAATAAATCCCTTTCCGAAAAACTAGAGAGATACTTCAATCAGAAGCAGAGCCAGTAAATACAGAGAATTTCAGGATTAACAAGAAAAACGGAAGAAAAATGTAAAAGTTTAGGACTTGTTCCCGGGACATTTCACGTATGCATATCTGCAAATCATGAAATGAATGCAATAACTGAGTGGATAAATATATAAATTCAGTAACTGATTCTGTAATGGACTATTTCTTCTCACAATCTGTCCCAGAGATAGCATTTTTATACCATTAATTACAACTCAAATGGCATAAAAATAATATCTTGGGCACCTAGGCTCTGGATAGTGGTGATTTTCTAACCGTAGCTCAGATGTGGGCAAAGTTATGCGTAGGTTAGATGTGATTCAAAGCCTAAAGTGTAGGTCATTCAGCAATAATTTAACTCCCTCAGTCTGTCAGTTAAGTGCCATATATGATACATTGCTTGGGCGATCACGTCTCGAAAGAGACATTACTGACAAGGCAGATTATCCCGAAGTAGTTTACCATTACATTCTGCGGTAGACTGGTTGTTAGTCAAGGCTATAGAACCCAATCTGTCCTGTTATTTAACCGATAACTAGAGGAAGAGACGGGTTAATAACTTTTCCAAGGGTATTTGCGCGCGTAAGTGAATGCAACTGGAATTCGAACTCGGCTCCTCGATTAACTCCCTACTCAGTCGTAATTGTTTCAGCTAAACAAGGTTGCTACCCATTACAAAACATTGAAGTGCCCGATGCTCTGGATAATGGTTTATTTATTAAGTTAATCTGCTTAACCATCACATTTTTAGTCTAACGGCCACATTACATTAAAATGCCAGTTCCCCTACGATTGTCAAAGTTAATCAATGTGTAGCTAGTTCAGTACCTAGATGTTTAACCGCTTGAGAACACCATGTGCTATAAGCATAGACGTGCGGGTGTTGCAATGGATAACGGCTCGGAGTTGTGTTATATATTGCCGTACGACGACAAAACAACAAACACGCATATATAAAAATATAAGGTTATATTTTTATTAATAACGACGAACCGTGTGGAATAGAGAACGGAAGGGTGAGAGGCACATAGAATGGGTTGACGGGAGTGTAGTCTTGCCGTGGTGTTTGTCTGCTTCCACTGGCCGTTCTCTGCTGGCGAATCTGTGTGTCGAGGTCTTTATATAGTCTTCTAGAACCGGGACTTTCCTTCCGGTTTTGCCTCGCCCACGCAACGCCCACGTAATTCTAAGAGACACCTGATCTGTTTGCCTCTGTAGCCATTTCCGCCGCTGTCGGAAATAAGGTCAAATGACATCCGCTCCGGCCTCGACAGGATGTATTTCACAAACACCTGTCTTGTCGCTTCGCCGCCCTCTTCACCAACAGGAAACACCATCGCTTGCATCACTTCCTCGGGTGGGGCCAGATTGTTATATTACACTCCTCACCCTCCCATTTTCCAAAATGTTCACCTAAGAACATTTTAAGCGCAACACCCTCACACACCCCCCATGCCACACAAGCCCGACAATTGTACAAAACATGTGCACGCCGAAACAAACAAAACAACAAAAAAAAATATATGGGGGAGCCTACATCGGCAACCCAACAATGTTCGTGTCCATTGTGGAATTTTTCTGTACAAAAAACACAGAATCTCTTGCGTATGCTTCATGATGCAGTGTTGGAAGCCAAAATGAGTGAGACTGCCACAAAATTCTCAAATGTTGGCGGGGGCAGATTCTCATTGACGTCAACTACCTCGATGTTGATGAAGCAAGACGATAACAATGGTGAGTCGCCTTGGTCCTCCGCTTGCGCCGTAATGTTGTACACTTGTTTCCGTTCAAAGTCTAATTTCTGGGCAATCCTAACAGTCCCCGTTTCTTCATCAATTTCAAATTTGCCGTCGGTGCCGTAAATAAGACTGTATTTTACCTTCCCGCCGTCTCCTACGTCAGGGTCGTAAGCCGTGAGCATGGTGACGACGGCGCCCATTGGAAGATCCTCCCTGATTTTGATGTCGTAAACCTCCGGTGAAAATTTTGGAAGATTGTCATTGATGTCTGTGACAATGATCGTGACGGTCGTCGTAGACGAGAGTGAAGGGTCTATGCCGCCGTCCTTTGCTTGGATTAGAATATTATATGTTTCTTGTCGTTCACGATCGAGCAACACATTTACTCGAATTATTCCAGTTTGGTGATCCACCTTGAATTCTTCCGTGTCTGATATGATGGAATAGGTGATTTGTGCATTTTTATCCTGGTCACGGCACCAATTTGCGTATGTTATATATCGCCGTACGACGACAAAACAACAAACACGCATATATAAAAATATAAGGTTATATTTTTATTAATAACGACGAACCGTGTGGAATAGAGAACGGAAGGGTGAGAGGCACATAGAATGAGTTGACGGGAGTGTAGTCTTGCCGTGGTGTTTGTCTGCTTCCACTGGCCGTTCTCTGCTGGCGAATCCGTGTGTCGAGGTCTTTATATAGTCTTCTAGAACCGGGACTTTCCTTCCGGTTTTGCCTCGCCCACGCAACGCCCACGTAATTCTAAGAGACACCTGATCTGTTTGCCTCTGTAGCCATTTCCGCCGCTGTCGGAAATAAGGTCAAATGACATCCGCTCCGGCCTCGACAGGATGTATTTCACAAACACCTGTCTTGTCGCTTCGCCGCCCCCTTCACCGACAGGAAACACCATCGCTTGCATCACTTCCTCGGGTGGGGCCAGATTGTTATATTACAGCTGTTGATCGGAGAGTCGAGTTCCGATTCCTGTTGGGTTCATCATATTAATTTACAAATACCTAATTAATGGGTTAATTATTAAGACTCTTATCACCAAAACATTATTATTTAAAACTGAAAAGAAATATTTAATTTCGGTATTAAATAACCCATACTGGTGTATAGACGGCTAAATAAAAGCAATCAACCAACCATTGCATTTTTAATACAATTGTTGAACCATTTTAAAACCCAAGAGCCACTCAATTTAGTGGATTACTAAATAAGGCTGCTCTACGGAGGAAGTAAGAGATGCGTGTATGAGTATATGAAGTATGCATGAAGGTTGACACAAAACTTGAGATTGTGGTGATCGGAGTAACATTCTCTCGGATGTTCACCCACAATGTTCTGGGTAAGTGAAACCAATGACCAATGAAATACAAAGGTTATGGAGATTGGTCGAATCAATTTATGTGACATGGCTGGTCATAGCTACAAATATCTGGATTAATAGAACTAAGGAATGTAGCCAGTCTGAAAATTTGCCATGAGAAAAGTGATAGAGTAGCGAGAGGCAAGCAATGATTCATCAGGAAAATAGAGGTGATAGAATGAAAACATTCATTCACTTCGAGACTGCGTAAATGATGTTGAGTAAATTTTAAGGTAAGGTGAATGTCAGGATTTAAGCGAAGGTAAAAGTTGTGCAATCTATGCGTGTAATTCTCCAAAACGTGTATTGTCCTGATAAAACTCAACAGAAAGGAGCATTTACTTTACTAGAATCGATGTGATATCAATGTCTCAAACATTCTTTGCGTAACATATATGCTGAAAGTTGGTAGTAGTGAATTTTAATTGATTTAGATGGCCTTTTGCTGACTAATTGCTTAGTTAGTTCTCTTTATAATGCATAATATATAATAGTGAAAAATTCGATAATGTACTTCACATTATAGATTTTGGCAATGTTTCTTGACTAATGAAGATTTTTCGTATGATAAAATGATTTTATCCATTTTTATATATTTTTGCATGAAATATATTTCATGCAAATATATATATATATATATATATATATATATATATTTCTTTTTTCATAATAGCAAAGAATAAATTTGAAAAATGATTTGACAGAATCTTTTGTGAAAGAAAGTCGGATCATGGTTCTTATCTCGTTAATTCAATCTGTCTAATTTGGATCGGAGTCACCAGTGGAATAAGATATTGAATTTGTTCATAGTATAGCGATTACGGTCAGGGAAAATAGACTCTGTGACATGAGTTGAAATTTCGGCTTAATCTATGGTGGTCACTTTCGTACTAATGCCGTTAGAATAGAAAGCTTCTCCTACTACTTATGATTTAAATAGCTGGGCAGGGTAAACCATATAGCATTGTGTGGCAGCCAGTTTAGAATGAGGACTACTCTGATTTCAAAACTGTCAGAGGAAACCATTGTACTATCTTTCAAAGAAGACGAAGCACTTCACAGAGAATAACGAAACGAAATCTGTGGAGAGTCATGATCGCAAGGGGCATGGAATTGAAAACAAATGCTTTTATGAACCATTATTGATATATGAATGGCAAAGTTTTGCGTGTGTCGGGATCGTCGGAATATTATTCATATAAAGTTCTTAAAACGCAATGAAATATTAATACGTTTAGCTGCCGCAAAGTGTCCCTAATAACTGGTCGAAATGCACCCTGCGGTTGCCAATAGAAAAAATGTTGTCCTCCTCCATTACGGCAAAATCCGCCTGCAGCAAAAGTGCACAGGGAAATAAATGAAACTCGTTTGGTCACTTCTACTCCGCCCAACATATTCTTCTTCTCTCTTCTTTTATGTGCCGTGTTCCTTCAGGACGTAGGCAATCATGGTCTTCCACGTACCCCTATCCCTGGTCGCTCTTAACACTTTTTCTTTTAGTATCTCACCGAAACCTTGCTCCGCCATCCACTTGCTCAAGTTCATCAAGTATGTCTCACGTTGTTTTGTCACTCTTTTTCTCTATCCTTTTGTCACCCTTTTCTCTATCCTTCAAGCCCTCCCTCCTCATTGCGTGTCCCAGAAACCTCAGCTGTCTCCTCCTGATGTTAAATATAAGTTTTCTTTTCGTTTGCGTTCTTTTCAAACCTTGTCATTTCTCGCATGTTTGGTCCATGGTATCCTCAGCATCCTTCTGAAGAAAGTACTGGATTGTTATGTAGTATCTGCCCTTCAATATATAGTGTCTACCCTTCAATAAGAAAAAAATTTCTTGGACACATAATAAGGAAGGAGGGCTTAGAAAACTTGCACTACTATATAAGCTATACGGCCCCATCATCTTACAGTTAAAATAGCTAGCTATAGCCTTATGTTCTATGCTTATCGTTTTTCTCTCCCACTTTACGCTTGTTGAACTCTTTTCCAGCTTCCTGGTTTCCAGTCAACATTCATTTTCAAAAATTTAAATATAATGTCAATCGTTTTCTTCTGTCTTTCATTCAACTCTCTCTTTAATGATATTTCTTTTTCTCATATTTTCTTACAATTAGTGACTGACCACTTGCATCTTAATGGCTTTATTACCTTCCTTAGATTTAAATGGTTAAAAAGAAATTCACTGGGTATATTGAGAACAAAAGATATAGGGCAAGGTTGCTAGCCATTTGCCTGACAAAGTTTGTGTGAATGTTTAGCGGAAAGAGGATGGAAGCTTTACAAAAGGAAAAAAAAAGCTGCGAGATAGGAAGTTGTGGAGAGCTATGATCATCTATGTCCTGAAATGACGCTACACGTAAAAGAAAATATAGGGGTGGTAGATTAGCAAAAATTACTAAGCGCTACAAAAGAGAAGAACCGGAAATTGTGATAAATGGGGATCACCCACTTCCTGAAGAGGTACGACACATAAAAGAAGAAGAAATAAAGGCCCCGAGTGATTGTAAAATTATAAGAACAACAATCTCTGTACGCCCAAACCGATAAAGTATTTAAAAAAAAACAAAGAAAATGCCAAACGAACTCATATGAACTAAGAAACGTTGTTTTCTTCATTCAAAAACAGCATTTAACGCTCATGCGTATATAGTTATCTGGTCTTCAGTTTTATCGCCATTAGCTGATGCGGTGATAGCTCACTGGCATTTTGATTAACAGGCATTACAGCATCAATTGTTAGTGTTCTTTGTAATGTAAGCTTAAAGTGGGATGAGGCACAATGGATGGTGGACGAAGAGGGAATAAAATGGAGAGTTCACTAGCAAATGGATTTGTCTTGGTCATTTTAAGAAACCACTTGAACTCGTAACATTAAGCATTTACTTGCGGTAGTGGTATGTTAAACCGGCCACGACCTGGATATGTGTTTAGCAGAAAGCAATTAGGAGAATTTAGTCTCATCTTGAAAAACGATTCAACGCAGGAGCGAACAACCGAATCGGTGCTACAAAAAATAGCGGGGCTTCTTGAAAAAAAATTTTTCTTTCAAAAATTCACAGAAAAAAAACGGGCGTAGTATTTCGAAAAAGAGATATAGACAGGAAAATTAATTTGGTTCAAAGATTTTACAAGGGTACAGTAAGTGGCTTCTTATTAAGATAAAAGATTAAGCTATGCTATTCGCTTTTAGATTTGCAAGCTATGTTAAATATATTGACTTGTAAATACTTGATACAAACCTTTATTAATTAAACTCCTATGACTCCTTATTTAAAAGTGCTAAAGTTAACAGATGCGTGATATTACATTTGCTTTTTTTAAAATCCCCCCAAATGTGAGAAATGACTTCTCACGCATTCAGTTTTGTGGGAATTTGAAAAACAACAACATAATATCTACATTAACAATATAATATCTATTTAACAAAAAATTGAAACGCAAGTCAATCTATTTCTGCATTTTGATCAGTGTCCTGTTACAAAAGAGATGTTTGATAATGTAATCAAATAAATAATTGCTTTTGCTAAAAGAAGGATAAAACAAATTATATCAATTTTCTGCTTGTATTTTATCATCCACGTTAAAGTTTATTGCTATTCACAGTATATACGTTATTGCCATCGTTAGAGTATATTTATCTAGTAAATAAGAAAATCAAAGGCAGAAAAAAGCAACATATTAAATAAAGCATCATTATGATATGGCAATTGATATTTTTGCGTTAAGGTTGATTGGGAAAGCAGAACAATTTACAGGGGAAAATGATAGTTTTTTGAGTGTTGATGAGCCGTAAAGTATAATGGTAATTTAATTTAAATAAGACCCTTTTTACTTTAATTGGTCAGAACATATAGACAAATATCGCGCGACAATTTTCACAGTTTACGTTCAAAACGCTTAAAATTTTCCTAGGATATTAGCGGATTCATTGATTATGTGCCCACTTGAACCTTTTCTGTATTTGAGCAAATATACGAATACATATATACATGCAAACATATATACATACATGCATACCTACACGCATACATATACACATATATATACGAATACATATATATGTATGTATATGAATATACATGCACACACATACTCATACATATGCACACACACACACACACACACACACACATATATATATATATATATATATATATATATATATATATATATATATATCACGCTAAAATCTACCTTTCTCTGGAGTGCGCCGATAGCTTAGGTGTAGAATCCCCCGACATAGTAAATTGGCTGAGTTTCAATCCTGGCTTAAAGTAATCAGATGTCTAGCCGCACTGATGAGCTGTGATATTGCAAAACAGACTTGTATGCGGATCACACACACACACACACACACACACACACACACATATATATATATATATATATATAGTCATATAATTATGAATTAAATGTACATTGCGACACGGAAATTTTTATGATTCGAGATAGAATCTCGTCATCAGGCTGTTGGATGTTGGTTGTGAAAATGATTTACATTTAAATGTAAATCATTTTCACAACCAACATCCAACATTACTTGATGACTAGATTCTATCTCGAATCATAAAAATTTCCGTGTCGCAATGTATGTTTAATTCATAATTATATGATTTTATGAAGCTCTACAATATTTATAGTATTGAGCATTGTTTATATAAAAAAAATAAATGCCAGGGGACTCAAAATCTTAAAATCTTGGATCCTCTGCGCCTGGATATATATATATTTATATAAAAATACATATATATGAATGCATACACAGGGAGCGATGTGCAAATATTCACCATTTTGTATTTTTAATTTGTGAGTTGTTTTTTTTATATTTGATTTTGTCGACTGCACAGTATAGTATGGTCAGTTAGAAACCGTCAGTGAGAAATGAATAGCATGATGCAATTTATTCCGCCAGAAGTCTCGAAACGGCATGCTATACTGATTGGCATTCGCACCGGAAACTATAATACAAATATTTCAATGTTTTTAAATGTCAATCTGACGAAGAGGCGGAGGATTCCGAAAGATTTGGATGAGGTTAATGAGGGTTACATACGTACAGCAGCTTGTAAAACTCACTATGATCGTTCTGAAAGAAAAAAAAACTTCCGAATTTGTTGGTAAATTCTACATTTCTGAGGAGATAATGTTACCCTGGATTCAGAGAAGATTCCGTGCATGGCAACTGAACTCTGCACTGAGCTACACAAGCAGGAGAAACAAGTCCTGCCTGCTAGGCAATTTCTCCGACCACATCACCCAGTACATCTACCTCCCCAGGCTACAAAATCATTGATTATAAATGCAAGGCGCGGTTGAGCGAGAGACTAAAGTCCTTGTAACACCAAAGATCAACTGAATGCAATTATTATGACAGCATTCACTAAAACAAAGAGACTTCCAGAAGAGTGTGTGTGTGTGTGTGTGTGTGTGTGTGTGTGTGTGTGTGTGTGTGTGTGTTATAGCTAAAAATTACTAAATTTATGAGCGACACCAGATATTATTTATGTCATTCTTTATATTTTCACAATTTTACACGTGTTAAGCTGTAAAAATGACACGCACATAAAAGAAGTTGTCGGTAATTTTGCTTACTGTTCTCTATATATGAAACGGCATACGCATTTGAAAACTTTTGATTTGGTTGTCTCACGAGATATCGCTGTGCATTAATAGATAGTGTTTCCATATATGATTACCTGCTTCAACGCATCGAAACCAAATATTTTTTAAAGAATGAACACTGGTGATGAAAAACGTGCTCATGGTCTTGTTGGGGAAGACATATTCCTCACTCCGCAGTCACTTTTCCAGAGATGAGTTCCAGTTTTTTGTTTCACGAGTTTACAGAATCTGCCTTGCTTCTTCCACGCGTTTCAAACGTGAGTAGAAATTTTCACTCAACTGTTTCTTCTTCGTTAAAATTAAACGATGAAATATAAATTTTGTACCTGAATTTTAGAAATATTTTTCCTCATTTACATTATTTACAGTCGCGCTGATATCCTCATCTTTGTTCTTACTGACTTTTCGGCCATTTTGCTTCCTCGGATTTCTTCTAGTATTTTCTAAATGTTGTGATAATTAAAATAATAATGAAGACATTTGTCCAAAGGTATTATTTTTTTTTATAATCGGGCAAATATGGATGTTGAATTTAAATAATAGATACAAAAAATAGAAGAATTAAAACATTATAAATACGGCAAGAGCACGCCAGGTTACTTCCACGAAGTTAAATCACTTTCATTTTCGCCGTATTCTATATGTAAGGAGAAAGTTCCATTCAGACCACTTCTTTTCTGCTAATTTGTGGAACAAACTCCCGAGCATTAAAATCTTAAACTCTTCAAATTTAGGGTTAATCGCTATCTATCCTCCTTATCCTCATAATCATCACTTTCTAATAACATCACTTTCATTTATAACACACCACTCATCATTATAATTATTTGAACAGCAACTCTCTGCCATTATTGGTTCACTTTTCATTAAAACTCGCTTTTCCTCAGTAAAATTAAACGATGAACTATATTATTTTTTACCTGAATTTTAAGAATGAGATGTTTTCCTCATTTACATGATTACAGTAACGCTGATATCCTCATCTTTGCTGATACTATCTTTTGTCTTATGCTATTATACACAGAAATTCCGTTTTAAATGTTTTCAGTATTAAACCATGAATTAATGTAGCCTGTACTTCTTAGAAATTTGAATGTAAACCTAATGTAGCACGAGCATTTACTACTATCTTTTTTTAGGAATGTATTTTTTGAGCCGTTGTGTGTAAGGAAAAAACAATCATACTTTTTGAGACAGTGTATGCAGAGTGCAAACAGCTATACTTTTGAGCCAATGTATAGGGAGTAAAAAGCCATACTTTTTTACCTAGTGGGTGCAGGAAGCAAAATAGCTATACTTTTTGGCCCAGTGTGTGCAGAAGAGACAGATAGTAATTTTTCTAAACATAAGTTACATCTATCACTAGGAGTACGTGTGGAACCTATAATCTTCCAAACTATCTATGAGCTTAGACCTTTCTTCTTCAATTCCCAAAATTTTCCGGAAAGAGTTGTTTGGTGTTTTAGTTTAAAGTTAAAAATGAGTGTCTGTTGGCATAAAATCTGTTTCCTTTCTCCCGCGGAAATTTTAATGGAAATTATAATTTTTTATTTTCTTTGGAATAAATGGTTGCTTTATTTTCTTTGAGAGAAATGGTCGCTTGATATATAAAATTGGGAGATCTGCATTTGCCATCTACTGGACAATTTTCTTTAGATATACAATTACAGAAGGGTTCAATACCAGACTTGTTTACCTTACAGAATTTTTTAAAATATGGTTATTGTGTTAGTTGATAATTTATATATATATATATATATATATATATATATATATATATATATATATATAGTAGAATATACATGCTCATCAGTAAAAAGAGAAGCCCAAAATGCCAACTGCACGTCTGGGATACTAAAATCAAACAGATACAGAAATTCAAATACATGGGAATTGATCTAACAGAGAAAGGTAAGTGCAACACTGAGATTCGAAGGAGTATTAGTGTTGTATATTGACAAACAACAAACACGCATATATATAAAAAATATGAGTTATATTTTTATTAATGACGATGAACCGTGTAGCCTAGGGAACAGAGAGTGAGAGCGCGCTTCTAAGGGTTGACGGGAGTGTCTCTCTTCACCGGCCGATCTCTGTCGCTCCTCTACTGCTACTCTGGTCTGTCTGGCTCTCTGTCTGGTGAAATCCGTGCGCCGAGGTCTTTTTATAATCTCCAAACCGGGACTTCCGGCTTTGCCTCGCCCACGCACGCCCACGTAATTCTCAGAGACACCTGTTCTGTTTGCCTCTGTAGCCATTTCCGCTACTGCCGGAAATAAGGTCAAACAAACATCCGTTCCTTTCAACGACCGGAAACACCCCCGCTTGCATCAGCCTTCTTCGGGTGTGGCCAGATTGTTATATTACATTAGAATGGCCAAGGATGCATTCCAAGGATGAATAGCGTATTGAGAGGCTAGAAAATTTCACTGAAAAGAAAGAAGAGAGTACTGGATATGACAGCGAATGCTCGATAATCTCATCAATGATGAGTGAAAACCTGGAAGCAACCGAAATGTGGTTCTACAGAAAAATGCTGAGAATACCATGGACCAAACATGTGAGCAACAACGAGGTATTAGAGAGGATTAAAACGAAAAGAAAACTTACATCAGAAAAAGGCAGATGAAGTGTCTGAGACTTGCAATGAGAAAGGAGGGCTTGGATAATGTGATACTCACAGGACAAATAGATGGAAGAATAGACAGGCAAATGAAATGCGTGTCATACTTGATGGACTTGAACAGATGGATGGTAGAGCAGGGTTTTGGAAAGTTAACAGGGGTGTTAAGAGCTACAAGATGTGGAAGGCCATAATCGCCTAAGACCTGAAGGCAGGGCACATAAAAGAAGTTGTCTGTCTTCTTCAAGTTATATTTATACATTTTTTAAGATAAAAAAAATATAAATCTACAAAAATAATATGACATTCTGCAAACGTCGGTTATCTTGTGATGAAAATATAGCTGTAATATAAATTAACGCTAATGAAACGCCAGCGTGAATTTATGCAACAGAAACCTGCTTAATATGATGGTGATCTTGTGAATCTTGAAATTTTCCATGAGTTGATTAGTTACTGAGAGGAATTAATGAAACAGAATAGTATAAATTTTATGAAATCCTTCTGTCATTCTGTTAATTCCCCCGGGTCGAGAAGTTTGTAATTTGCTTACATAACCATCTTTATGTGTTGTAAGGGTCAACCGGTCGATAGATTCTGAATAATTTTTCAGAATATGCACCTTAAGGTGTTTCTCAAAGTTACAATTATTTTTAAAAAATTATTTTGATGTATCTATTGAATCCTTTACTTAAATTCCCATTGTACAACCCACATAAATCAAGACATGTTTGGTACGTTGGGCCGTCTATAGTAAATGGAGGTCTTCATAGCACAACCTTTGAATTGATTGAAAAAAAACTTTTCCCAAACTTCATTGCGTTGCTTTACATGACGAAACGTATAATTCTACAGAAAATGTTTGACGGGTGGTTTTGTTTGGGTGTTTCTTAAAAGCTTTGTTGCATGCCTGAATCTCTTCATCGTGATGTTTATTAGGATAAAGAGACGAGACATCCATGGGAACCAATAATAATAAATAGGTGTTCTCACAATTGATGATAATTTTATAGTTTTATTCTCTGGTTTTTATTCATTTCTGATATCATTTAAAAAATATATATTTCATAAAGTGGTACATTTGATGACTAACTCTTCACTCAGACATCCAGCAGTAGAATATTATATATATATATATATATATATATATATATATATATATATATATATATAGTTCTAAGTGTCTCTGGATAGAGATAGTACATTTGATGTCTGTCACCCTGAACCTTCGGGTGGACAGGCGTCACTCGTCCTGAACTATATTCAAAATCTCTCATATGATAGCACCAAGTTTTCATGCCAGGCAAATCGTTTCAGCAGGCGGATTAAACTCACGTGATGGTGTTAATACGGCACCACTGGACGAAGGATCTCGACGCAGTTCACCGATCAGGGCGGAAGGGTTCCTCAGATGAACTACAATAAGCATTTCTTCCCAACCAAGGCGAGACGTCTAGTTGGAGAACATCGGTTGTGGTCTAGCCTTCGAGAGGGATGGGCCCACCAGGTTTAATGATGAGCACATACAAAAAATAAAAAAACAATCGCGAGACACAGGTTTTGTCACAGAACCGCAACAGATGGAGAAAAATGGCGGAGAGCTCAAACGTCGGCGCCGCAACGACACTTTCCGGAGTTAAGGGCAAAAGAAGAAAAAATAACTAAAATTTTAAGATCATCATCATATTAAGCATGTTTAAGTTGCAAATTTCAAGTGGTCATTTTATTCATGTTCATTATTGTTACAGGCGTTTTTTTTTTTAATTACATGACAAACCGGTTACACGAAAATTTGTTTTTCAGATTTATTTATTTTTATATTAATTTTTTTAAATATAGCCTTTAACATACATTCTGTTGAAATATTGTTTAACACTGTCAAATACTGTTTTTTCCATTCTTTATCTTTTCTTAAATTGCTCTCTTCTCTTAACTAATGATAATACTACTACGTTTATTATTTCTACGACTACAATCGTGATATTTTTCAGATACAACTGTTTAAATAAATATATAATTTAAATATAGCCTTTAACATACATTCTGTTGAAATATTGTTTAACACTGTCAAATACTGTTTTTTCCATTCTTTATCTTTTCTTAAATTGCTCTCTTCTCTTAACTAATGATAATACTACTACGTTTATTATTTCTACGACTACAATCGTGATATTTTTCAGATACAAGTGTTTAAATAAATATATAATTTTAAACATTGTAATTGACGTTTACCCTCCTGGACAATTGAAAGTCTTAAAAAAGAATATGTATCTCTTGCCAGAGATCGAATCTGTCGGAAAGTATCTACATACCACTTTAATATATATTTAAACTATTGTGTTATGAGGTTGTTACAATATGAAATTAATTTTCAACTGAAAATAAACGATATTAAAATCTTACGAAACGAATAATGCGTGTTTTACTTCTCTCTTTACATTCACCTCTCTGCCAGCCATTCAGTCTTTCTGTCTGTCTTTCTATCCCTTTATCTCTCTATTTATATAAGATTAGATAAGTATATATTTAAGAAAAGATAATTAACCCGTCTATAAAAGATCGCATATGATCACAAATATAAATATATATATATAAATTCAGTTTTTGACGCACATATTACAAGTCTATTCATAATTTATTAGATATAAACACATACCATTACACATGCAAAAACACACAGGCATTTAAGTCTATTTTAAATGTATACACAATTATTCATAGCGAGACAAGATGGCGGAGAAATCATTGTCGCTTGCATACTCACAGATATATCCCATAATCCAATGGGCCATAATGTCACCGTTACCAATATCCATTACGGTAATAGCGATCTGAAAAATCTATTTTGAGAAAACGCCGTGTAAATTGACAATTTAATAAAACAGATGCGTTTCTCGATAATCATGTTTCGGCGCGGACAATGGCGGGTTTTGTCGTCGTTCGCCCGGTAATTGGCGCGCAAATCAATTTGTCGAACGGCTTTCCTGCTCAGGAGGCACGGAGAAGTCGACAATTGAGCTTAGCGCGAGAAAGGGGGATTTTGATTTCATCATTTCATTGAATAGAACACAAACAAGCGTTATGAAAAGAAAAATGGTGACCTGGCCATTTTATTTGTCCCCTTTTGACAAACTGGAGGTCAGGCAAACGATCTGTAATAAAGAATGAGACAAAGAATGATAGAAAAGAGGGAGTTAGTTGAAGGGGTGGAAAGTGTAAAGAAAGGTACAAGGTGAGGGTTTCGAATCTAAAGAAATTAAGAAAGCGAGAGAGTCTTAGGTATTTTATTGGACTGGATTATTTTTTATTGTAATATTGTATAGTATTTTTTGTACTCTTTTTTCTTGTTTTCACTTTATTTGCGCAGATTGGGATGCATGAAGAAGAGAAAGAACAGAAGTAGAATATTGGAAACGCATTGTAAGCAGAAATAAAAATAATATTGCAGATGTAATGAAGGTGAATTTTGAAAAAGAAAAATTAAGAAAAAATAGGTGATGGGAAAAGAAAGAAAAATTTAAGCTAAACGAAAAAGAAATTAAAGGAGAACTAAAATTGTAAAACAACTCGTATAGCAAAATAACAAAATGATAAAAAAAGAACACGAGAAAGCGAGAAAAACAAAATACCGGAAAGCAAATTGCAAACTACAATAATAAATCAAATGAATTACGTAAAGATTTCGATAGAATTTATCTACACATCAAAATCTGAAGAAATATATAAGAATATAAAGAGGAAAATGAGGCTAGATTTGAAAGTGACTTCATGAGTGCACACAAACAAAAAAGGAAAAACAAAAAGTAAAAGTAAATTTTAGGAAAGCAGAAAAATGAAAAAACGAAAACCACTTTTTAAAAAATGTTCTTTTTATTGAGTTATCTTAATCGAACGAAATGTTAGAAATTTGAAATAATTGCTACAGAGGAAAATATTAAAATATTCTGAATAAATATTGAAAGCGGAAGATTATTGTCTATCCCGAGAAGTTTTCGGAAGAATACAAATAAAAAGATTTAAAGGAGAAAAAAAAAGTAAAAAAAAGCGCCTAAAGAACACAGAAAAAGAAGTATTTGGAAAAACAAACAATTGAAAAATAGATGTCAAAATAAAGAAATGAATATCCTGTTGAAAGTGACAAATTATTCTTAGAAGGAATGTTTATAAAAAAATCCAAACGAAGGAATTATAGAAAACAACTAAATTAGATGAAAGCTAAGAAATATATTGAATCTAAAACAAAAATGAGAAGAAAGAAAATTAGAATATAAGAACAAAATCTATATAGAAAATATTCGATCTTAAGAAATCCAAAAAAAAAGAACTGCGGAAAAAAATAAAAATGTTGAATAAAGTAAATTAAAAAAATAAGAGGTAAAAGAAAAAAGGATGTTAAAGAAATGGATATTATCAAAGAGGAAAATTAAAAGAAAAATTAAAAATAAGCATGAGTTGTGAATGGATAAGTAAAAAGAAAGAGAAAATATAACTATAAAAAGGAAAAGAATCTAAGGAAAGAAAAAATAGAGGAAACAAAAAGTGGAAGCAAAAATAGAGGAAAGAAAAATTAGAGAAAAGAAAAAATTAGAGGAAAGAAAAATTGATGGAAAGAAAAAATAGAGGAAACAAAAAATAGAGGAAAGAAAAATTAGAGAAAAAAATAGAGGAAAAAATTAAAAGAAACAGAAATTACGAAAAGTAAATTTAGAAACAAAAATAAAGGAAACTAAAAATAGAGGAAAGAAAAAACTGTATGAAAGAAAACATAGAGGACACAAAAAATAGAGGAAGGAAAATTTAGAAAAAGAAAAACTGAAGGAAAGAACATTAGAGAAAACAAAAAGTAAAAGAAAAAAATTAGAAGAAACAAAAAGCGAACATAAAAATTGAAGGAAACAAAAAATACAAGAAAAAAATTTAAAGGAAACAAAAAATGGAGGAAATAATAATTAGAGAAAACAAAAATTAGAGTAAACAAAAAACTAGAAGAAACAAAACTAGAGAAAAGAAAATTTAGAAGAAAGAAAAACTGGAGGAAAGAAAAAACAGAGGAAACAAAAAAATTACAGGAAACAAAAAATAAAGGAAATAAAATTTAGAGGAAAGAAGAAACTGGAGGAAAAAAAATTAGAGGAAGTAAAAAAAAAGTAGAAATAGAGAAAATAAAAATTAGAGGAAATATAAAAATAGAGGAAACAAAAAATAGGGAAAAGAAATTTTAGAGGAACCAAAAAAATTAGAGGGAACAAAAAGAAAGTTAAAAAGGGAAACTGAAAGTAAAGTTAGAGAAAAGAAAAAATTAGAGGAAAGAAAAAATTGAAGCAAACAAAAAATAGAGGAAAGAAAAAATTGGAGGAAAGTAAAAACAGAGGAGACAAAAATAGAGGAAATGAAAATAAAGAAAATAAAAAATGGAGAAAAAATTTTAACGGAAACAAAAATAGAGGAAAAAATTTAAATAAAATAAAAACTGGAGGAAAGAAAAATTTAAAAGGAACAAAAAATAGAGGAAATAAAATTTAGAGAACAAAACTAGAGGAAAAAATTGGAGGAAAGAAAAAATGAGAGGAGAAAAAAATAGAGGAAACAAAAAGTAAATTAGAGGAAAGAAAATATATTGTAATGATAATTATCAATATTTCAAAGAATAAGAAAGTATATAATCGAAATAAAATAAATTGAAGTGAAAGAAAGAAAAAGGTCCCAATTAAAGAATAAATGTCAAAAGGAAAGATTAATTTTCTAAAACACTGATTGAAAAGATAAAGTGATAAAAAAAGATGAAAAAATATAAAAGACGGTTAAGAAAAAATATATTCCGAATTAAAAATAAAATATAAAGATAACTCCGAGAAAGAATAAAGTTGAAAATGACTGGAGAGGATAAAGAATAAAAAGTAAAAATAAAACCCTTTAAAGAAAATAAATGTTGGAAGAAATAAAAGAACAATATAAAGACGAAAAGCAACAAAAAAAAGCAATTTATCTAGCAGGGCTGAAGAACTTTTGAAAATAAAGACGAAGCGAGAAAAAAAAGCAAAAACAACTAAGAAAAAAGTAAGCATAAAACTATTTGTCCCTTATATTGAAGGCACCAGGTAATCGAAGGCTACATTTGAAGAAAGAAACATCGAAAGAGCAATGTTCTTCTCCATCGACTCAAGACAGGTCTTTTAGTTCCCAGGATCTTGACTTTCGGGCTACACTTATCTCACTCTCTCTGCCTCAGACCACATCCTAACCCAATACTCGATCATTCATTTTCTCATTCATTCATCACTCATCATGCAACATCAATTCTTTCTCATTCACACAATTTCTCTCCTCCCTTACCAACCGAGACTTGTCCCCAGCGACTGCTTTTTCCCTTTTTCTAGCCGGACACTGATAAACAGAGCATTAACTGGCAGCTATAATGCCGATTGCTTGTTAAGTAGCCGATATCTTCGCATCTCATGGTCTGCATGTTTGTATAATCGATTGTTTGAAAACGAACTGAACAAAAACCAACTAAAAATATAAAAAGAAAAAACAGAGCAAGAAAAAAGAAAACAGAACGTGAAAGAAATAGAATGTGTTGACGAGTAAAATGGCGGAAGCCAATACGGGAACGAAAGGGAGGTAAACAATTGACCACATCCTTCCGTGTATTTTTGTTCTTTATTCTCTCCCCATTCTTTTTATACAATCTGAACAACGCATTCGTGTTCTCACGCCTTTTCAAATGTTTCTGTAAGCTTTTTTTGCTCACATAAATGCAGAGTAGCATATACAAATATGCTGCCTTACATGTATACTCATACATCTCATATATTTTTATGCTAATGTTCACCTACTACAAGGCCTAAGAGCCATTCTATGTAGAAGTGAGTAAGATAGTAATGTATATACATAGGAAAGGGTAAGGAGTTAATTTCATTGGTGTGTGCAGAAAAGATGATTGTTGACCCTAGACTTCAAGAGGTCAACATTGTAGTAATTGGGAAAATAACCTGCTGGGAGTCTGTACCACAAAGTAGCTGTTATCGAGAAGAAGTTATCGGTATGGAACTTATTTCTAACTGTAGGAATAAAAAAGGAATGGGGATCCTTGTGTACACGGCAAAGTTGTTTCCTGTTATAATGTTCATGGGTGGTGGGACTAATGAATAGTCTGAATACATGCCATGGAAATAGCGATAGAGTAACGAAAGGCACTAAACCTTTCGTTAAGTGGTTTTAGAGTGGAAAATAATGAATCAGCTTTCAAATTTTGACCAAGATAGGCAAATGAAGAATGAGTAGCTCCAGCTCAAATATGATAGTAAGATATCATTTTGGGTTTGATTACATATATATATATATATATATATATATATATATATATATATATAATTTGTTTCTGTTTTTAGTGCTTTTTGTTTTTTGAAAAGGAAATTACATTAGTAGTCAAACATGAGGACATAACATAGGAAAAATAACATCCTAGAAAATGGCATGTGAAGACGCTGAAAGCGCTTTGAAAGTCGAATATTATGGAATATTTTTACATTCCTTATCTCCAGCAAAAAAGCAAACATGCAGAATACTGAAATAATTAAATAAAAAATTAATAAAACCTTCCTTGTTGGTCATTTGTAACAAAATATATATATTACGGAAAATGATTAAATAGAATTAACTACCGGTATATTGAATCTAATTGTTTGAACATTATTTTTAATTGATACTCGTATTTGAGTAGACATTCTGTTTTTAATTAGACAATATATTTATATTGGCCTGATTATTCACGAGAAATCTTATTACGAAAATGCGTGTCAGTCGGCAGAATTCGAGCCTGCGACCTCTAACAAGAATATCTACTCAAATACGTGTATAGATTTGAATAGATATTCAAATTGCATATATATATATATATATATATATATATATATATATATATGTGTGTGTAATTTGTTCAAACAAAGAAATTATATGCACACACACACACACACACACACACACACACATATATATATATATATATATATATATATATATGCCTCAATACTTATAATTGTTATTGCAACATTCTAGTAAATTTGTTGAGCTGAAATATTTAACAATGTAAAAGGGGAATTTCTATGGATATATTATTGTCGTACAAATCGCAATACGCTTATTCAATAATTAAGTGAAGAATGGGTTAAATACTATTGCAGACTGCCCTCTTTTGCTATGATTGAGGACCAGTTCAAGAGAATTTGGACATGGTGCTCCATCTCGTAAAAAGCTACTACTTGCTATGGAAACTTCAGCAGCTCTGCTTGTCATGTTAACGGTTATATAGTTGTGATATTCATGAATATGTCCATGATACTTAAATGAGTGACACATATAATTGTGAATTTGGATTAAATATTGATGGGAATCCAACAGAATGATAGGAAAAAGAACAAATAAGAAGCGTTTATAAACCTAACATGTTTCCTTTTATTAAAGCTTTATCAGAGAACGAGATATGGAGAAAAGAAAGAGAAAAAAACTTGGAATTTTAATTTTTGTGTTGTTTGTTTTTAACAGCTTAAACAAACTAAATAAAAATACGTACTCCACACGCACAAACACATACACACACAGACGCACACACACAAACGAATATACATTATCATCCAAATCCCGCATAGAGAAACTAGAATTATAATACACTTACATATAAATGTGCGTTGTGGTACAGTGGATATCGGCTCGGAACGAGAAGCCGGAGAGCCGAGTTCGAATTCCAGTTGAATCCATTGTGTTCACTTACGCGCAAATACCCTTAGGAAAGGTACTAATCCGTCTCTTCCTTCCAGTTATGGGTTAAATACCAGGACAGACTGGGTTCTATAGCCTTGGTCGGCAACCAGTCTACCGCAGAAAGCAATGGCAACCTACTGCGGGATAAACTGCTGCCCAGTCAGTTATGTCTCTTTCGAGAAATGATCGCCCAAGCGTGTATCACGTATGGCACTTAACTGACTGACATATAAATTATACATACAAACGCTGCCTGACAACATAGATGCACGTGAGGTCTTTTGAATGAATCAAAAGGAACACAAAATTGAAAACTGACAGAATTTTTTTTTTTACTTTTTCTCCAAATCTCAATCTCTGGTGAAGCTTTAATAAAAGTGAAATATGTTAGATTTATAAACGCTTTCTTATTTGTTCCTGATATTATTACATATTTTATCACATATACATTTACAGAAATCTACAAAAGTACAAGGCCCTGTACTCAGAATTCTGTTCTCCTTTTAGTTTATAATTATCCCTTCCCTTCTTTTATTCACTTACCTGACCATGTTTTATGCATGTGTTCATTACTGGTAGAAGAGAAATGAAACAGAATCAGAAACATTTTTAAAATTAACAATCTAACCGAATATACAGGTTGACTGAAATGTAACTCCGTAATTTATGTAAGAGTGGCCAACCAGGAATCCTGACTTAACAACTAGTGACTTTTTCCTTTAGAGTTCGTTAAAGGAGAAAATCTACTATGCCAAAATCTTTGGAAGAACTTGAAGTGCGAATACAAGAAGTTATGTCTTTCATACCACAAAAGTTCATGGTGAAATCGGTTGAGGCAATTCCTGGGCTGTTCAAGAAGCTAATATCTAAATCTGGTGCCCATATTGAGTTTTAAACCAAATTTCATGCTAAACGCTTTCCTCTTATATTCATTTCTTGTAAAAATTACAGTTAATGAATAAGTTATAATTATTCTAAAATAGGGAGTTTTTTTTCAATCACCCAGTATAATCACAAATAATATATAGCTTTGCTTGTTATTGCAATTTTTTATTTAAAGTTTTATTTCCGTCTTCATGTTTTTTACACTATATTCGGTGTTATCCTTTACAGGTCTATTCCCCCACACTTGTCTGTGGTGCGAGAACGAACATTAATTACCAGACAGGATCAGGATGTTGCAAATTTAAACACCAGTAATAAAAAAACGTAGCATAAAAACACAATTAACAATAAACTATAAGCATAAATAAGATTGCTAAAAAAAAAAAAACAAATGAATAGATTAATATTCATTATTCATTATAGATTAGTATTTGAGAAAAATGAAATAAACTCCAGACAGAAGTATAATAATCAAAACCGTAATAAGGAAAGAATAAAAACACAGTAAAAATACAAAAGAAATAAAAAAGAATTATTGGCTAAAAGAAACAATAACAACAGAATTAAATACATAAAATAGTAAGAAATCGGAGAATAAATATTTCAATAATAAAAGAATTTGAAAATAATGGAATAAATTATTCAATACATGAAAAAATAAATATGTTAACAAAATTAAATCAAAAGGATACATGTTAAAATCTGAAAAATATGACTAAATTATCAAAAAAAGAAACAATAAATATAACACGCAAATAAAAATAGAAAAATACAGAAATGAAAGATTAAAGATTAAAAAATATGAAAATTTTTTTTTAAAAATCAAAATTATTCAACAAGAAATGGTAAATAAATAACAAAAATAAATAGAAAGGATAAAAATTAACGAAATAAAAGGATAACATTTTAAAGTAAAAAGAAAGAAAATATTTGAAAAATAAAAAGCGAATTATCATAAAAAATGTCACATCAAAAATAAAGAGATGAATATAATAAAAAAAGATAGAAAGGATGAAATGAAAACATTAAATAATGAACGAAACACAAAATTGAAAAAAGATAAAGAAGTAAGACAATAGGTGTTAAGAAAGAAAGAAAGAAACAAACAAACAAACAAACAAACAAACAAACAAACAAACAAACAAACATGATAAAAGAGAAGAGTTCGAGCAGGAAAAAGGGTTGACATGCTTAACATGTATTCATTCCAAGTCTCATACTCGTTGATCGATTATAAACGGAGAAGCCTTGGGGGGCTCTTCGTAATCTCATCAATGCGATGTCACGTTCAGTGAGTGAGGTCTGAGCCACAGTAAACATCGCTTCAATTAACTTCATTAAGATGTTAATTAAGTTCATAATTTTAGACATGAATGATTGCTAGATGTGCCGAACTTACGGAAACTTCAACAGTATCCGGTTTCCCACTCTTTATTCTTCCTCTTTAAATTGCCTTCTCTGTCCCCTTCTCTCTTTCCTACTTCTCACAGTCTCTCTGTCTAATACACACACATTCACTCTCTCTTTCTCTCTCATATATATATATATATATATATATATATATCTTATGTCTCTCTACACTTAATGCTTCACTAAATACTGCGGCTAATTACAATACTTAGCTTCTAATAGGGATAAGAGGAATGTGTTGCGCCAGTGTTTCAAGAATAGATGGCCTGCTTTCATTAAAAGTCAACACACGTGACGGAGACTTTTATATGGTTTCGATAGTGCACACTGATATACCGATTGAAAACGCCCAACTATCTCACCCACAAAGTCGTTCGTTATTCCTATCTCTCCGCGTGCCTTTTTTTTCTATTTATCTACATATTTATCTTCCGAAATATGTATCACATTAAGTTCGTCATTAGTAATTGATCATTCAATATCTGCAATAACAATCACATCTTCTTCTTCTATGTGCCGTGTTTCTTCGTGACGTAGGCGATCATGGCCCTCCACATCTCCCTTTCCCTTGTAACACCTATACTCTTGTTATCCAGCTCAACCGCTGCTCTGCCATTTCTCTGCTCAAGTTCATCAAGTATGTCACGCGTTGTTTTCCCTCGTCTCTCCCTCCATCTATCCATCCCGTGAACATAGGATTCTCCAAGCCCTCCTTCCTCACTACATGTCCCAGAAACTTCAACTGCCTTTTCCTGATGTTAAGTATAAGTTTTCCTTTTGTGTTCATCCTCTCCAAAATCTCACCGTTTCTCACCTGTTCTCTCCGTGGTATCCTCAGCATCCTTCTGTAGAATCACATTTCGGTTGCTTCACGTTTTTCCTTCATCTTTGATGAGATTGTCCAGTATTTGCGATCATATTGAAGGACATACATCACATAATAATCCAGGGCTCTCTTCTTTGTTTCCAGTGAAATCTTCCTGTCTCGCAATACTCTATTTAGCTTCTGAAATGCATTCTTGGCCATAACAATACGCCTTCGGATCTCAGTGTCGCACATTCCGTCATCTGTTAGAACACATCACAGGTATTCAAATTTCTGTACCAGTTTGATTTTAGTATCTCCGACTTACTGTTGACAATTTCGGCTTCTATTTTTACTGATTACTATGATTTCATTTTTTGTTTTTAGTTTATATGTAGTTTTTTTCTTTCCACTTTCTTTAACTACTTCCTAAAGGAGGTCTTGTAATTAATTTTCTGTACCTGATATCAGCACTGTATCATCTGCGTATCTTATATTGTTCAGACTGTGGCTACCAATGATGAATCCTGGCAGGACTTCTAGAGTCCCATAATCACATATACTGCACCCATAGCTGTAGGTGTATGTAGAAACGATAGCATAAAGGAGAGTATGCCTCTTTAGACTGATTTGAATTCAATTTCTTTTTCTAGTTTATCACGTCAAGCTCAGTCTAACTCTGCTGTTTAACCAAAGCCAAGAGAAAAAGAAATTAAGTCCGAAGCTATTAGTGCAAAAGTAAATATAACGAACTTGACTGGAATTCAATCACTGCACGTTGATTTTCTTTACTTCAGATATAACAGTCTTACGGCTAAATCACGTTGAATCACCGGTTCTCGCAAGATTATTGAAGTTAAGCAACGTCGATCCTGGTCTATACCTAAATCGGTAGCCACTTGAGAATACCAAGAGCTGTAAGTTTGGATGCGTGGAGGTGTAATGAATAATCGGATTTGGAAATCGGAGAGATGAGTTACAATTACGGTCTAGTTTCTTATATTCACTTACGCGCATATAGCCTTGGGAAAGATATGAATCTATCGCTTCTCCCCCAAGTATAGGTTAATTAGTAAGACTTCTATCAATAAATCAATATTATCGCCAAAACATTCTTACAATCTAAAAATATTTTTCTGGCTTTAAATAACTTGCAAAAGGTTGATAAACCTTAAAATAAAACAAATCAATCAATCAATTCAGAAATAACAGCATATTCCGACCCAGCTGTCTTAGGTTTAGTAAGGCACATAAAGGGAGATAAAGCCTTGTTCTCAAGCAAAATGTTATTTCCAAATCCGTACCACACTTATAATGGTTTGGTTCCTGTAGTTCTTTTTGATTTTTGCTCCTTAAAAACCTCTTCCGATTATCGTACTATGTACATAAATTTCTTTGATTTGTCTGTAACCACTCGATTAATATATCATGACAGATGTTCCAACGAGCTACATTCCATGGTTCCGTTAGTTCAGACCTTCACAGCGAGAACCTGCGATACATTTGAATTGTCACATCCTCATTCACGTCGTATCCCATTGATAAGAAGGAAGTTCCACTTAGCTTCTTATCAAGAACTGCTACTTTGTGGAAAAGATGCACTACAATTTTAACCTCTCCAGCTGTTATATATCCCTCATATTCTCATACGTACTTCTTGTACTGACTTACAACAAACTCATTAGTAACATTCAAGTACTTTCGACCTTTTCTAAGACCATCTTCAGGATTAAATTAAAATTTTCATTCGTCGTGATAGTAATTTTTAAAAACACACGCGAACATGCTTTCGTAGAGTTATTTTAGAATTATTAAATGTATCCGTTGTAGTTATAGAATTATTTTCTTTTCCAAAAAAGCGTTTCAATATAAAGGATATAACCAGGATTTGGTAAAAATGTAAAATGCCATTAGTAAATAAATGTTATATGCACTTTAATATGTCTCTCTGTTTCTCTCTTTTTCTTTATATTTCCCTCTGTTCATCTCACTTTTTCTCTCTCAAATTTGTTAATCGATCGGTCAATACCAATTATTTTGCTCTCGTAAGCATACTACTTACTAAATCTATTTAATTGACTTGTTGTAAAATCAAATCTTCCCATTGACCTTGATAAAGGACGAAACGCGTCGGCTAAGATGTCTTCCTTTTGTCATTACTCATATTGTCTTTGACAAATATATTTATTAGACAAATCTAAATTTTTACACACACATACACGCGCGTGCGCACACACACACACAAACACACACACACAAACACACACACATACACACATACATATATATATATATATATATATATATATATATATATATATATAACAGAAATTAAATTCGACAAAAACGGTTAATCAGTTTTTTACTGGAAGATAACGCTTTTAAGGCAAGCAATTCTTTTTTAGTTAAAGTGATCTATATAAAGAGATATTACATTAATAGCAACAAATAAGATTAAATGTTCAATTTATCTGTCAATACTTGGAGTTTCGCAGAAATGGTATCCACTAATTAGGGGTCGAGTAATATAGTAATTTTTCCTATCCCTCCTTCGTTTAATTAGATACCATATCCGAAAGACTCCTAACACCAGATGAGTTTAACATTTTAATTTTATTTCTTGCTATTTTTCTTTCTAAATAGATCAATATTTCTCCTCCTGTGTTATTTCTCTGTATCGTATTTTTCTTCTTTTCCTCATCCTATGACAATCCTATTCACACTTTTCTCTCTTTGTCTTTTCTGACTTACACATTAATTTAGAGAAACATCATCTGATGCACGCTCGGTGATGAGTTGTGTTGAAAATGTTTCATTATCTTGCGCCAAGCACACAACTCAACAGAAATGACGGGTGAGTGCGAGCGAATCTTGAAAAACCACTGTACAGGCAGACATCACGTCCGCCGTCTGATAAGCCGCGAAACACCCGACTTTTGTAGATCCCCTCCTTCCTCGCCAGACACGTTTTCAATATCTGCAGAGAACATCATCTCGTCTCTAAAACTTTCGTCGGTGGTCATATCTATAAAGAAGAGACTAGCATCGCTAGTAAATCCTATTTTAATCAAATCGAATGGCGATAATAAACCGGGCTGCTCGTCTGTTTCGGAAGAGGATTTTGTTCAAAGGATTCTGCTCTGTTTGTGATAATAATGAAAGGATTTGTTGATTACCGACTTAGGATTTTTCTTGATCCCCATCTTCTTGCCAAAGGTCCCTGGACTTTCTTTTGTAGCGACCGGACAAAAGACTGCAGATCAACATGGCAGATGAGAAACAAGTTTGATTAGCCGTTAGGCTTTTGTCAACAGTGTCTGGTTTTCGTACAACCAACAAAAAATATTTCATTTCTTTCTTCCTTTTTGTTTGTTCGTTCGGCCATTAGTTTCCTTCTTCATCATCACTAAAATCAGAAAAATTTATTTATTACCCTATAAAGTATAACCTTTGTAACTTTTATCTACAATTCTTCTTCCTCTTTATGGGCCGTGTATTTGGACGTAGGCGATCATTGCCCCTATCACTTGTTGCTCTTAACACTTTTCCTCTGGGTATCTCACCCAATCCCCACTCTACCATCTACTTGCTCAAGTCCATCAAGTATGTCTCGCGCAGCTTTTCACTATCCTTCTTTCCCACTATCCGTCCTGTGAATATTAGATTCTCCAAACCCTCCTTCCTTATTACATGTCCCAGAAACCTCATCTGTCTCTTCCTGATGTTAAGTATAAGTTTCCTTTACGTTTGGATCCTCTTCAAAACCTTGTCGTCGATCACATGTTTGGTCGATAGTATCTTCAGCATCCACATTTCTGTTGCTTCGAGTCGCTCCTTCATGTTTGACGAGATCGTCTTGCATTCGCTGCCATATAGGAGGACAAATATCACATAACAGTCCAGTAATCTACAAGAAAAATTGCTTCTTGTAGCGCCAATAAATATTATTACTAAATGAATGAATGTCTGATATTTTGACAGTTCTTTTCTTACAATGTTAAATGATCTAATCGGAGTAAAAATGAAAGATTTTGACCAAAAACAGAAAAATGAAAACACTTATAGATTGGATACAAACCAGACCTTTTAGCTATATGATAGTATAGCAGTGAAGTATAAGTAAATCATTATTTTAATAGTGCATAAGAATTATTTGTATGGCTTGCAAACAAAGAAAATTGCTCTTATCTGCCAAGAATCTGATATATATTAGAATCACCAGACCAGATATGGAAGCAATATTCTGTGCACGGACGAATGGTAGGTATAAATGTTCAAGAGAGATTCAGGGGAAAATAAATGCAGACCTCAAAATAGCAAGAATGTTATGTGATAATACCAATCTACTCGTAAACATGGCGGATATGAACTAATGAAACTGTAATCAGATAGCTAATGTTTCTTGTTGCATACAAAACGACATTGGTCAATCATAAATATGACCACTCTTCAGTCATTCTGAATAAAAATCAATCGGCAAGCAAAAATTAGGCCAACTTGTGTGCGAACCAAGGAATCGGAATAAAATTAACATCGATTGAATACACACAAGAAATATCCACGCACGTGTAATGCTATAGAATTGATACTATCCGCTATTATCATGTCATTAAATAATAAATACAAACTTATTAATTGTAGTATTGTAAGCAAATTAGTAAATTAGTAAATGGACAATAATTAAAGAAGTAAAGGAAGGAAAATACCCTGTTTTCACAAAAACATGGAGAGCTGTGCTACGACTATAACTACGTACAAAGATATGCAAAACATAAGAATGACGTCACCGATAAGATCCTTAAATTCGGAGGACAAACAAGAACACATATAAAAATGGATAAGAACTTTTGCTTCCTTTACAAGAATAAAAAAATTAAGAGACTTTGTGTCTCTTAATTTAAAAAAAAAAATAATAAATCAGTTATCTCGTTTTCTCCTCCGACGGAGGAGAAAACGAGATAACTGATTTATTTCTTGCTACAAGTGGGTGAGAAGCTGAGAAGAAAATTTCCACAAAGTGTCAAACGAGGGAATTATAAGAAATGGCATTTGAAGATATTGTTATAATTATAAAAAAAGAACATGAGATAAAAAATGGTCATCGCTGAAATGACCATGTTTTTAGAAACAAGACAGACACCAAATGAGTCTATTAGACAATACTTACATACATTGAAAGAGCGAGACAAGTATTGTAAATTTGAAAGTTTTTGGAGCACGGGAAATGATTATAAAAGATGAATTAATTTTTCTTAGATTAACTGAAGAATTGAAAATCACAAACGAAAAATACTAGAATGTCTACAGAGTAGCAGAACGAGTTTCGAAGCTAGCGTCGAGTTTTTGCAACAATTAGAGTTGATTAAAAAATTTAATTAATCCAAAGAAGAATATTAAGTTTAAAATGTCCAGCTCTATGACAAATACGCTCAAATTGCAACAAAAGTGGTAGAGAACAAATAAGGATAAATGACCAAATATTTGACATGCAAGTTGATACAAGCAGTGAAGTTATAGTGATACCTAAAAATTTCTGGGTAAAATTATGACGATCTAAATTTTTACAAAATCATCGTACAATACAAGGAATTTGATGGAAAGACTATAAAAACAATGGGCATGTTTCCAAACAATTTTGAAACTGATAAATGTTTTGAAATATTTCCCATTACAGTTGTAGCATGAGAAAATAATTACTAGGGATTGATGTATTAAAAGTATATACAGGGAGACTAATCAATCGATGGAAACAGAAGAAAATGAAATCGGAGTATTGAAAAGCTATAAAGAAAACATTCGACTAAGAAAAAACTATCCCCCAAAGTATAAAGAATCGAGAAAAGTTCCAGTTCATACCCTACGTTTAGTAGTAGCCAAATTAAACAGAATGATACAACGCATACTAGAAAGAGTAACTCAAGAAGGTAGTAATTGGGCATCCCCGTAGTAGCGATAAATAAACCTGACAGAGATTTAAGGGTATGTGGGGATTACAAGATAGAGGTAAATCACCAGATGTGTTCAGACTCTTTTCAGTTGCCATATATTAAAGCTGTGAATTACGAGTTAGTAAAAATAGAGTACTTGCAAAAATTGATTTCAAGGCAGTATACTATCAAATAGAAATTGACAAGAAATTCAAGGAAATCACCCCTATAGTCTTTTTTAAGATGGGCTCATCTACCGTTCGGAGTAAAGACTTCGGGCCATATTTTTCAAAAAACAATTGAAAGAGGAAAAATATAAAATATGATAATATGCTAGGATAATATAGGTGTAGGGGCAAGAACTAAAGAAGAATTAAAATATAAAACAGAGCAAACGTTAGTGAGATTAAAAAAGGTAGGTGTGGTTGTAAAGAAAATAAATGTAATTTTGACAGTAAGAAGATATATTTAGGATATCAAATATTAAAAGAAGGCATATTAACCGATGATTGACTAACAACGAAAATAACAGAAATAGCTGCTCCAATAAATAAAAAAAAACTAGAATCCATTTGGGGCTGATAAATTTTTATCGTAAATACATACCAAGATAGAGCGATATAATGGTGTCATTTGCAAAATTATGCAAAAAATATCAATGAATTTGATTCAACACAAAAGCAAACTATCACTTTTGAAACATTAAAGATTATTCTGAGGAGAAAACGAATAAAAGTTTTAATCCCCCTGAAAAGTAACGTTAACCACAGACTCGTGTGAAAAGTCGACTGCTGCTATGCTATCATCAAAAGAACATCTAATCATGTACATATCAAGAAGGTTAACATCAGCAGAAACTAACCACTCTAATATTGAAAAAGAAGTGCTAGCAATTGTATGGAGCATGGGAAGGACACGGAACATTTTGATGGGAAAAATTCTTATTGAAATCGGACCACAAACCATTAAAATTCATATTTAACCCGAGAAAAGAATTGCCAAACTTGACGCTTTATCAAGATTCCAGTTCAAGAATGAAACTGACGATAAACAAAAAATTACTGAAGATAAAATAATACACTCGGTGGAACCGGACTTTTTTCATCTAAATAGACTCAAAATAGAAAAAAGTAAGACCCAATATTAAGCAGCATAGTAGAGAAAAATAAAAAATAATATAGACAGCAATTGTTCGGTGGCAGAGCAACGCTTTAAAAAACAAAGCACAAACTAACCACGGAAAATGACATAATATGCAATGGAGATGTAATAGTAGTTCCTCAGATATTAAGAAGGGATATATTAAAAGAAGTACATGATGTCGTACATTGTGGCATAACAGTTTTTCTTAGTACTGAACACGTTCGACAATGGTCATAGGAGAACCGAGATTTCAACGTAATATAACCGTAAACGTCCGAAGAAGAAAAACAAAAGTAGCTCTACACAGATTTCACGGATGTACACACAGTAGTAGATACCATGTTGAACGTATTTGTAATGGTTCTGGAAGAGTTGAGCAACGTTAGTTACATCATGCTTCATACTTTTACCCGTATAATCTCAGGAACCAATTTCTGCTTTTGTCAAAATTTTCGACACGATAGTCAACTCCAGGTAGAGTTTAGCAATCGTCTGGTGCATATCATGATATGATATGATATGATATGATATGAAATGCACCTGACGATTGGTAAAACGCATCGGATAATATATAAATCACCCTTAACTTAAGTGATGGTTCCTACCAACCCTTTCTCAAAGAAAATAGTTCTCCCACCTATATAAATAGTTTATCCAACCACCCCAAGAATATTATAAGACAAATACCCAAGATAGTAAATAATAGGGTTAACCAATTATCATCCAATATAAAAATTTTCAACGCAAGTAAAGAAATTTACGATAAGGCCCTTCAGAAAAGCGGTTTTATTAACAAGTTAATGTATGATAAGCCTGCTATAAACCCAGAATCATCAAAAACTAAAAACACCCGAAAATGTAGAAAAAGGAAGATAATTTGGTTTAACCCTGCTTATTGTAAGCTAACTAATATAAATATTGGTAAGTATTTTCTCAGATTAATCGATAAACATTTTAATAATAATAATAATCCCTTAAATAAAATTTTTAATAAATTCACCCTAAAAATCAGTTACTCTGGCACCTCAAATATAGATGATATAATTAATTCCCATAATAGGCATATTTTAATGAACCTAAATAATACCGACATTAAATCCGGAATTGTTGATAAATGTAATTGTAATTCTGTGGATACCTGCCCGGTGCAGGGCAAATGTAAATCCACCCATGTAATTTATGAAGCCCGTATTTCTCCATCTAACAACAAGGACAATTACCGGACTTATATTGGCATGTCCGCGGGCCCTTTCAAACAGAGACTTTACAACCACAAGTACTCGTTTTCGAACCCTAACCAAAGATTCCAGACGGCACTATCACGTAGATTCTGGGAAATGAAGGAGGAAGGGCAGGACCCTATAATCAGCTTGAAATTAATAGGTTCAGCTTGTACCCCTAAAAATTTTCGTGATAGGTGTCGTCTATGTTTATTGGAGAAGATTCTGATTTTGAAGTATCCTCATCAGGACTTACTTTTGAACCTTAGGAAGGAATTCATTAATAAGTGCCGTCATAGGGCGGATTTTAAAATTTAATTTTCAATTTTCAATTTTAATTTTTAAATTTTTTAAATTTTAAGTTTTTTAATTCTTTTAATTTTTATAATTTTTTTCATTTTTGTTAATTTTTAATTTTTTAATTTTTAATTTTTAATTTTTCTTTTTATAATTTTTATGTATATGTGTATGTTTGTGTGTGGATGTGCATATTTGTATATATGTGTGTATATATGTATATATGTATATATGTATGTGTGTATATATGTATTTATGTGGGAAAAATTTTTTTAGCTATTTAAATGCTCTTTTTTATAATATTCATTAATTTTTTATATATTTTTTATATATATGTGTGTGGGTGCATATGTATAATGTATATATATATATATATATATGTGTGTGTGTGTGTGTGTGTGTGTGTGTGTGTGTGTGTGTGCATGTGAATTTTTTTGTATATAGGCGTGTACACATATATATATGTGTATGCGCATGTATGTGTTTATACGTATATAAGTGTGTATGAAATTGAATGTATGTATGTGTATGTATGTATATATGTATTCATAATCGTAGAATTGTGTGTGTGTATATGTATGTATGTATGTGTGTACTTTTATATGTATGTATAATTGTAAATGAAATTTTATTTTTTTTTACCTAACGATACTGTCGGTTTTAGGGCAGGTGTATAAAAATGACTCTTCGAATGATTTAATGATTTTTTATTGTAAACTCTTTTGGCATTGCAGCGAGCATTGCGCATCATGTAACCGAAGAATTTCACATGAATATGCCTCGGTAACCAGTGCCAGGTTGTCTATGAGAATCGGGAATTCAAGCGCGTTCTAGTTCTGACAAACGTGTTATTAGCAAAATACAACAAATAGCATTTAAAAATCATGTTTGTCGGGGCTGATGAAAATTCAGCAAGAGTATTCTTCTAGTAAGTTTAACTTGTTTAACTTTGTTAAGAAACAGTATCGTAAAGATGATATATTGTTTGTAAAATGTGTGAATTATTCAGTTAATTTCGGAGATGGTACTGTATAGTGTAGTGTATTGGGCCGACTCATTCGGTTTCATATTCACTGGGCCATGTGTCCTTAAGGACAAGAACAAATGAATTTTTGGGATTTATAAACCTGATATCCAGTAATCCATTTTTTATCAGAGTTCATACTGCAATTTTTGATGTTAATAGTTTTCTCTAGAATTTTTTTACCAGAGTTCATATTGCAATTTTTTACACTAGTGATTTTTTTCTGGCACTCCGTATTACTGATTTCCATATTGTGTTCATCTTTATGAGTGGTCGGCTTTGGATATTTTTGTAGCCTAACATATGTGCTGATTCTTTAAGTTTACGGAGTTTCCAGCGGCGTTCTCTATCTGTTTATTTCAACTTCATCCCATAGTGAGCGGTGATCCCCTTTCTTCCTCCATATATGGATATAAACGTTGGTTAGTTCCAGCCACTTGAACCAAGGAGTTGTGAATTCGATACCAGGCTACAGCAGTGATGAACAAGTAACTTACAGAATTAGAGGGAGATAATTCATGACTACCAGAAGAGGCTCGAGGCAAGGAATAGAGTTCATATACCCCAGTGATTGTAATAAAGGGTTCGGTTCGATATTCCTAGCACTTGAAGAAGGCCGGAGCGTTTAACGGCCGAAACGGACAAATGGCAACAAAGATGGGGATAATAGTCCGAATAACATAAATATTGTAAATGCTTCAATGTATAAAAATACCACTGAAAAACAAGTTGTTCTTTCTCTGACAGCATTTGTTATGGTTAGCCCTAACTTTAGGGTCACTGTTGTTCTGTAAAAACAGTAAAATGCGTGAAAGTTACGAATTGTAAACGTCTTGTAAATAATCGCTCGTCCTGTAATCCATGAGGGTCGTAGGGGTACCATATGTTCTGCAGTGGTGTGTCTACGGTACGATAACTTATTTTATTTCAAACTGGTTTTGAATTAGGAGGCTGCCACCTGAAAACAAGAAAGCTTAACCAATTTTGCTCTATAACCCTTAACTCTGCATAAAAAGATCGATTCAGAAGTTACTGAAGGTGGTATTTTTTCAAAACTAAACCTAACAAATTCGACCGAAAATCAAAATCAGATAACCGATGTCTTTTTCCAAGTCGCTAATCTTTACGCCAACTGCATATATTTGGTATCAACATTATATCAGCGATATTCAATATTCAGTTTTTATAACTGACTGATTTTGGTAAAACATAAAAGCATGGTTTTAAGTTACACCAATGTGAGAAAATGCGTGAAGACCTTGTAAAAGTCTATACACTATCGTCTGAATGATTCCTCTTCGTATATTGTCCCTTCATGTCGAGGGCGATCATGCCTCTCCATAACCTCCTGATCTTTGTAGCTCTTACAGTCACTAATTGCGTAGTTTTGCACAAGTTAATATTATTGTGTTAATGCAAAAATAAACAATACCGTGTTTTGTACAGTGAAATGTCTTTGTGGTTTATTCGACAGTTGATTTATATTGCAATCAGTTATGTGAGGTATATCGTTAGCAAATCATAGAAAAACTTATAATCTAAGATGATACGTTCCATAGAAATTTTTATCATAAACAACAATTTTAATAGAAACTTCCGTACCAAATAGAATCATATTTTAGAAAAGGTTTTCTGTGTGGGCCATATAAACTTAAAAAGAAAATATTATTACAGGGTTACAAACCTATTTGAGAATATCTTTATAAATTTAATAAAAAACGCACAAGGTATGATATAAGGTCTTTATTTGATTAGAAATTGTCATGAATAACCATGAGTCTTCCGTAATTTACATCGATGACTGCTATGATATAAGGCCTGAAACATATATTATATCTATTTATTTTGGATATTGTACTGGTAGACCTCATAGATTTTATAATGTCAGGGGGGCGTTGATTTACTTTCCCTCTCGATTATGTCTCGTACGTCAGTGGTTCAACGAATTCAGGTGTCGTGAGTTAGTAGAAAATATGTTTGGTGAATCTAAAAAGTGTGGCATATGAAGACATCAATAATTCTATTTATGGTTGGATCCCTCGGTTTGATTAGTTTCATCAATGTAAAATGCGGGTGCTCTTTAGACGTTTCATTTTAATTTTTTAACAAAAATGTTTAATGAAAATGTTATGCTAACATTTTCCACCTTAAGCCCCTAGTTGGGACTCTGAAGGAAATGAGTATATAACAAAAATAACGGGGAATAATAATAATAATAATAATAATAATAATAATAATAATAATAATAATAATAATAATAGCACTAACCAGTCAACTTAATAAGACAGAATGTGGTTATAAAATAGGCCAAAAGAAAATAAGCCATCTATTTTACATGGATGACTTAAAGTTATATGCTAAGAATGATAATGAGCTGGAAGGTCTTCTGCAAACTGTAAAATGCTTCAGCGAAGACATTGGAATGAAATTTAATTTGAATAAATGTGCTAAAGCTACAGTTTTACGTGGATCAATACAAGAAACATCCTCAATTAGCCTAGACCCTGCTGTAACAATAAAAGAATTGAAACCAGAAGAAGCTTATAAATACCTAGGTGTAAATGAGAGCGAAAACATTCACCATAAAAAAATGAAAGAAATAGTGCGTAAAGAGTACTATAGAAGGCTACGAATGATATTAAAAACTGAATTAAATTCACAGAATAGAGTTATGGCCATTAATAGCCTTGCAATCCCAGTTGTCCAATATAGCTTCAACATCTTAAACTGGACTCTAAACGACATCAGGCGAATGGATGCTAAAACAAGAAAGCTTCTTTCTAAGCATAGGATGCATCACCCAAAGGCTGATGTAGACCGTCTATACATACCCCGTAAAGAAGGTGGAAGGGGTCTTATTCAGCTGGAATTGTCATACAAGACAACAACTATTGGCTTACTAACATACATAGAAACAACAAAGGATTGGATGATACAATTAGTAAGGCAACATGAAGAAAGAAAGAAAAAATATTCAATAATAAAAGAAGGCAGTAAATACAAACAAGAATTACAGTTAGTAGATTCTGTAGAAAAGCAAAACAGTAGCCAAGAACCAACTATTGCGGCAAAAAATATGAAAATGAAAGCCAAAGATAAAGCTCTTGAAAAGATGAAACAGCGCTGGCAAGACAAACCTCTGCATGGCCAATATCCAGTACGTGCCAATAAATCCAATGTTGACAAAGTTAATACTCATCGATGGTTACGTGCATCTGGATTAAAGTCTGAAACTGAAGGATTTATACTTGCAGCACAAGACCAAAGTCTTTTCACGAGAAACTTTCAGGCAAATATTATGCATAATAATATGGATCCAAAATGCAGGTTTTGTGATAAACACCAAGAAACAATAGACCACCTAATCTCAGGCTGTTCTGTGCTTGCCCCAAACGAATATAAAAATCGCCACGATAGAGTTGGGCAATATTTACATTGGGCAATGTGCAAACATTATGGAAAAGCTGTAAACAAACACTGGTATGAACATCATCCAGCACCGGTTACAGAAATAGAAGATGTAACCATTCTATGGGATTACACCATCTACACAGACAGAAAAATTGAAGCAAACAGGCCAGACATTATTGTTAAAAACCAGAAGGAGAAAACTTGTCTATTAATTGATATGGCTTGTCCAGCGGATTGTAACATATCAATCAAGGAATTTGAAAAACTGTCAAAATATAAAGACCTGGAAATTGAAATAGAAAAAATGTGGAAATTGAAAACAAGAGTTGTGCCAGTGATAGTAGGTGCACTTGGAATGATAAAAAATGGAACAAAACAACACATTGAAAGAATCCCTGGAAACCCCAGCTTAAGAGATATACAAAAAATTGTCTTATTAAGTACAGCCCACACACTAAGGAAAACGTTATCTATGTAATGCTGGGGATGATAGGGAGGATAGAAAAACATGAAATGGAGTCATAACAACACGCCACTACCTGCCTTAGGTCTCCCCGCAGACTTGGTTGGTAGTGAGACCAATGCAGAAATCTAAATATGATGAAAAATGACATAATAATAATAATAACTAATAAATAATAATAATTATTATAATAATAATAATTATAATAATTATTATTAATAATAATAATAATAATAACTAATAAACTTAAACGTATGTCAAATTTTTCCACTATTTTTTCTTTCTTTAACAAAATACTCTAGTAGTGATGTTTTGTTTCGTTGAGCCGTTGCTACGCCCAAAGTTTTTTTGTTTTGTTTTTTTTTGTTTTTTTTTAACCAGCATCTTTCCCTTTGAATTCAAATCGCGTCTATGTCAGCTGTCGCTTGGCAGCCCAATTAGGAGAAGGAAAACTCCGAACAACAACCCGCAACTCAAGGTGTTAATCGTGCCGAGGAGTGAATGGCTACTGCGTTATGAGGTCACAAAAGATCCCCTACAGGCTTCGGAACCCTGTTTGTAAAAGACCGTTACCCAAAGTGCCGGGCAACTTTGGGTGGACTTTTGGACCCGTGCGTCACTCGTGGGGAAAACATGAGAAATACAAATAGAAATAAAAAGTCCAGTATGGCTCTTCCAGTGGATAAACAGGGAGCCCGTCCTTCAGGAGGGAACCTACCTGAGGTCGAAAAATCTGCCATAGGAACAAACTTCTACACAAAGAATGAATTTTCAGGTCACCACAACCAGGATAATCCTAATAATGGTCCTGAAAATTCTCCAGCTAGATCTACAACCGTATATTTAAAGAAAGAAAAAATAAAATGGTCTCGTGAGGAGTACAAAGTCGTTATGACTGCATTTCATGAAGCGTTACTCAAACCTCAAAAAAATATGACTCGCCAAACATATGACATTTGGCGTGAAAAAGTTGGTCAAGCAAATAGAAAGTATGTTGACGAAAATAAATTAACCAATGTACGAAGGTACATTATTCGTAATAACCGATTGACATAGGCTGAAATTAATGAAATTAAAAGAATTGTAACCAGAAGAGACGAATCAACAAAATATGAAAAGGAATCGGAATCAGAAATAAAAAGTAATAACATCAAACAAGCGACAGGTCATAATGTAGAAACCATAATACACACAAATCACTGTGAAGATAATTCTGTAAGTTTAAAAGTGCTGGATAGGTATGATCTGAGTCAGTTAAAAGACGAAAATAAAACTAGTTCAGAACACATCGAACAGAATTATTTGACGGAAAATAAGAACAGTATACAAGAAGCCAAGGAAGAAATCAAGAACCATATAAGTCAAATATAAAATATTGCAATGGAGGAACGAGAACAGCTCCCAAAATTACAACCAACAAAGCATAACCTCCGAACTATTAAACTCTACAATGCAGCACTCAAATTAATTTTGGATGAAGACAGTCATACAAATCTCAATGAAGCAATATATGCATCAGCAATAGCAGCAACAAAAAAATTGAACATCAAATTAAAAACAAGGCAGTCTCGCAGACATGAAGATCCACCTTGGAAAAGAAAAATAGAAAAAGAAATCGAACAACTTAGAAGTGAACTATCAGTACTGCATGAACTGAGTAGATGAATAAATGTATGAACTATGAAAATGAAGTCCTATCAACTAAGGAAAAAATACAACTGAAGGCTCAAAGAATAAGACGCTATGAGAAAAGATCAAGATTTTACAGACAAAACAAGATTTTTCAGACCGATGCAAGAAAGTTTTTCAGGGAAATAGGTAAAAAAAGAATTGAAGTGAAAGTCCCCACCCCCCAGAATGGAAGTTACACAGTTCTGGAAAAGATATGGGCTTGCCATAAAGAACATAACAAAGAAGTAGATTGGATTGCACAAGAGATAGAACGAATGAAAAATAAACCAGAACAGACATGGGCTGGAATTACAGAAGAGGATGTTAAATTTGCACTAAAAAAAGAACACAATTGGAAATTCCCAGTATAGATAAAATTCCTAACTTTTGGCTATATTATTTAAATGCAGCACATAAAAAACTAGCCAAAGAACTTCAAGAAATGGTTGACGATCCCACAAAAATTCCTGCATGGATGACCAAAGGAATTACATTTCTTCTACCCAAGAATGGTGACACAAACAACCCGAAAAACTACAGATCAATTACATGCCTTCCGACAACATATAAACTATTAACATCTATTTTTACAAAACAGACAAATTTATTCTTAGAAAGAAATGACATAATACCGCTTGAACAAAAAGGGTGCAAACGTGGCTGTTATGGGTGTAAAGACCAATTGCTTATTAACAAAATGATCCTGGAAAACTGCTACAGTACAAAGAAAAATCTTTGTACTGCCTGGATAGATTATCGTAAGGCATTCGATAGTGTGCCACATTCCTGGATTTAAAGACTTTAAATATATACAAGATATCACCCGTCATCATCAGTTTCATCAAACAGTGCATGTCTATATGGAAAACAACCCTTTACCTCAATCATATAAATGGAACCTATAATTCTGATGAAATAAACATCAAGAGAGGTATATTTCAAGGTGATTCTTTGTCTCCATTACTATTCTGCATATCATTAATAGCACTAACCAGTCAACTTAATAAGAATGTGGTTATAAAATAGGCCAAAAGAAAATAAGCCATCTATTTTACATGGATGACTTAAAGTTGTATGCTAAGAATGATAATAAGCTGGAAGGTCTTCTGCAAACTGTAAAATGCTTCAGCGAAGACATTGGAATAAAATTCAATTTGAATAAATGTGCTAAAGCTACAGTTTTACGTGAATCAATACAAGAAACATCCTCAATTAGCTTTGACCCTGCTGTAAGAATAAAAGAATTGAAACCAGAAGAAGCTTATAAATACCTAGGTGTAAATGAGAGTGAAAACATTCACCATAAAAAAATGAAAGACATAGTGCGTAAAGAGTACTATAGAAGGTTACGAATGATATTAAAAACTGAATTGAGTTCTCAGAACAGAGTTTTGGCCATTAATAGCCTTGCAATCCCAGTTGTCCAATATAGCTTCAACATCTTAAACTGGACTCTAAACGACATCAAGCGAATGGATTCTAAAACAAGAAAGCTTCTTTCTTAGCATAAGATGCATCATCCAAAGGCTGATGTAGACCGTCTATACATACCCCGTAAAGAAGGCGGAAGAGGTCTTATTCAGCTGGAATTGTCATACAACTATTGGGTTACTAACATACACAGAAACAACAAAGAATTGGATGATACAATTAGTAAGGCAACATGAAGAAAGACAGAAAAAATATTCAATAATAAAAGAAGGCAGTAAATACAAACAAGATTTACATTTAGTAGATTCTGTAAAAAAGCAAAACAGAAGCCAAGAACCAACTATTGCGGCAAAAAATATGAAAATGAAAGCCAAAGATAAAGCTCTTGAATAGCTGAAACAGAGCTGGCAAGACAAACCTCTGCATGGCCAATATCCAGAACGTGCCAATAAATCCAATGTTGACAAAGTTAATACTCATCGATGGTTACGTGCATCTGGATTAAAGTCTGAAACTGAAGGCTTTATTCTTGCAGCACAAGACCAAAGTCTTTTCACTAGAAACTTCCAGGCAAATATTATGCATAATAATATGGATCCAAAATGCAGGTTTTGTGATAAACACCAAGAAACAATAGACCACCTAATCTCAGGCTGTTCTGTGCTTGCCCCAAATGAATATAAAAATCGAGTTAGGCAATATTTACATTGGACAATGTGCAAACATTATGGAAAATCTGTAAACAAACACTGGTATGAACATCACCCAGCACCGTTTACAGAAATAGAAGATGTAACCATTCTATGGGATTACACCATCTACACAGACAGAAAATTTGAAGCAAACAGGCCAGACATTATTGCTAAAAACCAGAAAGAGAAAACTTGTCTATTGATTGATATGGATTGTCCAGCGGATTGTAACATAGCAATCAAAGACCTGGAAATTGAAATAGAAAAAATGTGGAAATTAAAAACAAGAGTTGTGCCAGTGATAGTAGGTGCACTTGGAATGATAAAAAATGGAACAAAACAACACATTGAAAGAATCCCTGGAAACCCCAGCTTAAGAGATATACAAAAAATTGTCTTATTAAGTACAGCCCACACACTAAGGAAAACTTTATCTATGTAACGCTAGGGATGATGGGGAAGATAGAAAAACATGAAATGGAACCATAACAACACGCCACGACCTGCCTTAGGTCTCCCCGCAGACTTGGTTGGTAGTGAGACCAAAGCAGAAATCGAAATATAATAATAATAATAATAATAATAATAATAATCTTAAGAAGACCTGTTGGTATCATAAGCAATACAGATGTAGTGATAATCGACAGCGGACAAATTTGCCTTAGCTTCAAGTGCAAAACGCAACCGGTCATTTTGGAAACATTTTTATATTTTTCATTCACGCTGAATATTGTACATCTGCAATTAATCTTGGCACATATGTGTGTCCACTATCATCAGCTGGGCTTGTAAATTTACTTAACAGCATTCGTTCATTCAGGAATTACTCAAACACAGACACCCTCGCTTCCGCAGACAGTGTTACGCACACTTCTATACGTACACAACAAATATAGACACGCACACACACACACACACACACTATATATATATATATATATATACTGCGATGAGTAAATTATCACAATTTTTTCGACCATGCGTGTTAATAGTTTTTAATTTTGTTAACTGCAAATTATAGTGGGGTCAGTTGAGCACCGTCAATGACAAAAAAGAACATCATGGCGCAATTCACTCCTCCAGAAATTTAGGCATGTTTTATTGCTTGACATTCGCGCGGAAAGCTTCAACACGAATGTTTCAGAGTGTTTGGGTGTCAATCTGAGGATATTGTAGTGTTGAATGAATCTAATGGTGATTACGAAGGCACGGCAGCACGGCAAGCTCACACTGATACTTCTTAAAAGAAAATAATTCTCGAATTTTTTGTTGACTGCCTCAGAATCAACACGGAGGCCAACATCGGGCCTTGAGGAGGTAGTGATGCCCTGGGTCAAGAGGGTGATTGGAAGACCCTATATCTAGTAACAGGACTCTGTAACAGGACTTTGCACTAGCAGGAGAACCTAGTAATGTGCCATCACACATTAAATCTGATCACATAACTTTCTGAATGCTCCTGCCTAATTCTTATGTCAGTTGTAATTGATCGAGAGACCAACAAATACCCTCGTAACACCAATAATGAACTGAAAGCAAGAATTATGGCAATATTCACCAGCTTGAACAAGAAAACCGTTTAGAAGAGATACAAGGGATTCTCAAATTGTCTTGTGGTCGTGGTAGAAGCAAATGGCGATTTAATCAATAAATTTACCTAATATATTTAGTGTGATTTGGATAAATGTATCTGTTAAAATGAGATGTCAGTAATATTTTCATTTTTGTGCAATTTATAAAAAGATTTACCCATCACACCTTATATATATATATATATATATATATATATATTTCGGAACCTAGTATTCATCCAAACAATTCTAATTAAAAAAGAACACACAAGTTCTGTCTATTTAATATCTAATTGTATTTTTCCAATTTAATATGTTGAGTATTGTGATAAACACTATGGATAAACTCTACGAAGTTCTTCATGCTGTGTCATTCAAACATCTTAGTTATTTCAACAAACAATCACACACTCACTCACACATACACACACACACACACACACATACACATATATATATATATATATATATAAAGTGAACTAGAAATCAACATGCAGATGCGACACTGTTTCATGCTAAACGCAATCATCGGACCTGTATCATCATGGTACTGACTTTAATGTCCACTGTTATATTTACATATGCTTTATCTCTGATATTGTACATTTTAATTCATAAATATTGCACACCTTAAAACTATATTTTATTTTATATATATATATATATATATATATATATATATTATCGGTTCTGTGTGTGACTAGGTATGAAATCTCACATACACATACGCATGCATATATATATGTGTCTCTATCGCGATGATTAGCCTCTTATAACAAGTATATTGTATATACCTATATATATATATATATATATATATATATATATATATATATAGTTTGTGTGTATGCGTGTGTTGGCGTATTTTATTGAGGATACAATTCATAATATATAAACACAAATAAGCGCATATTACTGTAAACAAGAAAATATAATATAAATCATATACTCTCACGTGTATAAACAAGAAAATGTTGCCTGAATCACCTGTGTTCACATAAATTCTTATGTAAACACACACACATAAATGTATATATTTGAATCGAGATTATTTCACGTCATCTATAAATAGTTACAAACATACAGAAAAACTTCTACTAATTGTGATGGTACATACATTTTTCCTAGTATGTAAATATCTGTTACTATCAATGACCCGTCAGTGGGAAAGTGAGGTAATTGATTGTACTTCACGAATTACCATAGACTAGCAAGCTTCCCCGAACCTCAAGCAATGACGCACAAACCTTGATATGCGTATACATACACCATTGTGCAAATTAATTGAAACAAAACGAATGTCTTCCCAGGATCTTTCACACTTTCTGATGATGCATAGGTCGTCACTTAGCGTTGTCTTTCTCTTTCGACTGTATTTAACTTTACGATTTGGACTGATAGATACAGTTTGATGACACGACTGACAGTTGAAAGGCTGACACCAACAATATTTGTGATCTCTCTGTAAGGTGCGCCAGCGTGTTCGTACAGTGATAAAATTTTCGTACGCTTCTTTGGAGGAATGTCCACTGCAGACAATGACCATAGGACAACTAATTGACAGTCGAGACAATTGTGCCTGGTCGTTATAAAAAGTTTATGCAATCATGGATGACGCAAAGCTAAACAAATTTCATCATATACCAAGAAAATGGATTCATATTGCTACACACCACTGCAAATGACCTAATATGAGGAAAAATAGAAATCGATTACACACTGTAATTCCAGTGGGATTAAAACTGATCATATGTTAAAAAAAATCAGTTGTTTCAATTAATTTGCACGCACACGCACACACACACACATATATATATACCTGTGTGAGTGCTCTTGTGTGTGAGTGCATAATTATATATATTTCTAAAGATTTTCGTATTTGAAGTAAATGCCCCATTTTTTTTATTTTTAACAGTCCGTATTACATATATCGGCCTGTCTATTCGAGAAGTCATAAACGTCCTGAACAAACACAATAATATGTAGAGGATTCTACACATCAAAGTTAAGAAAACATTGCTTTCTGACATGAATCGAAACTGCGTTCTATGAGGAACCACTCTTTGATCTCTTTTTTTTTTTACTACCTGGCGATGTAGAGCATCACTGTTCATCAAGGCTCTAATTTCCTTTTTAAGGAAAGCACACTTCCTCAGAAATATATTTTCTCAAAATCTCATATCTACTGCGTTTTGTATTCGAAGCGTAAACAAAGCAAATTCTAAAGAATTAATGAAAAAATTTTTATTAATTCAAACGTTATTATAGTAGATACTTGTATTTGAAATAGACGTCCAATTCTTATTATTACTTTAAACAGTGTGCATTAAGTCTATCGAACAGTGTATTTAAGAAAATACATTTTCTTTATTAGGATTTCTTGAATACACAGTCTGATAGATGCAATAAACATTGTTTAAAGTAAAAATAAAAATGGCGTGTCTATTTCAAATACGATTATCCACTTTAATAACGTTTGAAGTAATATAATTAGGTATACATAGCGGCATTCTTACAGTATTTACATTATTAGGATTATTGTCCTCATTTTGTTGCCATTTGTACGATGTTTCGGTCGTTGTTCTGGTAGGAATTTCAACCAGAACACTTTATTACAATCACTGGTGTGATCTTCATTTCTTTTGTAGTAGTGCCTCTTTTAGTAGTGAAGACTTATCTCCCTCTAACCCTGTAAGTTACTTGTTCACCACTGCTGTATTAAATTGATAAGTCATTGAGTCAAGTTACAGGAACTGACCAAAGTCTATATCCACTGGGCCATGTGTCCTTAAAGAAAAGAAGAATTGAATTTTAGGGATTTATAAACCTAATGTTCATTACCTTTTTTTCACCAGAGTTCATATTGCAATTTTTTATATTAATGGCTTTGAAAAATGGCGAAAAATGTTAAAGCAGAAAAATTTTTTGTATATATTTGCTAATATAAACTGATCTAGACCCTGAATTAGGAGACACCCAGTAAGGATAGAATTCACTAAGTCTGAATTAAAAGTCTAAGTTAAAAAGTATATAAAAGTATATAAAAAGGCGCTTGCATCATTTTAAATTATGTTTTTGCAGATAAATTCTGCGTGGAACAACAATCATTATATCAAAAATGTCAATATCTAGTCAATTGCGTAAAACACGGCGACGGTGGTTTAATGAGGCTACTATTTTGTCATAAAAACATATTTCTGTGTTATTCTAAACGTAATGTAAATAATATATTTTTCAAATCATATTAATTTCATTTTAAATCGGCTAATAATCCTCAAATAAAAATTCAGAAAACTATATTTTATTCATGGAAGTTTTCTTTTTAATAGCGAATTACACTGCAATGAAAACAACTAAAGAAAAGATAATAAGCTATGCCTATTACACCAGTTTTTCGTCAAATTGGTCATGTGTAAGGAAGCTCCATCTTGAGTTTAGATATAGAGACTTCCAAATGTGGCTGACAAGCAAAAAACGCCTCTTTTTCTTTCTCCATAATTAAATTCTAAGAATATCTACTATTCATTTTCACTTCTTCTTCAATGAACACTAAAAGAAATTTTGAACCAACAGAATCAACAGTAGCACAAACTACGACACTAGTTTGTTTCTGTCGCTTGAAATATGTTCTCAAATGTCGAAAACTCTATCGTTTCGGTAGTTAACCACAGGCCCTACAGTGAAAATCTTTTCCTTCAACCAAGTCATAACTTTGTCTACGACACGTTGCATTTCCTCTAACGAGAAAGCAGTTATTATCGTTGAAACTTCTATGGTTTACCGATATATCCAAAATTCCAGCTCTTTTGCAATTTTGATTCTTTTTGTAATCATAAATAACGTACGGTATTCATTCTATACGTTTATAAGATTGCTAATAAAAATATATACACGTACAGATTAATGCAAGACAGTTCGTCTAGATAGTTGATTTACAAGCTGAGTAAAGCAAATCATTCAAACTTAGTGAATTCTATCCTCACTGGGTACCTCCTAATTCAGGGTCTAGATCTGTTTATGTTATACTTAGCAAATATATACAAAAATTGTTTTTACTTCAATATTTTTCGCCATTTTTCAATTTTTTTATATGGAATTATATATATATATATATATATAGAGAGAGAGAGAGAGAAAGAGAGAGAGAGAGAGAGAGTGTGTGTGTGTGTGTGTGTGTGTGTGTGTGTGTGTGTGTGTGTGTGTATTATGCTGATGCGAAAATTTCCATTGCTTGTTTGAAAAAGTTATTTATTCATATAGTTTTAAACCATTCTTCCTCAAACATCATAATATTTTCTTTGTATTCTACGAATTTCTGCTTCTTTTAATGTAAAAACCGAATTCTATCAATCAAAAATGAATAATTCAATTTATAGTTCCTTCATTGAATATTTCGATAATTTCTTGAATCAACGATTCTTACTATTGATGTTCTATGGGGTGGAATAAATGATCCTCTCAAAATTATATTTTAACAGAATTCACATCGTTCGAAAGAATTTCCCATATTACCTTTTCTAATAAAAACAAGAATTGTTTACTTTTTTAACGGAGCTATGTCTGATATTTATTCCAGTGTAAATCCGGCCTATGTATACCTTTCAGTCTCCCCCTATGCCTACTTATCGATTACGTTATCGTGATTTTGTTTCATAAGTTTTCTTCGACATTAAATAAATAGCAAGGTGAACTGATCTGTTTATCTTTAGGTGTAACTAGCCTAAGAGAAGGAGAATTCAAAATTGTGGAAAAGTAAACATTCAACGACGAAAATTAAGCGTTAATATACAAATATTATTTCGTCTTTTAAGACGAGAAAGTATTTTTCAGCGCGTCGACGTCGCTACCGAATGTGTCACCAAGTTGAGGTTTAAAGCGAGTTTAACCGCAATCAGTCCGTTGAGGAGATTTTCTAAACGCAGCTTACATGTGACACAAGGCCGAAAGTATGGGACACCCAGTAAGGATCTAAAGGTGCTCCAATCATTCAGTTAAGTGCTAGACATGATACAAACTTGAGCGATCATATCTTTCGATCCATGACTGACTAGGCAGATATTTTCCCGCAGTTGGTTACGATTTCTTTCTGCGGTAGACTGGTTGCCAACCAAGGGTAAAGAACCCAATCTGTCTTGCTATTCAACCCATAGCTGGAGAGAGAAGAGACGAATTAATGCTGATAACCACTGCACCACAACGCACATTAACAGCAATGCCGTGCAAAAATTGCCCAAACCACCTCGGCATTTCCCCTTTTGAAGAAGCCGCAGTCGCCGGGCAATAAAACCATTCCCCTTCCAAAAAGATACTTCTTGGAAGGAAAAGGCCTTTTGGGACTTGTGTTTTGGACAATTTTGAGCCAAAAAGCCGAAGAGCGATGGTGATTTTCTAAGCAGAGATTATATGTGGTACAAGGAGGAAAGTATGGCACACCAGTGAGGATTGAACTGACTATACAGTCGTAATTAATCTAGCGAAACAAGTTTAATAACCATTACACCACGTCGAAGTTCGTTCGCCTTTTAAGACTAGAGATAAGATACGATACCACTGATATTAGATCCAATATTACTCATTACAATTGAGTAGTAAGTTCCATTCTCACTGGGTGCCACTTACCAGATGTAAGAGTTTACGTTTGGACGACTAAGTGCCAAGAATCTACATTTAACCGCGCCTTATGTTATTTTTCATATTATTATTTTAAGTGAAGCAAAAGCCTTTACCAATATATCATTACGCAATACTAACAGAGAAACTGCCACGTGTAAACGAAGATATGTTTTTAAATGTTGATTTCACAGGTGTGTGTCCATGTGGGAGCTCTTTACACTAAATTCACGTACGCTTCTCGCTGTGTATGTGTTCATGTATGTATATATATTTATTTATATGTTCGTAAGACGATAGTTCGGAATATATATATATATATATATATATATATATATATATATATATATATGTGTGTGTGTGTGTGTGTGTGTGTGTGCGCGCTCGTGTGTGTGTGTGCTTCGTTGGTCAAAATCAGTACACATGTGTGTTTAAATGAAACGGTAGACGGAAAGCGTATTCCGAGGAGGAACACACACATACACACACACACACACAGAGGCAAAAACACTCTGCGGCAGACAGAATTACACACACACATATGGACCTTTTAATTTGATATTATTTACTATTACTATAAACGTTATAGATTTTCCGTTGTCTGTTATTATCTGTACGTAAAAGACACTGAATCCCTAGTAAGTATTTTTTTAAATATCTGTCCGTTACTGATTTTGATGATAATTTTATACGCAGTTCTCCAATGCGATTAACCTACCCGGTATAAAAATAAAACTATATTATTGTCTGAGGATTCGATTAAATTTACTATAACGTCATTTACTTGGAGAAAAACAATGAAGTATAAAAAAAAAGATTTAACTGAAATTTTTAGGAGATAATGAATCTTGATTTATACACCTACGACGTGGGTATTTGAATTCCTACTTTAATCAATGTTATTATTTCCAAAATGAGTAAAATGTAACGTCCCATTTTATGGTGATTTTCTAAGCGCAGGTTAGATGTGGCACAAGGCCGAAAATACGAGGTACCCAGTGAGGATCGCACTCATTACTCAATTGCAATGTTTCTAACGAAACAAGATATATCTTCCCATTTTATGTATGTAACATGGACTCTCCAGTATAAATATAATTTCTCCAAGACGGAAGAATCCCTCAGACATAAAATAGGGATTTCCTTTTCAATCATTCGGTAGATTTGATTCTTTCGAGATGGGGACTGTTTACATTTAAATAAAAATAACACTGAAGGGCATAATATGTTATGTGAATTGGCTGTTCTATTTATCGATTTTCAAAAAAATAACATTGTCTCTAGTAATTATATCACTACTTAAATAAACTGGTTCACATAAACTGGTCATTACCTAAAAAAAAACAGAAGAATTTCTTCAAGTTTAAGTTTTATAGATGAAGTGCGAACTCCACAGAACCATCAGTTTAATGAGCCATATAACAAAACCGATCGTCCGAATCCTGATGAACAGAGCGAGAAGCAGAATCAGGCCAGAGATAGGACAAGAACAGTGTGGTTTCATTAAAGACACGGAACAAGGAATGCCATATTTATGATTAGGATGCTCTCTGAAAGGGCAATACAAATGAAGAAGGCCTTATACCTGTGCTTCATTGATGATGCGAAGGCGTTTGACAAAATACGCCACAAAGAACTGATGGAGATGCTCGGCAGCCTGGACATATTTGGGAAAGATTTGAGAGTAATAAAGAATCTTTACTGGCAGCAAACCGCTTGCATACGGACAGGTAATGAATTGAGTAGATATACAAAGATAGAAAGGGGCGTAAGACAGGGATGTGTCTTTTCACCGGATCTGTTCAACTTGTACAGCGAGAATATTTTGAGGACACTAGATGTTATGGCTGGATTTGTAATCGGAGGCCACAATTTAAACAACCTAAGGTACGCAGATGATACAGTTTTTATAGCAGACACAGAAAGGAAGCTACAAGACCTCCTACAGAAGGTAGCAGAAGAAAGTAACATGAAAGGACTAGAAATAAACTGCACGAAAACCGAATGCATGGTCATCAGTAAAAAGGGTAGCCCAAAATGCCAAATACAGGTCAGGGATACTAGAATCAAACAGGTAAAAAAAATTAAATATCTGGGAAGCGTTATAACAGAAGACGGAAAGTGCAACACAGAGATCCGAAGACGAATTGGCATTGCGAAGGAAGCATTCTAGAAGTTGAGTAAAGTATTAAGAAACAGGACAATTTCGCTAGAAACTAGGAAGAGAGTGCTGGATTGCAACGTGTTGTCTGTTCTTCAATATGGCAGTGAATGCTGGACAATATCATCAAAGATGAAGGAAAACTTGAAGCAACTGAAATGTGGTTTTACAGAAGGATGCTGTGAATATCATGGATCGAGCATGTGAGCAATGATATTGCTAAGAGGAAGAAGATGAACATTCATTAAGCTTTTCTGAAGATATTTGCCAAAAGAAAAAATATTGAATATTATCTATTTATAATATCGATACAATGTAAAATGCTTAACTTTTTACAGTTATTGGATTTATTTGTTACTAGCATATAGCCCAGCGTTGCTCAGGTGTAATGAAAGCTTGAAAACTAATCCATGATTCTGGAGCTCAAACTCAGCCTAAAGAATATTTGTGTGAAGTTTGGTGAGAATCGGATAAATATTGTGGATTTGTAAAAGGACATACAGACAGATAAACAGACACACACACACAGACATCTTGCCTCTTATATATCGATTTTCTGCACTATTGTAAGAACTGCAACCTTGAAACTTCTGAATATCGTCTTTGTCTATGAGTGTATCAAATTTTATTAAAATCGGACCACTCCTTCTATAACCCGATTTTTTTATTATCGATCTTCTTTATTTATCGGGTGTACCTCAACACAAAGCCTAGCTAAGAACACTCGCAGACGCTTATAGTACAACTGCGTAAGTTTTCAAGAAAATTGGTTTAGCCGTTTCGGAGTTTATAGGTAACGGTCACACACAGACACATACACACACACACACAAAGTTCCATTTATAAATAAGTTTGAAACTGGAATCTTTTCTGTTAATTCACCCCCAAATAATGTAAAGTAACACATCGCAAATGTTAATTCGCCTCAAGAAATTATGAATTTCTAATCAAAGTTTATTTGTTTTTTTTCATTATATGTTTAGTAGACTCCTGAAATTATAAATTTTAAATGAAGATTTGTTTAGTTTGCTTCGCAACAACTGAAACACTCCGAATAAAAAAATTACAAAAAAATCAGGGAGTTATTCACATTTCATAAGTCCTGATGCTATTCGAGGTACTTACAAGGAATTTTTACAATTAAAAAAATATCTTGTTTTTTACGGTGGGGGGCGTCTATCGGGCTGAGTGCGAATGCAGACCAAACACTTACGAATGGCGCATCCGAGTCGCACATATTTGGGGCGATCGCAAACACAAACCCAACTGGATTGCAACAGAAGGGTCCCGCTCTGGAAGAATTTTGATGTGAATTTTAGAAAATATAAATTCTTTTTAATTTTTGGTCTAGAGGGTGGTGTTAATTAATATTTGGGGCTAATTAACAGAACAGAAATTGAAACTGCGCTAACATCATTGACATCTGCATATGTTTTTTTTTTAATTTTCTGAAATTTTAACTTTTTTAGGCTTTATGAAACATTTTTTTAATAGTTAGAAATTTTTTTTCTGAAACACCTGCGCACACATTAGGGAACAATATATATTTATCATAAAAACTATTTTCAAAATTATTTTTTCACGTTTTTTTTTACGAGTCGACCTGTTTACTTTAGTTGTGCCGTCGTTATATAAAGTTCACTTAACAGTTCACTTAACAAAAATTTGGTTGGATATTATTCACCTCTGTTTATATACAGTTATACTTTTATTTAAACACTGGTATGTACACTCACCCACCCACGCATATACACACAAAGGATATATCTATTTATTATCGTTTTAATGCTATCGATCACACATTACAAGGCTCAAGTACCACACATAATAGACAGTTAATGAATGAGGTATTTTTCAGGGAATAATGCGAGAAACTAAGGAGTGTATGTTGTGGGAATATGTAGGATAGATAAAAGTTGGCACGAGACTTGAAAACGGTAATATTGTAGCAACCGGATAATCGTCCAATCTGAAGTCTGTTCCAAAAATGACATTTCTAGAGAAGCTGTCCAAGAAAAACTTTTTTCTTACCGTTGGAAAACGAGGGGATTGAGAATGAGTTGACCCTGCGTACGTTGCGTGGAGTCTCCTAGCTGGGAAAGTTTTGACTGATGGAGCTAAGGAATGAAGCTCGTCTAAATATTGGCTAGGGAAATCGAGATAAAGTAGCGACGGGCTGGCATTGTTTCCTCTATTCACAAAAGGTTGAAAATTATTCATCACCTCCACGAGGCTGCTTTTGAACTATGTCAAGCGGGAAAGTGAAAATTGGTTAGCTTCAGTCTAGATATCACTCCATTTTTATTTTGATCTGGCTTTTGGTTTAAGGTAGATCATGGCAGACGTTGTCCAGTATTTTCTATGTTGAAATAAAATGATAAAATAATAGGCTTCCTCATAATGTTAATTCAGAATATATAGCGTTTTCTGAGTTTAACGCTAGATTTAGAGAAAAACTCAGAGACAAGCTCTGAACTACTATTCACGATGATATAGAAGAGGTTTGATCTGGACATATTTACTTTTTATTTGAAATATTTCAATTTCGCTAGAAACAAAGAAAAGTGTACTGGATTGTTATGTGATGTCATTTCTTCAATATGGAAGTGAATGCTGGACAATATCATCGAAGATGAAGGAGAAACTACAAGCAAATGAAATGTGGTTCTACAGAAGGATGCTGCGAATATCTTGGATCGAGCATGTGAGCAATGATGAGGTTTTGGAAAGGATGGAAACAAAAAGGAAATTAATAGTGAGCATCAGAAAAAGACAGCTAAAGTTCCTGGAACATGCAGTGAGTAAGGAAGGCTTGGAGAACCTGATACTAACAGGCCAGATAGAAGGAAAGAAGACAGGGGAAAGCAGCGGATAACATATTTGAAGGACCTAGCCAGGTAGATGACGGAACGAGGGTTGCATGGTGTAACAGGAAAAAGCGTGCTAAGAGCCACCAGAATTGGAAGATGTGGAAAACCATGATCGCCTACGCCCTGAAAAGACAGGACACATAGAAGAAAAAGAAGTGAAGCTGACGCCTCCATTTGAACTAATTTTGCTATCAATAAAAAAGGAGCCGTGTGTAATTGCATGAAGAGACAATCTCCTTTAATAGTTGACATTAAGACGCTATCGTGTGAGCCTGGTGCAATCCGATGCATTCAATTGACCAAATGAATGAATTCTTCACGTCTTCTTTTAGGTTTCAGGGAAAAACACTGTCAACAATGATTTGCTATCGCTTTCCATAAGCACAAACATTCGAGTCTCGATTTAGTTTCTTATGATATAGTTAAACTTTCCTATGAATCGTTAAGGGTCAGATTAATAAAAAATGTGACAATACAGTTGAGGACGATCCCGAAAGTAGAAACTGGGTAGTTTTATAAAAAGTAGAAGAAACGCTGATTAAGTTTTAGAGATTACCAGGGATTAACTTTGAAATGAACGCCACTGACACAAGTCGTAAGATTTTTCTTTCATTCTAATAGATGAATAAATTGTATATAGAATTTCGACATATGATAATAATTGCTTGAATATATATATATATATCAGTGAATACATATATATGTATATATATATGAGTGAACATATATATATATATATATATATATACATGCGTATCAGTGAAAATATATATACGCGTGTGTGTATACATCAGTGAACACAGACACACACACACACACACACACACACACACATATATATATATATATATATATATACAGGTTTCATTAAAAAGGTGTAATGGTTCTTTCTTTTCAGAACAGAAATTACATAAAAACTTTCTAAATGCTTTGTTTATCCGAGCGCTTTTAGTTATACTTATAGTCATTTTCGATTATGAATGTTATTTGACGTGTAACAGAATGTATGTTATGTATGATGCAGTGTAAGTGTTATGTACCGAAAAGGGTAAGCATGTCATTTGCGTGTTCATAGTTAATACTATTGAGTTTTAGGTTTTTCTTATATAAGAAATTAATTTCATCGCAAGCAAAGCAATAATGCCACTAAGACGTCAGAAGTTACCAAGAGCAGAAGAGAGAAGACTTTAGTGAGGAGAAAGGAGAATGACATAACAGGATTCAGAAGAACATAACAATGCGATCGACATGACCTTTGAATTTTTGAAGATTTGCAGGGGCAATAAATTGGAATGAAGTTCTACGAGTGAGAAGTGAGAGAAAAGAAACGATTAGAATTGAGTGTTGGGTTTTTCGTTTTTATCAACAAGGCCTCTATTATTTTTAGTTTTTGTTTTTTTGCATGTGGATGATGATTTCTGTTGTCAACAAGTGTGTTCCGGATAAGGTTTGGTAAGTCTCCGTGTGTGTTTAAATAAGATCGAATTGAGCTCCGCTGAAAAAGATGTAGCGTCAGTCTTCAAGTTAGCTTCATAGTGGTGTGACTGATGAAATTATTTATGGCATTAGGATCAGTAACGCAGTTCTTCAAAGAACATCACACCTTGTCTGTCATTTTTAATGAAATCTGCATAAGAGTGATTGCTCCCAATATATATATATATATATATATATATATATATAATTAAAGATATATATATATATATATATATATATATATATATATATATATATATCAGTGAACATAATGCATAGTTGACTAGAGTTCGATATCTACTCAAACAGTCGTACCCACGAAATAATGCACAACCGACCAATGTAACACATTCTACCGAGCGCCTATAGCTCAGAGGTTGAATCTCCGACTGATTCGGTCGGGTTTCAATCCTGGGTAAAAAGCAATCGGATGTCTAACCGTACTGATGAGTTGTGATACAGCGAAACAAATCTATCTGCGGATGACTATATATATCCGTTGTTCATGAAACTCCGAGTCGTACTATCAGTGAGGGATTATATATATATATATATATATAAGGCTGAAAATTCTGAAGATCAACGAAATGGTTTTAACAACCGACATATTTAATTTATTTGGTTGAACATTTTTTTGTCTAATCGATACTTGTATTTGAGTAGATATTCTGTTTTTAATCAATCAATATATTTATATACGTATTTCTACACATTTTCATGACAAAATTTATCGTAAATAATCAGGCCAGTAAAAATTAATGTATAAATATACTTTTTGATTAAAATCAAAATATCTACGCAAATACAAGTATCAATTAAAAAAATAATGTTCAAACAAATAAATTAAATATATATATAAACGGATCTCGATATGTAAATTTAGATATTTTTTTGCCAGAATAGAGTCAACTTTGTAATCAAAAAACGTGTAGTGACACAAATATGATTATGAAGACTTAACGAAAAGATAACTAATAATAATAATAATAATAATAAACCTACACTTTAAACAAAACTTTTATGAATTCTCACACTTTTTCACCTATATATAAATATATATATATATATATATATGTAAGTATGTCTAAACTTGCATAAACATCTGAGTATGAACGTGTGCGGGGAAGAGAGAGAAGTAAAATGAAGATTGAATGAATGAGTACACGGGTGAAGTAGTCACACTCACAAAATTTTGATGTAAAGTTTCACCTTGTGTGTGTGTGTGTGTGTGTGTGTGTGTGTGTGTGTGTGTGTGTGTGTGTGTGTGTGTGTGCGCGCACCCGCGTTGGTTGCTTGTAAGTGATTTAAGGATCTATTCCGGCTATAAGATGAATGTATCTCAAATAACACAAACTAAAGCAAACTAGATATCGCAACACACGGATTCATCGAAATTGAGATATATCATTGGATGCAGTAAAACGAAAAAGAAAAAAATGGCGCTAACGTAAGTGTTTCATTTCCTCTTTTTTCAGTGGGGGGGGGTCACAATTCCCCCTCTTACCTCTTTTTATGGCAACAATAAATTAAAAGAATACTTCTTTTTTTTTTCACTTTTTCACTCTCTCATACACAGTAAATCTCTTTCTTTCTTTCTCTATTGCGATCTTCATCTCTTTTTCTCTGTTTTTTTAACTCTCGCAGACATCTGGGTGTTGGTGGCCAGTCACTCTCCATTTTCCCGGCTGCAAATCGTTAGGTAACACTTGTCCAAATATTGTTCTGACATTAGCGCTGTTGTCTGCCTGAGCCAACACTCTATTTATCACCCACTTCTCAACCTGATACCACACATTACCTTTTACACATTCTTTTCATTTTCTTTTCTCTCTCTCTCTCTCTCTCTCTCTCTGTCTCTCTCTCTCTCTTATACTTTACATTTCTACTTTCCTTTCTTTTTCTTGAGTTTAGTTCTTTACTTCCCTTTTACCCGCATGAGAGTGTCATTTGGCTACAAGCTTTGAGTTCTTCTTAAAGTTGCAATCTTCTGTTGCTAAGGGACGTTCCTTTCCTCTTCGGAGTTTTCGTCAGCATAAAAGTTATCATTCTCTTGTAAAAATTCAATATTCAGTTAGCTGAAGTGTCGTCAGTTTTCTTAACTTGAAAAATCATACATGCCTTTATATTCGGCGTGTAACACAATTGGTGATTCACCATTGGTTTTTGGATTGTGACTATTTAGTCAATCGAATATGCGTCATGCGATTAAATTAGATTAGTTGAATAAAATATTCGGCCTCTTCATACTATAACCTCCAAACCTTTCGGTGACATCAAAAAGGAGTCTTCATTTGTCGAGGACTGCGATCCAACTTAACTTTTAATACATGTGAGTAGGATATACGATTCTGTCTCTTCGTTAAGTAATCTCCTAATTTGAGGTTAAGATGAGGAATCTTCATTTCTCGAGATCTGCATTGTAACTGCTTAAACGTATTTCTACCGTGCAATTATTCGTATTGATCAAAGTGACTCCACACGTGTGATATGCTATTTTTAACCATCAGCCAATCCAGTTTCCATTGGTCGTTATTTAACTTTACATGTATGAACTCAACTGTTGATTTTGTTGTAAGGTTATCAAAGAGAGTAAGGGAGAGTGTGAAGCGGTCAAAGCTAGAGACAAAAAGAAAGTGATAGTTTATAGACAGTATGAACTTTAATGGTGTGATGGTGAAATATATATATATATATATATATATATATACAATCACTATCACATCATTAAAAGTACATACTGTCTCCCTCTCTCTCTCTCTCTCTCTCTCTCTATATATATATATATATATATGTATATATAAACGAGATTATAATTATACGTGTCTCGAAAACCTTCTTCGAAAACTATCGAACGAAGGAAAAAGTGTTTGTAAAAAAAGAAAGCGTTTATATATATATATATAATTATTAACCAGTTATTGATCAGAGTTAAATAGAGACCAGAAAACAGTTGTATCAAAAATGCTCAATAAATATTTGAAGAAAAAATACACATTTTTCATGCAGTGTATTAAAAAAAAAACTTTTAAAATTTTAAATTTAGTACCGGGAATTACCCACCTGCAATTGAAGAACTAGATAGATTTTATAAGGATTTGTCTAATAGACAAAATCAAATTTTAAACGGTTAAATACTGAAGTAAAAAAAAATATTTTTAATAAAAAAACAACAAATATCCTTGTTAAAAGCGACAAAACAAATAACATTTTTGCAATAAACTCGAAGAATTACAGGAAAAAATAAATTACGAACTCACCAAATGTTACAAAAAAACACCAGACTGCGACATTGAAGGTATAAATGACGTGGCAAAAATCATCAGACCTAAACTTGGTATAAGTGACATAAAGAACCATAAGGATGACTCTCTCTCTCTCTCTCTCTCTGTCTCTGTCTCTGTCTCTCTCTGTATCTCTCTCTCTCTTAAAATTGAATTAGGTAAAATAAGACAAGAAATCCTAAAAAAAAAAATTCTACCCATCAATATCTGAAAAATGTTCGCTTGAAGTTTTGAATTTTGCTAAGCGCTTTATGGATATACCATCTGAAGATATAACCATAGTTTTATATTGCCGTAAATCCATACTATTCTACAAGCATGGATTAAAAAATGAAAATGGAATATTTTGATGTACCACAGGGTTTGTTCGACAGAGTCGATTTATTATCTAATGGACCTATATAATTTAAATATGATAAACAACCACGGAATATATAGAGACGACAGGCTGAAAATAAAATCAAACCTCGATTTTAAAATAGAGGTTGAAATGAATAAAATATCCAATATTTAAATGCAGAATTTAATCTGCAAACTGACAGTGTCCCTCTATTTATGAAACTCAACACAAATTTGAGATATGGGAACATTTTATTTAACCATCCTTTTCATGTAATCAAATAAATCTCTAAAGAATAGAACACAGGTTATCTAAAAATGATTAATTAACACTTTCCTAAAAAATGAGATTTACACAAAATATTTAATAACAGTACAGTCAAATTCAGTTTCAACTGTACCTGCAATTTAGAAAATCCAAAACGCCAAGAATTTAAAAATTAAAAAATTATCGTTAATAAAAAATGTAACTTCAGAGATAAAAGCAAATGTCTACTTAACTGAGTTTTTGAACAGAATCAGTTATCTACAAAGCAAAAGTGCAAGATACAAATGGATAGAGAAAAATATATTTAGAATATACTAAAGGTAACTTTACAAAATGTTGGTACAATCATAAATCAACATTCAAGCTAGAAATCCTTCAAAACTGTATGAAACTAGCCAACCACGTGTGTAAATAAAAGAAAAACATGCAAAGTTCGTTATGTAATTTGGAGTATATTAAAAAAGGTCAGATCTTACAACAGTAATTATGTTTGCAGATTGTGCCAAGGTTTTACTTTTTTAGATATTAAAATGAAAAAGCGATTTCTATAACTAAATTTTATAGTATTTACATGGTTCAGATTTTTATTGCCATGTTTGCGACGTTATGACCGTTGTACGCTCCGGCCTTCTTTAGGTGCAAGGAATTTCAAACCGAACTCTTTATTTCAAACACTTGGGTATATTATTGATATTCGATGTACGATGCCACTTCTACTAGCCATGTAGTAACCTCTCTTTAACTTAACTTTTTAAGTTATCTGTTCACTGCTGCTGTAGCCAGGTATTGAAATCACAACCCTTTAGGTCAAGTCACATAAAATATAAGGTTCGGGTTGAAATGCGTAGCACCTGAAAAAGGCCGAATTGTACAGAGTCTGAAACGTCGTCAACATGGTAATAAAGTTAAGGTCAATATTCTGAACAATGTAAATATGGAAATACTAACTCATTTCAGAAGTATAGACAAACTTTTATAGTAATCAGAAATACATTTATATAATGACACTTTAAATGAAAAGCGTACACTATAATAACATTTGAAGTAAATAGAAATATAGGACTGAAAATAGTTATTTCTTTAGAATTTGCTTTGTTTTTGTTTCAGTTTCGGACATGCAACTGACCAGATATGGGGTGTAAAGAAAAATAAACTGATGAAGGGAATGTGCTTTTCTTAAATACGCTAAAAGAAGCATTTCTTACTGTGAAATCTGTTGTGGCCGATCGGTAAAGCCCGCTGGATAAAACGGTGGTTTACTCCATAAAAAGGGACACAGGTTCTTTATTAATATTTCTCGAATTTTCAGGCCGATAGACGTAATACACTTTGTTTAATAAGTAAAAATGTGCTATTTCAAATTAGAAGTGGACATAATACCGTTTGAAGAAAAATATGTATCTGCTCATTTCGTTTTAAACAATATATATATATATATATATATATGCTTATATAATAATTATCTTTAATAATAATGTATATAATAATAATAATAATAATATATAGGCTTATATATTCATCTTTTTACTAATGTATGAATGTCTTTTCACAAATATGGTTATGTACATTGGAAAAATTCTCCTAATTTAACAAATACAAAATGTCTCTTGTTTTTGACAATATATTTTAAAGAACTTTTACTACCCTAATAATGTAAAAAAGGCTACGAGCGAATGAAGTCTGTGGCTCTTGTCAATGTCATCCTTCTTTAAACTAAGTTGACTAGCGCTAGAGAATCACACACAAAAAGTGTACTAATTAACAGAAACCACATCATTTGAGGACTACCAGCATTAGAAACAACTAAACTGGATAGCATATTCAATACAAAAAGAAAATGCTAACATAAAATGTTAGCATTCTATAATACTTGAAATAAAATGATGGGAAAGAAACTCCCAATATATATATATATATAATTCAAATAAATTATAATTTATGAACTCTTTATATGATACGTTGAGTTTTTCCTTCATTGCGTCAATAGCTAAATCCGCTGCTAGGAAGTTTGGGTCACTGTGTCGAGTCTGGAAGTTTTTTTTCCGCCTGAATTCATCTTGCACATATACAAATAAACCTTCTGTCCGTACATAAAATACTGCTGTCATATATGTTCAGGCGCCCCTGCTGTTCATCTCAGTGTTCTTTGCAAGCTCCAAAAGAGAACCTGTAATATGATAGGTCTCGATTTAATAGCTCATCTCCACTCACTTTCTCTCCGATGGGATGTGGCTTCCCTCTGCTTCCCTCTGCTCCGACGCACTTTAGTCACTGGTGCCCCCGCCACAAGAATTTACTCATGCAACCAAACTGGCAACAAGGTCCCACCCATTTACTACTAGATCAACCAAATGCAACCGACAATTCTACTCCAGTAACTTCTTTTCTCGCACTTCCGGCCTGTGAAACTCCCTTCCATATACTTGTTTTCCTGACGGCTACAACCTCCAGGAATGCAAATGCAGTGTCAATATCCATCTCTTATCTAATTGACTCCAGTTCTTTCTACTTCATCCTGTATATATTGTTCTTTTCCTTTCTCTCTACCTTTGCAACTGTCTTCACACCTGTGTTCTCATCCTTCTCTTGCCCTTTCTCTAATACCCCTTGTAACTGGTCCGTCTTTCTATTCACTCTTCTCCTGTCTAAATTTTTACTCTTATGTAGCCCCATGCGCATCAGTGGCGGTACCGCCTTGCTTGGGGTGAAACGATAAAAAAAATGTACATATATATGTTAGAATGATATTTTCATTTATTAATCGGACATATTTTATTACTTAAACGTTATTTTCAGTGGATACCCATATTTGAGTAGATAAACAGTATATTTATGATTGTCATCTACAGAAAACGACGCCAAGATATGGAACAGAATACAAGAGACTACACATGGAGATACGGAGCAAACATAGGCAGGCTAAAGAAAGATGGCTCAACGACAAATACACTGAAGTAGAGAGATTGAGCACAACAAATAATGGACACACGCATAAAGAAATAAAGAAACTAACAGAACAAAGGACATGCTCAGCAAAAGGATGTATAGGAAGCAAAGGACGACACACTGATATTAGAAAAAGAAAAATACTTTCGAGTTGGGCCGAGTACATCGGAGATCTCTTCCACGACAAGAGCGAGCAACCAGCAATGCACAAAATTACGGATGGACCAGAAATATTAAAAACCGCAATGGAATCAGCAATGGCCAAAATGAAGCAAAACAAAGCAGAGGTACAAAACGGGATTGTAATAGAGATGCTGAGGTCCCTAGAAGGCTTTAGTGTAGACAGACTAACAGAAATAATAAACGAAATCTACAACAGCGGCAATATACCGGAAGACCTAATCAGATCAATCTTCATAACACTACCATAGCCAGATGCAAATAAATGTGAGCTCATCGAACAGTCAGTTTAATGGGCCACATAACAAAATTCATCATCCAGATTCTGATGAACAGAGCGCACAGCAGAATCAGCCCAGAAATAAGACAAGAACAATGTGGGTTTGTAAAAGAACGAGAAATCGATATTCATGCTCAGAATGCTATCTGAACAAGCCATACAAATGCAGAAGGACCTTTATCTGTGCTTTATAGACTACGCAAAGGCGTTCGACAAAGTACAACATAAGAACTTGATAGAGATACCTCGACGACCTCGACATTTTCAGAAAAGGCGTTAGGATAATCAAGAATATATACTGGCAGCAAATCGCTTGTGTACGAATAGGAAGTGAAGTAAGCAGGTATTCAAAAATAGAAAGAGGCGTAAGACAAGGATGTGTTTTCTTGCCGGAACTTTTCAGTTTGTACAGCGAAGCAATTATGAGAGAAATAAAAGTCTTACCAGGGTTCGTCAATGGCGGCCACAATCTCAACAATATCACATGCGCGGATGACACCGTGCTGATAGCAGACACGGAAAGAAAAATGCAGGACTTTCTACAAAAGGTAACAAAAGAAAGTTGGAAGTAAAGACTGTGCATGCACTTAAAGACAACTGATTGTACGGCCATCAGCAAAATGAGGAGCTCAATATGCCAGCTACAAGACGGAGAAACTAAAATAAAACAAGTAAAAAAATTTAAATACCTGGGAAGTATTTCTAAAGAGGATGGAAAGTGCAAAATGGAGATCTAAAGACACATTAGCAGATAACCAGAGTACTGAAAGACAGGAAAATCTCATATGAAACAAAGAAGTGTGCTGGATTACTGTGTGATATCTGTCCTGCTGTATGAAAGTAAAAGCTGGACGATCTCATCAAAGATGAAGGAGAGGCTTAAGGCAGCAGAAATGTGGTTTTACAGAAGGATGCTGATGATACCATGGACGGAGCACGTGTGCAACGATGAGGTGTTGGAAAGGATGCAGACGAGAAGAAAACCCATACTAAATATCAACAAGAGACAAATGTGGTTCCTGAGGTAGATAATAAGGCAGGAGGGCCTGGAGAATTTAATACTCACAGGTCGGATAAAGTGAAAGCAGCGGGAGACGTACTTGTTAAGTCTGAATAAATGGATGGCGGAGCGGTGCTTAGAAGAGATACCAAGAGAAAAATATTGAAATCAACAAGAGAGAGAGCCAAGTGGAAGTCTATGATCGCCAACGTTCTGAAAAGACACGGCACATGAAAAGGAAGAAGATACGACAAATAGAGTATAAGACGTCTTGACAATTTTGTGGTCGTCAGGTCAACATATGTAATTACTTTTTGCTAGGAATACTCCCAAAGGACATTTAAACTGATATACAATTGCGTAATTGAGTATTGTATATAAGTATTGTTTTTACCCTTTTTTATCAACTGGGACAACGTTTTTTAGGTTTTTTTTAACTTGTTTATAGTTAAAATACATTTGATTACAATATAGTAGATTGATATATTTACGGTTATTTGAGGAAGTTTATGTTCTTTTTATTTATGTCAATATATCTAATGGTTTGTCTATGTGTTCATCAGCGTTGTAAACTAATGAAAGTTTGTTTAATGTGTTTTAATTCAGTATAGAATTCTTTTTTCGTGGAAGGGTTAATTTAGCACATATTTTAAAATTTTGTATAGTACTTATTTTGTAATATATATATGTGTGTGTGTGTGTGTGTGTGTGTGGATGTGTGTGTGTGTGAGGGTGGATGTTTGCGTGTGCGTGTGTGTTTGTATATATATATATATGTGTGTGTGTGTGTGTGTGTGTGTGTGTGTGTGTGTGTGTATGTGTGTGTAAACTTATCGATATACACGTTTCGAAAAACCATCCGGGTATATAAGCGGAAGGAAAAATGGATGCAAAAAAAGAAGTAGCTAAGCACGTGAACATCAGTCAAAGTATGTAGCCCAAAGAAAAAAACCCCGAAACGAGTAATCTATAACAAAAAAGCGCTCAATACGTAAGCAGAGCAGACAAAATAGATAACCTAAAGAGCGAACTAACCTACCTAAGTTTCACCAAAGATCCGGTTAGAAACTTAGACAGGTTTGTTGGCTCTTTAGGTTATCTATATATATATATATATATATATATATATATATATATATATATATATACTATAGTCATCCGGAGACAGATGTTTCGCTGTATTCCAGCGAAACAGATCTGTTTCTACCCAAAGATTAGTGGAAAAATATTTATCCTGTTACCTTAATTCCACCTCATCTTTTAAATGTTTATCTTTAAGGTATATGCATTAATCAGATGCCAATACCCAAGTCAATGTTTTAACAATAACATTTTAAATATGCTTATATGATAGCAATAAGATATCTATGGAATTTCGATATAACTACAATAATGTTTTGGTGGTTTATGATTTAATCAAGCATCTTGAGGGTCGTACTCTATATTTTATACTCTTGATTTTCTAAGCATAACTTAGATGTGGCACAAGGCCAAAAGTATGGGACACTCAGTGAGAATCGAACTCACTACTCAATTGTAATGATTCTAGCGAGACAAGCTTTCTAACCATTACACCCCTCAAAGCGCCCCTCTATATTTTATACTCATGGATATTTATTTTCTAATTTCTGATGAAGTAGTAAACTCATTCAAGTATCTTGGATCGATTATCAGCATATAGGGTACCAGAATAGGCATAATTTTAAGAACAGCACAATGGCAGCTCTCGCAAAACTAGGAGCCATCCTGAAAGACAAAAACATCTGCCTGAAATCAAAGATTAGATTGTTGACTGCATTGGGCGTTTCTGCACACTTCCGAACCTTGAACATTAATAGCTGAATTACTTAGAAGAATGTCAAAATCAAACAAGTACAGAAATTTAACTATCTAGTAATTGTTTTAACAGAGGAGGAAATATGTGATACTGGAACGCATTGGAATATCAAACGTTGCCTTCCAAAAGTTAAACAAAGTATTTTTGAACAGGGAAATTTCTTTACAAATAAAAAAAGTGTGCTGAATTGCTATGTAATATTAGTCCTCCGATATAACAGTAAATGCTAAATAATTTCCGCAAAGAACAGTAAGAATTATGAGGCGAGAGAGATGTAGCACTACAGAAAGATGTTGAGAATATTACAGATGGAATATGCGAGCAAGAGGAAGGTTTTAGGAGAAAAGAACAAAAACGAGTATAATCTTAGAATCAGAAAGAAGGAATTGACATTTCTGATGAACATACTAAAGAAAGAGTGTTTGGAGAATTTGACACTCAAAGAACGTACTGAAGTCAAGAGAGGCAGATCGAAACAGCTTCTAACAGCTTGTGTAAATGGATTGCTGAACAGCGTCTGTAAGGGAGAGTAAAATATATTGCAAAGCGCTAAAAAGAATAGGTTGTTGCGGATAGCTTTGGTCGCTCACAACCTCAATATATACGTCACATAAAAACTGAATGAACCTGGTTAACGAACATATGTCTGTATAAACAACTTTTAACACAGTTAGGAAGCTAAGAATTTATTGCCAATTATATCACGTTCTCACGTGGCTAAAATGCAATTGCTCTATTTTCCCGTTCCCTTGTATTCAAAACCTGCTTATGTTATTCAGGTTTATATTTTGTGGTTAATTAAAAAATGTTCATTACAGTTTTTTTAAGTGAATTTAAAAGATAAAATACACGTGCTGCATATCAGCTTAGAATGTGGTGATGAATGAATTTGATTGTGTTTAATATAGAAACTGGAATTGTCTTTAGTGGCATCATCCATCAGAACTGGTATTTGATGAAATACAGATTTTAACCGTCAGCCTCTATCACAAAAAGCATTGATATTTCATTTAAACTAAAGAATACACGAAATTCAAGACTCTTTTTCAGATCTGCTAAAAAATTTAATGATAACAGTATGAAATATGTGAAACATGCAGAAATTCACACAGTCTCATAAAATATATAAATAAAACGTTGGATTCAAATAGGGTCAAGTGAAATTTAATGACTCTTTTTCAATCTTAACATTTATTCATAACTCAACATTCACAAGAGTCAGATCGAGTCTAAAATGGAGTATTGTTGTCATATTTTTTTATGGGGATGCTATCCAGTCCTCACTTTCCAATTTAAGAGATCAGTTTGTAAAAAAAGTTAAATCCTGTATAAAAATCAGTCATATGTCCTAATTTCTCGAAAGTTCAACTGTACATATTTATATGTTAGCGTGTCTCGAAAGATTGAAGAGTGTATACAAAGTAGTTCTTTACGCATGTTAGTGATTGAAATATATGGACCATGTATGCGTGACTTTATATCAGTGATTATGGAACTCGAAATCCTATTTATATTTTGAACACACACACACACACACACACACACACACACACACACACACATATATATATATATATATATATATATATATATATATATGAAAGTTTAATAAATATAATCGTTTCGGAGAGAACGTGAGGGAGACGAATAGAAAAAATCAACTAAATTTATGAAAACATGACTCAAACGTTTTCTTTAAAACTCATGCAGATTCGTCACTATGATTCACGTTAATTTTTTCTAATAACTAGTGTAATGAAGCCATGGGTCCGACTTATTAGTAAGCGTTGATGTTAGTGGGTCAACTTTATAGGGAAATGTTTCGTCCGATGAACAACTGACGTCAGGATGGTCTTCCGAATTATTTGATAAAAATCATCCGAGCGTAAAACAGGGATTAAAACATGAGGCAAGTTCTGCATTTAATCCTTCCCAAACTACAAATGCGCTGTCAAACGTTAATAAAATTATAAAGATATCAAAATTTAAATCAGATATTTCCGAAAACTTTTACCCAAAACGTTAAACGTTCATAAATTTATGTGTACATGCGATTTTATTGATGTTGGTGTGTTGGTAATTGTGAAGTGTGCACGTTTGACGTGTATGTGTTTTTTTTATTCGAGTATGTTTCTTAATTGTAGGTTAAATTTAATTGAATTTTTGAATGTGAGAGAGAAAGAGAGAAAGAGAAGTCAAATATAAGAAGTTACATGCTTAAGCTGAAAAATGTTTTACCGCACTAATCGAATGTTTTGTTTGCACTAATCGAATTTTTGTATTTTCTATTAGGGCACTAATCGAAAACGCATAATCGAAAAAGGCATTAATGAGGATATATATATATATATATATATATATATATATATATATATATATATATAAAGTGTATGTGCGTATGATATAATGAATAAGTGATCGGAATGATATATCGAACAGCCGTCTTTGAATTCCAGTCAAATTCTCTTACGTGAAAACAGCCGTCAGAAAAATATGAATCCATCTCCTCCTACCCAACTATGGGTTAAATAGTTGAACCTGTATCTGAAAAAATCATTATCTACTAAAAACTGTTAATACAACATGTACTTTCAAATAGTGAATTATCCTTACAATAAAAATATATATCGACTTCAAATAATGCACTAAGTGTTGATAAATCTTAAAAGCAGTCCAATCAATCAATCAATCAATCAATCTATATATATATATATATATATATTATAAGAGAAAGAAAAGAAGAAGAGGCTGATTAAGATAATGATAGATGATGTTTCTTTGTCATTACTATCTACTAAGACATGGTCCATCAATCAGTTAATTGCCATATGTGATTCACTCTTGACGATCATGCCCCTTTCGATCCCTGACTGAGTAGGCAGAAGATTTTCCCGCAGTAGTTTCACATTAATTTCTGCGGTAAACTGGTTTCCAATCAAATCTGTTCTGCTATTTAATCCATAGCTGGAGGGATAAGAGATGGATTAATACCTTTTACTTAGGGTATTTGCGCGCAAGGGAATGCAATAAATTCAACTGGAATTCTAATTCGGTTCTCCTAATATTATTCCGATCCGATATTCATTACACTAGTAGTCGGCAAAATACGGCACGCGTGCCAACCGTGGCACACCGAGCAATTTCCAATGACACGTTGCCGCACATGACTTCACGAAGTCCGAACCAATTACGACAACGTAAAGAAGATATATAGTTGTTTCAAAACTGCTCACTCGTTGAACTGCTTGTTTGTTTCACTTTCTAAGAACACCACTAATAATGGCACCAACCAATAGACAAGAAAAGATTTCTACAAACGTGAGTCTTTTATTAGTTCTACAACTACTAACTTGAAGAACTGTTTAGGGCCTAACAGTTCTCTCGAGATCTTTCATCTATTGGAAGAAAATTGATTTTGCTCTTTTTTCGGCTCTTAGTTCAACTTATTCCTGTGAGCGAATTTTTTTTCGCATGAAAGCAGTGTTATGTCCATAACAAAATTGCTTAACAATTGAACATTTAGTAAAATTGTTTAAAATCCAAAGTAACAAAATAAGTTGCCGATATTTAGCATTTGATTATGACTATGCAGGGGTAAAGCTCCCGTTAATAATAAAAACATAAGAAAAAACTTTTAAAAACATATTATTTCTATTAATGTGGTTTACATATTATTGTAGATAGTAATATATAAAATATATTGTAGAACAGGTATACTGAGCTTGACTTTTATAAAAATGCGTATGCTGTTGAATCACTGAATGTTTTTAAACCCACAAGTCGGCACAGTTCGCAAAAAAATGCCGGCGCCTGCGTTACACAACAACGCTCACTCATAATAATTAAATTTAACAAAATATTTTTACGAACAGCAGAAAATCTAATGATATGTTGAATATCATTATATAAAATTATATATATATATATATATATATATATATATATATTACTGTATCTTGATATACATTGTATTTCCATCAATGTATCTGTATTCATATTTGTCTGTGTAATTGTGTATATTTGTAGGTAAATGTGTTTTTCTCTGTAAGAGTTATTGCGCATGCGCAGCTAAATAAGGTTGCCTCCACTCAAAAATCTCCGTATTAGACTTACGTTCTTTCTGCATTGCTCAGTAGCTGAGCTCCAAATTTATATACTCCTTAAAATTGTGATCACGCAGCTTAATATATATCCAAATATTAAATTTAATAAAAGGTTTAGGGAGTGGAGCGAAAATGGCTGGTCATCAATGCTTACATTTTCTTAGAATTTCTTTTAATTCTTTTATCTCTTTTTACATGAATTAAACTATAATGAAAGGAAATGACAACGAAACAATTCATCCATGATGAAAATCTAATTCAGCATTAGCAAACATATTTCAAGATTTTCTAAAATAAATGAAGGTACATTACATACGAACAAATATAAACAGCAGATTTAATATTATTTATTCAAGTAATCCGCATAATCATATAAACAAATGTATATGAATTAAAGTATGATTGTATAATGACATATATAAGTATATTTTATACAGATAAAATAATACATCTACTCCTTTAACATAAGTATCGAACATTCTTCTCTTAGTAGGCAATATTACGATATCGTATATTGCTAGACGTGATGCATACATATATATATATATATATATATATATATATATATATATATATATATCCAAATGAATATATACATATATATATATCCAAATGAATAAGGAACGAAGAAAATCATTGCAACGTTCGAAACATTAATTTAAAACAGTGCTCAATATGTAAATAGAGCAATAATTATTTTTTATTACTTTAGAACACGTGCAAATTACAAACTACTACTAAACTGTACATTTTGTTTCGAGGTCGAAACAAGATGTACAATTTTGTAGTAGTTCGTACATGTTCTAATGTATAATTAATAATATATATATATATAACAATAAATTTATTTTTAAACCCTTCTCGAAAAAAAACCACCGTGTATAAACGCGGAGGGGAACAAATGGAAACAAAAAAAGAAACGAATTATGTACTTGAACATAATTCAAAGTACTCATCGAAAGAAAAAACCCGAGACGAGAATTCTAACACGTAAAGCGCTCTATACAATAGCAGAGCAAACAAATAAGTATGAATCTGACCTAGAGCCAACGGACCTACCTGGGTTTCATCTAACGGATATATAGTGTTAAATTGTGATGAAGCTTAGTGCCAAAATTGTTGTTGTTGTTGTTATTGTTTTTCAGTAGTTTACTGGTAGAAAATGTATTTTTGACAAGCAGATATTTTGTCATACTGTGCTCGATATCGAGATAGAGGATGAACAGAATTAAAGTGGACAAAGTTTGTCACTGAGCTGAGCAGAGTTATAACAACTTCGTAGTTTCATGAAAGCATTATTCAGGCATTTTGTTTCTTCTGCTGCTATTTCCTGATTTTTATTATTTATATGAAGCTTAGTAAAAATAATATATATATATATATATATATATATATATATATATATATATATATATATATACCTACATATATATATATATGTAGGTTTCATTAAAAAAGACAGACAGGATGTGATTGTTAAGATTTTATGTAATTTTTCAACTTTTTGTGTTCTTATGATTTCTTTATTTTGTGGGTATAAATTATATTTTCCAAACGTTATATTTATCCACGCGCTTTCGGCTATATTTTTAGCCATTTTCGAGATTGAATGTTATTTTACGTGTAAGACAATGTAAGAATAATGTGGAGTCGTCTTATGTTTTATGTACCGAACACGGTAAGCATGTTGTTAGCGTCCAACTAATTTTAAAATAGATAAAATTAAAAAGATGTTACATAAAGAATTTAAAAATCTTAATTTAAAAGTCACAATTAAAACAAATATACAAAAGTAGATTTCCTCGATGTAACCTTAGATCTAGAGAAAAATATACACCAAGCATTCGAGAAACCAAACACCAATCCTTTATACATTCACTCGAAGTCTAACCTTCTTCCATCAGTTATCAAACATGTACCCTCCAAAACGGAATACAGAATTAGCAGAAATTCAGCTAATAAAGTGGTATTTAATAAGCACAGCAATTTTTATAGTACTGCCTTAAAAAAGTATTGGATATAAAAACCCAAATATTAAATAAGTAAACGAGAAACGTAACCCCCGAAGAAAAAATGGGAATCGAAATATTATCTAGTACACACCTCAACCAAATGACTAGTAATAAATTGGAGAAGAAATTACTCGCGTTAATCAAGAAACACTTTCCGTAAAAAAACCCCACTAAATAAGGTCTTTAATTAAAACACTATTAAATGAAGTTACAGCTGTATGTATAATCTAGAAAAATCATAAAAATTCCAATAATAATATTTTAAAAAACTTTTCCAAAATTAATAAAAACAACCGGATAACAGAAAATAACAATTTAAACAAGAAAAAATGTAATTGCATAAACCCGTTAGAAAGCAGGTGCCTAACAGAATCAGTTGTCTGTTAATGCGAAATATCTTCAAAGGAAAACCCACGAATAATATAAAAATTTACATAGGGAATACTAAAAATATTCTTAAACAGCAGATATACCAGCACATCTCTTCATTTAATAATAGCAAATACAAAAATAGAACATCACTATCTATATATCATTCATATCTAAAAGAAACAAAACATACTCACAATAAAGTGGAAAATTCTAAAAGAAGCTAAAACATATAAGTCCTTAAAGGAGCTATGTTTATTATGCTTATACGAAAAACTTTATTATTAAATCACGTAAAAATAAAAATCTATTAAATAAACGCAATATAATAAATGTCACATGTAGACATTGCAAAATGTTCACATTAGAAAATGGGTAAAATTTAAATGTAATAACATGCATATAACCAACAAGTGCTTAAGGAAAATAAATACTGACGAACTATCAAAATATAGTAAATTGAAACATAAAATTATTAATATAATTTTTTTTTTATAAAAAAAAGCTTTACAACAAATAAATGGATAGACCAAAAATGATAAAAAAAGTGAAAAGAACAGCCTTGTTACTAAATAGGCATATTGCATCAAAGACAATAAAACTAAAGGAAGATAGAAAAAAAGGGAAACTCATAAGATTAGGTTAAAGGCAGGTTGACATCTTGACAGTTAAGGAGGAAAAGAAAGAAGGAACAAGGGTAGAATGAGGGAAGAAAAAAAAGGAAAAAAAAAAGAGAAAAAATTGTTTAGTATGTATTTTTGGGAACAAATACCAAAATGAAGCTTCGCTCTTATTTGTTAAAAGAAACACACATGTAAATTTTATATCTTCCTACATACATACACAGCAAACCAAAGGTTTTTGTTATTTAAATGTAAATCATCTGCCCAAACAACATCAAACATTGTCTGGTGATGAGAATCTGAAACATACAAACTTCAGTGTTACAATGTACAATTAAATAAATATATATATATATATATATATATATATATATATATACTTTTCAATATATATGTGTGGGTAAGAATGTGTGTATGTCTGCGTGGGTTTGTGCGTGCTTTTATATATATATATATATATATATATACAAAATATAACGCATGCACAAACCCACGCATATATATATATATATATATATATATATATATGTGTGTGTGTGTGTGTGTGTGTGTGTGTGTGTGTGTGTGTGTGGAGATAGAATAAATATTTTATTTACCTTTCTCTTTTTTATCTTTTTTCACCACATGTGAACGCAGGTGTGTCTGCGTGTGTGTGTTCCTAAGAAATTAATACTAGTACTTTGATAATGAGTATTTAAAACACAGAAACCTGTTTTATCTGTCTATTATTTCATTTACATATAAACCTACACACACAGATAGATAGATAGATAGATAGATAGATAGATAGATAGATAGATAGATAGATAGATAGATAGATATGAACAGACTGGGATAGATAGATAGATAGATAGATAGATAGATAGATAGATAGATAGATAGATATGAACAGACTGTGATAGATAGATAGATAGAGAGAGAGAGAGAGAGAGAGAGAGAGAGATATGAACAGACTGTGATAGATAGATAGATAGATAGATAGATAGATAGATAGATAGATAGATATACTTACATGAATTACGATCGTTTTATTCGCAGTGTTCCCTTTTTGTCAGTTCTGATTAAAAGAACAAGGGACAAACACGTCCTTATCTCAGTCACTAACCAGCTATGAGTAATTTGAGTTTGGGATACATGAAAGTTATTAAGAAATATACGACGCCAGTATTTGTTGGGGGAAAATGGTTTGCAGAAAAGATTTTTGAAACTGTAAATTTCAGATGAATTCAAGCAAAAACGTATGTCGCTGGTGAAAATTTTAAAGTTTCATATTAGGTTTAGGCCCTGTATATTTGAAACAGATGTGCGTGGTGGTCCAGTGGATATCGGCTCGGAACAAGAAATCGGAGAGCCGAGTTCGAATTCCAGTTGAATTCATTGCATTCACTTACGCGCAAATACCCTAGGGAAATGTATTAATCCGTCTCTTCCTTCCAGTTATGGGTTAAATAGCAGGACAGATTGGGTTCTATAGCCTTGGTCGGCAACTAGTCTACCGCAGAAAGCAATGGCAACCTACTGCAGGATAATCTTCTGCCCAGTCAGTCATGTCTCTTTCGAGACATGATCGCTTAAGCGTGTTTCACGTATGGCACTTAACTGACTAACTGATATATGAAACACATTTTAGGGCAAATATAAATTAAGAACGATAAACATTAACAAGGATCATAATATGAGACAACTACTCACAAACAATATAAAAATACAAGCACACTCAATTAGTAAAATGAGTCTTGTGATCGTTGATCCTACAACAAAACCACCCTCAATAAATGAAAATAATTTTGACTTAAGAGTCTGAATCCTCAGATTTTTTTAATCGATTCGCTCCGAGCAAGTACCGCTACTGATGCGAAGAGGATTTCAATAAGAGACGTAAGACAAAAAAAACAGTACAGGTGATGTTGTAGAATGGGCAAGATAGAGGTGAGAATCAAGGAGATAGAAGAAGGCAATTGATGATGCATTTAAACTTCTGGAGATTGTAGCTATCAAGGAAGCAAGCATTGGGAATGACGTTCCAGAGGCTGGAAGTGCGAGGAAAGAAACTAATACAGTAGAATTGGCGGTTACATTTGCCTATTTTGACAGTAAAAGGATGAGATCATTGATGAATATCAAGAAGAGCGTGGGAACTAGGATAGAGCCTTGAGGCACGCCCGTGTTCACCGGAAAGAATTTGGAAGTATGCCCATTCAGAATAACCATCATTTTACTATTGGACAGGAACGATTGTATTAAATAGAACAATCATCCAGTTATACCATAGCCATGTAGCTTGTGCAAAGGCCAGCATGTGAAACCATATCAAACGCTTTCGAGATATCCAGGACAAGCCTGGTGTCACCGTTCTTATCAAGGGCTTAATATGTGTACTCAGTGATAGCCGTTTGCACATCTGCAGTAAACCTGGCAAAGCGGAATCCATACTGCTTGTCAGAAAATAATTTGTTGGATGCGTGACGCTGAATCCTTTTATCATTGATGATAGCTTCGAACACTTTGCCAAAAAGCGGTAAGTGGCTGATGGGTCAATAGGGTCGGAGGGCTCGCCAAACTTTTTAAAAACAGGAACTACAGAGCAAGACTTCAAACAAGCAGGGAAACAAGAAGCAGCAAGGCAATATTTATAGAGTTTGGAGAGGACAGAGGAGAGTTCAGGAGCACATTTCTTAATAACGATAACTGGAATACCATCACATCCACCTGCTTTATGGGAGTCAAGCTTAGAAATAATGTTAGAGACCAGAGAGAGTGATAGGCTTATGTCACTCAACTGGGCCCCAGTTCTAGGAGGAAAGTCAGGTGTGGATACTCCAGATGATTCAAGTATAGAGTTGTAAGAAATTTTGCGAGCAAAGCACTCAGCCTTATAAGCTGAAGAAGTGACAACCACGAAATTATTGAGTAGTGGAAGGATTAAATGTTTGCTGTTATTTAGCACACATTTTTAAGAACGCTCACGTAACGGGGATTTTTTATAAACAGTACATTTTATGAAGATTTATTTTATTTTATCTTTCCAATCTAATATATTAGGTCTAATGAATTTATATCTTCGTGCTAGTTTTTTTTTTTTAATATCCTTTATTTTACGTTTTATGAATAATTTTTCTGTTTGTGTATGTGACTTCATCGTTGTTTTTTTAAATGTCAAAAGATTCAAATTGAAACACTGCAACCGCTATCTATATCTGTCTGCAATTCAATTCCGGCAAAAATTTAAAATGTCGCTCTCTTGGCTGTTTCTATAGTCTCTCCTCTTTCTTCCCGCTCTAAATTTTCTCACTTTTTACCGCTATATTTTCTTTTTCACTTTCTACTCCTTTATCTTTCCTTTTTCTTTTTCTTTTCTTTTTTTATAGAAGTAAAATTCTTTTTTTTTTTAATGACAAAAGATTTGAGCCCAGACACCGTATAACCGATGACAATATGTGTCTTCAATTCATTTCCGGGCAAAATTTAAAATTTGTATCTCTCAACCGTTTCCATTGGCTCTTTCCTCTGTATATTTTCTCTCTTATTTTCCTCTTCACATTCTGTCTCTTCTGTATATTTCTCTTTCTTTTTTTCTTATCTTGATTTCTTATCTTATTTTCTGATCTTTTATTCCCTCTTACTTTCCCCACCTTTTTTTAAATATCTTTTTATCACGAACGAAAAAGTTTTTCAAAAATAAAGGGAAGTGTTGTTTTTTTAACTTTTTTAAAAATAAAATGCTTATTACCTTTATTATTAACTACCTGATGAGACATTCTTCTTTCTATGTCGAAACAAAATGTGCAATTTTGTAGTAGTTTGTAGTTTTCTAACGTAATAATTATATATATATATATATATATATATATATATATATATATGTATATATATATATATATATATATATATATATATATAATGTTGCATTAATGCTTAGGGCAAAAAAATGCTGGTTTTTCAGTAGTTTACTAGTAGGAAATTTTTTTTTAAAAAAGACGCAAGTTTTTGTCATAAATTGTTCGATATCGAAATAGAGATGGAGTGTTAATAGAATTAATCTGAAAAATATTGTCACTTAGCTAAGCAGTGTTATTTCAGTGTTTTATATATATATATATATATATATATATATATATATATATATATACTATAGACATCCTGCAGACAGAACTGTTTCGCTGTATCACAGCTCATCAGTACGGCTTAGACTCCGATCGTCCTCCTAAACCATGATTGAAACCCGACTAAATCGGCGTCAGTCGGCGATTCTACCCCTAGGCCACGAGCGTCCGGTAGAAGAAGGTAGGCTTTTTAGCGCGTATAAACATGCCCAATAACTAGAGTACTCTAATTCATTATTGAATGAGCGAAGCGTATATGCCGGAGTAGCTACTGCTTACAAAGTCTCCTACTCTTCCAGAGTGCTCAATCAGGGTGTGAGAATGCAAATACTATATATATATATATATATATATATATATATATATATATATATATAAACTTATTTATGAGTGGAACATTGTCTGTGTGTGTCTGTGTGTGTGTATCCGTTACCTATAGACTTCGAAACGGCTGAACCGATTTTCTTTAAATTTTACTCAGTTGTACTATAAGCGTGCGAGTGTTCTTAGCTAGATACCCCGATAAATATCGAAAATCGATAATCGAAAAAATCGCGGGTTATAGAAGGAGTGGTCCGATTTTAATCAAATTTGATACACTCATAGACAAAGACATAAGAAACGATATTCAGAAGTTTCAAGGTTGCAGTTTTTGCAATAGTGTAGAAAATCGATAATATATATATAAACATTTTGGTAGAAAATGTTCGTTTTTATTAAGTTTGGGGCCTTTTTTATTCATATTATGCTGTTTTTTATCGATTTAGTGGCGGTACCTAAATTAGAGACTTACACTTTGAAGCTAATTTTAACACATCTCAATATATTTTTTTCAGATTATTTATGTGCATAAATACAGGTTACAGAATAAAGGATAAATGCAACGACATAAAAGGATTTTCTGTTGGTATTATTAATACTGTCTTGCAATCACATAAAAATTATTTCACAATTTTGGCACTCATACTCGCCTGCATTAACGTACACACACATATATACGTGTGTGTGTGTGTGTGTGTGTGTGTGTGTGTGTGTGTGTGTGTGTGTGTGTAAAACTTCAGATATAAATAAGTCTGTAAGAACAATATAGATAAAAAACAAAAGAAAACCGTTTTTTGCGGATGCATTTCGTCCCCAGAAATTTATCAATCTAAGTGTGGAGATTTTATTTTGTAAATACGTAGACGTTTGAAAATAAAATCTACAAATTTAGACTGTGATAAGGTTCCTCAGGTGCGAAACACGTTGCTAAAGAAAAGTATTACATTTGTGTGTGTACATAGAGTGCGGTAGAAATACCGCTAACATATAGCTCCTAGAAATACCTCCCATATAATGATAAGATTTCATTGGCATTAATGTCTTACCATCATCTAGGAAGTATTTCTGCCGCCCCCTCTATATATATATATAATTTGGACATTGAAGTCAATACCCAGAAGTGATACTCAGTTTCAGCTAAACGCAAACTTTAGAGCTGTCACATTTGGGTGTTGACAAAAAATGGACACTTTTATATTTACATACGCCTTATCCCTGATATTGAGCACTGTAACCCATAAATATAACTTACGTTAAAACAATATATATATATATATATATATATATATATAGAGAGAGAGAGAGAGAGAGAGAGGGGGGGCGAGATAAACAATAACAATCGACCCAAAACAATATTTCAGTATACTGTCTCTTTGTATAAAATTTTAAAAACTTCATTTCTCATCTTTCACTCGATTTCTGAATAAAATTTAATAAAAGTGAAACATGTTAGATTGATACACGTTTTCTACTTTGTTCTTTATTTATTCTATCATATATATATATATATATATATATATATATATATATATATATATTATTTCAGTTCAAACACTTATAAATTTATGCCAGATTTCTTTCGAAATAATGAAGAAATATATATAACTTACATAAATATAGATAAACACATATTCTCGATTAAAAATCTCAATCTTTATACAGCTGTGCGTGCCCGAGGAAACGAATGTATATATTTATACTTATCAAAATACAGCTGTTATGAAGACGATCGATTTTACTTAAACTTTCTAGCAGATTGAATATCGATCAATTCATAATTAAGAACAGATTTTATAATATGTAAACACACTTTGACACACATTTATTTATATGAATCTACATGACTGTATTTACTTTCGTTCAGTAAATACTATTATAGACAGTTAGCTTGGTAGAATGCTCACTTCGAAATTGTAAATTTACACGACTACTAAAGCAATGAAAGTGGGAAAGGGTTAACAAAACTACGTCTTGTCATTTACAGATGTATGTTAAACGTCAGTATTGAAAACGAAGACGTGTGAAGGTAGTGTAACGGATATCAGCGAGCTGAGTTCATTTCCGATGTTATCTTTTGCGTTTAATTTCACACAAATACTCTGTGGAAAGGTATGAATACATATATGCTCTAGGCTACTTAGAACCGTATACTGAGTTTGTGTAGAAACCAGTCTAAGAAAAAGAAAACTTAGAATTTAAAAAGGGAAACTACTCCACTACCTTTCCCTAGAATACATAGCAATACATAGATAATAAAAAAAAGTAATCTGTAGAGAGTCATGATCACCAAGATGCCGAATGGAGATCTCATTAGAAAAACAAATGAAAACAATATCTTGTCAACTGTCCATATTTCAAATCCAAATTTTTTTCATTCATCAATTGATATAAAATCCAGTAAAGAAAATGTAAATGTTCGCATGATTCAGAAGGAATTATTTACAAAGCAGAAGTACAATATGCAAATGAACAGAGAAAAATATATGTAGGATGTACTTAAGGGAATTAAAAAAAACAATGGTATAATCACAAATCTACATTCTAGCTTGAAAGATTTAAAAGTTGTACCAAAGTAACCAACTACGTATCGAAATTAAAAGAAAAAATGGCAAAGACCCTAATTTAAATCGGAGCATATAAAAAATACGTTTGACATTAACTGATCATCCAACTCGTTTTTGAACGCATAACAGGAATTTTCAAATCGCGTAACCGTAAGTTTTAAATAAGGAAAGGAGCTGGTCAAGAATTATAAACATTTTCAACCGGGTTTGTACGATCAGTTAATGTAAAACGTTTGATGATACCGAAATGTACCTTAATCGGCTAACTTCCGAATTAAAATATTTAACAGCTCTGCATTATAAATGTATTGATAACTTTTTTATACAACTATGTACGGGTCTAATTTGATTCTAACCAATGACTGATTAATAATTATATATATGTATATATATATATAATTTTGTTAATTTTCGAACCATTCCGATTATGAAAAAAAAAATTTAACTTAAATCCGAAAAAAAGCTGGAATAATTTAAGAACATTCTACTTGAACAAAGAACTGTATTAACGATATTTTTAAATGTAATTCTTTTTCATTCTTATTTAACAATTAGGGAAAGCTTTTGTGAACGTTTTGTTTAAAGTGTAGATGAATAAATGTCTAACTTTGAATATCGGATCTCGATATGTAAAATCAGAAATTTATTCGCCTGAAGTGAGTCACCTTTGAACTCAAAACACGTGTAGCAACACAAATATAATTATAGACATTTAATGTACTATACAAAATATAAAAAATCATGATAGTTATAATAATGAACCTACACTTCAAACAGAACGTTTGCTTCTGACACTTTTCCGCACACACACACACACACACACACACACACACACACACACACACACATATATATATATATATATATATATTAGAGGACTGGCCAGTATTTAGGACGCGCCGAAAATTTTCCTAGAGCCTGCTACAGATTTCACTGGTTGAAAATAGACGTAAATTTCAATATCGAAACAAAGCTTAAAATTTATCGTCTAAAAATGAGCTGATTTTGAAGATCCGATTTGAAAAAATGGGAAGCTTGATGTCATAATTTATATATATATATATATATATATATATATATATAAATTATGACATATATAAACATAAATTATACATATATAAATATACCGTCATATATATATATATATATATATATATATATATATATTACGGTATATTTATTCTTGTTTATATCAAATTAGTTGCTTTATTAATTGTAAATTTCTTTAAAGATGAATTTATTTCTTCATAAACAACATGGCTTTAAAAATTATTATTGATAAGTGTTTGCTTTATGTTACACTTGTCTCAATAACACAAGTGTCCGAAAGGAACTCATTTTAGTTTATCCGGAGAAACCATGTTTTTTCTAACATCTATTTTATATGCGTAGATATGTGCTTTTTAATTAATGTGACATACATTTATATCAGTGTTTTTTCTAATATATTGAAGTGATAAATTTATCATTTTTTGCATCTACTCAAATTTTTCAGGAAAGGATATATATATATATATATATATATATATATATATATATATATATATATACATTGAGAGAGAGAGAGAGACTTTTGATCACGTTAGATAACGCGTTCTCTCCCCGAAAATGTAACTAAGATCGGTTCAAGCATAATTGATGTATAAACCACAGATTGGCCTCTGGGAATGTTTGGCAGGCGTCTGCAACGAGAAGTTACTAGCCGCCCTAGTAAATGAGTATTCTCGGATATGAGGGGCTAGTCATTATAAATATACCTGAATGTCTACGGTAACGTTTTAAATTATCTATATACATCTGCTAAATCTCATTAATTCTCAGGCCATTTTGTGTATCTATAAAAATAAGACATATGACGTAATGATTTGTTTTAATGGAAAACGAAATAGACAAATGGACGGAAAATTAAGCTGATACATTTTACATTCCTTTACTCCCAAATGTTTTGTCACTTCCAAGTTACAATGTGAGCGATGACTTCGACAAACTCTTTTCACATAGATATCTGTAGTAAAAAGCCATTACTTTCATTGTCGCCCTTGACAGAAATCAGTAACATGCAAAACTACTAATTACAGGATAGCTAGCTAGGTAGTAAGCTAGATAGATAGAAATAGGTAAACAAGCAAACAGGTTTGTATCATCAAGGATTTTATGCAATTTTATTGTTTTACTTATTTGTACGCATTTAGCAGACATTACCTACCCAATTTCCAGCGATCACACATGAGGCATGAATTTATTTATTGTTAAATTTTGGTAAAGTTTTTTCAGAATAATATAGTTACTGCGTTACTGACTGCAAACAAATTCCTCAGCTTCGTATGTCTTTACATCTTACAATTATAAATTAAAATAAGTTTATATTTTCTTTCTTTTAAAAGGGGATGAAAATGCCGGTTACATTTAACTATTTCAAGGGTAAAAGTGGGGGGTTCTTCATGACAATCGAGAATCACGCTTAAATTCACGTGATTAGGGCTCCAGGGAAAAATGCTAATCAGAAAAAAATAATAATAAACTTTTCCTTAGACTCAATGGTGTGTAGGGCAGCGTTTTTGCTATTTCCGCTACAGATTGTTTTTTATGGGGCAGGGCTGTTAGTCCTGCGCCCAAACCACAAACCTGGAGGAAGGTGATTTTCTAAGTGTAGCTTAGACGTGACACACGGCCGAAAGTAGGGGGTACCCAGTGAGGATCGAACTCGCTACTCAGTTATAATTATTCTAGCAAGACGAGCTTGCTAACCATTACACCACGCCGAAGAGCCCGCTAGTCAGAATAGTTGCCATAAAAAAATATTTTTAGAAAAGACAGAGAGAAGCTACGTCACGTCGGTAAGAAACTTTCTAGCCCGACCTTCCTAAGAGTAGATGCAACTCTAGATCTAATATATTCATTCCACTTTAGGTCGGTTGAAAAAGTGAGGCAAAAGAGACGCAATATGTTGCTCTCAAGGAGACTTGCAACAACCATGCTGATGGTTGGCAGGAAAGTTTCTCTCTGGTGGTTAAAGGAGAGCAGTTTTGTGAAATTTTCCAGCCCGACCTTCCTAAGAGTAGATGCAACTCTAGATCTAATATATTCATTCCACTTTAGGTCGGTTGAAAAAGTGAGACCAAAGAGACGCAATATGTTGCTCTCAAGGAGACTTGCAACAACCATGCTGATGGTTGGCAGGAAAGTTTCTCTCTGGTGGTTAAAGGAGAGCAGTTTTGTGAAATTTGGTTAGAAAATCGGTTCATTTTCATTAGAGTTAAAATAACTACCAAATTTGATCAAATAGATATCATCGGTGATGAAACTTTATGAAAAAGATAACGCGTTTCATCCTCTTCATCAGACTAAAATAAAATTCTAATTGATGTAATTATATATTTGTAAGGGCAATGTAAATGTGAACATTGGTTATAAATATTAAACGAGTAAAATGTATTGATCCAAAAAGTTAAAATTTCATTCAGTTTCCTTACGCTTCTCTCTCCTATATCTCACACTGTGGCAACAGGGGATTTAATAAAATAGATGAAATATAAGTAACTGGTTACAAATGTCTCATGAAGGATTCTGAAATCAGTGCACTTTCTATAGATTTCTCCATAGTAAATTACTTTTTCTTTGAAAGCAGCACTCTGTAAGTCGAAATAATAGGCAGGTTCTTAACGATGAACTTCTAATTCACTGTGTTGTTTCAGAATTCACTTGTTTGTTTTGTGATTTAAAAAATTATTTAAATTTCTCGAAGTCTTACAAATATATATTTTACGATTTTTATTACAGTCTATCAGCCATAGTTATGCTTCAAGTTTTAGGTTATTATTTTAATTTGCATTCGTCAAGTCTCGTATCGTTTTAGAAGTGCGACACATCTTACATTAAGTTTACATGAATAAAAAAATATAGTTTAGATGAATTCTACTAATTTCTGTTTTAATTTTGGAGATAAAAAATTATCATTATTTACATGCAGACTATTTTCTCCATCTTTGTTACTTTTATTCCAACAGTTTAGCCCTTGCATGAGCACCTCGATGTGGTGTAATGGTTAGCAAGTTTGCCTTGCTAGAACCTATTCAATCCTCACTGAGTACTTCATACTTTCGGCCTTGTGCCACATCTAAGCTGCGCGTAGAATATCACCATTTCGGCCTTTGTATACTCCGTCCTTCATCAGCCATTTGTCGATCCGCTAAACTTTACGGAATTTTTATTTTTTTTATTTAATATAAGAGATCGTTCCAGGACTATCTTGCATTTAACTTTATTTAGTTACTGCTTGTACCGTTTCCACTGGGCCAAGTCTATATTACCCAGTCAGAAATTGAACTTACCAAATTCATGAACCAACAATTTAATTCATTCGGTTATTATCCAGTCGATTCGTGTTCCCTGAAGTTTGCTCATATTGCCAAGAACCTGATGAAGGTAGGATGGAACAACGGCAGAAACGTTGGGATATTAGTAACGAAGATGAGAAAATAGCCTACTTGTAAATAATGTAAATAAATTCTAATATTAAAACTGTAACTTTTGCAGATTAATCGAAACTGACTGGACTATGGTATGATATAAATCATGTTTTTAATCCTTTAATCTTTTCCGTCTTATCGCAGTTTATTAATCTTTCTATTTTCATACAAATACAAGGTTTTATAATTCACACCTGTGGATTATAATGGAATTTAAATATAACATCCAAAAGTGCTCTCCATAAATTTACCTATCAGTAAGTGCTAAATGTTCACAAACCGAACAAAAAGAGATTCTCCTCACAAAAATTATGATGTTTGGCCTTCTTTTTTCACTGATGGTCACCCAATAAAAGTCACTAAGAGGTGGATATTATGAGGTTATGTTAAGTAGATATCGGTTTACCCTAAACTTGAAGCTTTTAAGATTGTATTGATCGGAGAAGTATCTTCTTAGGAGTACGTTTCCCAATGCAACAATTCTAGAAAAGAGGCTAAATGGAACTTCATCCTCACCAATAAAATACAAAGAAGGCCAAATTCGTTCAACTCATTGTACGTGACACAGTGATGCCTAACTGCGAAAGTTTGTACTGGTGGGATGAAGGAATGTAGTTCACTTGAACATCAGACATGAAAATGCCGTGAAAATGCTTTTGAACTTTTGGAAAGTGAGGATTTGGTAGCTGCAGCTCAGTCATACTACATTTGTAGTATTACGCGACTCTTGTAAATATACAATATTGTGGGGTTGAACACATCTCTCCAGAATATGACTCCTGCTCTTCCAAATAGCATATAAACTGACTGTGAATCATAAGCATAGCTCGTGCCACTCGCGTTCAGTCGACATTGTCGGACTTTGTCTTCGAGCAGGGGGTAACCCAGATGAGTCTATGCCGAGTCTTTACCTCTGGGGTAAATCGACAAGACTCGATCCCGCTTATACGGGGTTTCTTCTTCTTTTTCTTCTTCTTCTTCTTCTATGAGCCCTGTCCATTCAGGACGTAGGCGATCATGGTTCTCCATGTCTCCCTATCCCTTGTGGCTCTTAGTATGTTTGCTCCTGTTGCTCCTGATCAGACTCTGCAAATATGTTATCCGCTGCCTTCCCTCTGTCTCTCCTTCTTTCTATCTGACCAGTCAGTATCAGGTTCTCTAGGCTCTCCTTCCTTATTGCGTGTCCCAGGAACTTCAGTTGTCTCTTCCTTATGCTCAGCATCAATTTTCTTTTTGTTACCATTCTTTCCAACACCTCATCGTTGCTGTTGCTTGCATGCTCAGTCCACGATATCCATAGCACCCTTATGTAGAACCACATTTCGGCCGCTTCAAGTTTTGTCCTCATTTTCGATGATATTGTCCAGCATTCACTGCCGTATTGAAGAACTGACATCACGTAGCAGTCTAGCACTCTTTTCTTCGTTTCTATTGAGATTTTCCTGTGTGTTAGTATTTTGCTCATCTTCTGGAACGCGTCCTTTGCCATGCCAATTCGCCTTCGGATCTCCGTATCGCACTTTCCATCTTCTGTCAGAACACTTCCTAGGTACTTAAATGTTTGTACTTGCTTGATTCTGTTATCTCCCACCTGTATTTGGCATTTTGGGTTGTATCGTTTGCTGATGACCATGCACTCAGTTTTCTTAAAGTTTATTTGTAGTCCCTTTTTGTCACTCTCCACTGCTACTGTCTGTATGAGGTCTTGTAGTTTCCTTTCCGTGTCCGCAATCAGCAATGTATCGTCTGCATACCTTATGTTGTTTCGGTTGTGGCCTCCAATAACAAATCCTGGCGTGTCATCTAGGGTCCTCAAAATTTTCTCGCTGTATAGGTTGAACAAATCCGGTGAAAAGACACATCCTTGTCTTACGCCTTTTTCTATCTTTGTGTATGTTTTTTTTAAATCGTATCACCCCGAGCAAGGCGGTAACGCCACTGATGTACCGGGGGCTACGTAAGAGTGAAAAGATTAGAAGAGAGAAAGCCGGAAACCACATCGTTACCTGTCCGTATGCAGGCCGTTTGCTGCCAGTAGAGATTCTTGATTATTCTTATGTCTTTCCCGAAAATGTTGAGGCTGCCTAGCATCTCCATCAATTCTTTGTGTCGTATTTTGTCGAATGCTTTCGCGTAGTCAATGAAGCATAGGTACAAGTCTTTCTTCATTTGTAATGCCCTTTCAGAAAGCATCCTAATCATGAATATGGCGTTCCTTGTTCCAGTGTCTTTGACGAACCCGCACTGTTCCTGCCCTATCTCTGGCCTGATTCTTGCTTCTCGCTCTATTCATCAGGATTCTGACAATCAGTTTTATAATGTGACTCATTAAGCTGATAGTTCTGTGTAGTTCGCACTCGTTTGCACCAGGTTTCTTCAGCAGTCCTATAAATATCGACTTGCATAGGTCGTCTGGTATTATTCCGCTGCTATAAATTTCGTTTATTATGTCGGTAATCTTTTCTATGCCATATTCTTCTAAGGCTGTCAGCAGCTCTATCACTATACCGTCTGGACCAGGTGCTTTGTTTCTGTTCATTTTGGTCATTGCAGCTTCCACTTCGGATTTTAGTATTTCCTGTCCATCCATCTCCTTGTGTATTCTCGGTTGTTCTCTCTTGTCGCAAAAGAGATCCTTTATATATTCTTCCCATCGCTGGAGTATTTCCTCTTTTTCTAATATGATTGTTCCTTCCTTGGATTTTATGCATCCTGTTGAGGAGCAGGTTTTTTGTCCTGTCAGTTCTCTTATCTCTTTATGCATCTCTGCTTTGTTGTTACTGCTCAGTCTCTCTACTTCTGCGCATTTGTTGTTGAGCCATTCCTCTTTGGCTTGTCTGCATTTGTTCCTTATCTCCCTGTGAAGTTTCTTGTATTCTGCTCCGTGTCTTGGCGTTATTTTTTGCCTCCTTTGCATCATGTGGAGGATCTCTTTGGTCATCTACTCGTTTTTACTTCTGCGTCTGATTTCCTTTGGGGCTATGTTGTTCGCTGAGGTCACCATCGCTTTTTTAGTGAATCCCATTTTGAGTACCCTTTTCCAATTTGTTCTTCATATTTCTTTCTCACGCTGTTATTGTATTCTTTCTGCAGGGTGAGATAGTCCTCTAGCGTGTCGTATTGCAGCCTTGGTAATGTGCTGGGATTCTTCAGTCTTCGGAGTTTCAGTTTTAGTTTGCAGATGACTGGGACGTGGTCACTTCCGCAGTCGGCAACTGGGTATGTTTTGCATTGGGCCACTGCCTTCCTGAATCTCTTGTTTATAGTTAATCTATTTGTATACGGGGTTTACGTGGAATTTTTGTCCAAGGGTACCCGCTATGAATGTCTTGCATTAAAAACTGGCCTTCTGCAACATACCGCCTTTTGGGAAGGCTCGGGTTAATAACAAGCTAGCCGGGAACGAGCCTTATATCCTTACTACAGAATTCAGTAGGAATTCTTATTTCTTATATAATAAAATACATTGCATTACTTTTTGAGTGACCCTCGTATATTAATTAAAACAATAAGTTTTTATTATTCATGCTAAATCTTATAAAATTATATACTTATTTTAGTGATTTGTATACAATGTTGGATGTACGTTGTGGTGCAGTGGATATCAGCTCGGAACTAGAAATCGGGGAGCCGAGCTCGAATTCCAGTTGAATTCATTGCATTCACTTACGCGCAAATATTCTTGGAAAAGGTATTAATCCGTCTCTTCTCTTCAGATATGGCTAAATAACAGGACAGATTGGGTTCTATAGCTTTGACTGACAACCAGTCTACCACAGAAAGTAATAACAGCCTACTGTAGAATAATCTTCTTCCCTGTTACTCGTTTCTTTTTTGAGATATGATCGCCCAAGCGTGTATCACGTATGGTACTGACTGTATATAATTTTGTGAAAAAATATAAAGGTTAGCAATATGTACACGTATTAATAGCCGGGACCACTGAATCTTGACATAATTCCCACACCTATATGAGTCGTGTTCTTATACCAGGTGCGTCAGTGTGAACACCGGAGAGGCTGCTCGTGGTGAGGGGATGCTAATTATCGGAATTTGAAATAACATGATAGTGGGTGCAAAATGGATAGGATGTACCATTTCTGAAATTGGGGAGACATTCTATAAACTGAGCCCCGTGTAAACAGAAAATGCCTGATGGTAGGCTTTATCGTTGGCTTGTATTAATGTAATCAGAGATGCCTGAAAAGAATTTTCTGAATAATTTCAAAGTATTGGAGTGTCAAAAGTAGTTTGTGACCTGTTGTGTTGGAGATGTTGACATTGAAAATAGTTGCGAAGATTAATTGAAATGAACAAAACCATGGCATCTTCGTCATATACAAAATCGAAAATTAGAAATAATTTTCTCTAATTTGGATATGCTAGTCGCTTTAATGCGTGACTATCGTGTGCGATTCGCTATTTAAACGTAATAAAAATTCGATTAACCATGAAAAGTGGATACTTTACAACAATGTGGAAATTAAGATATCGGAACAGTTGTATATTACTAAATTTAGGACTTCACCTAAAGAAATGCTGTGCGTATTCTGAGATTAGAATAGATTTTCCTAATATAAGCTCCTGGAAAACCAAGAGATTTATTCATACAAGTATTACTTCCAGTAAAACCAAGTTACGACTCGCAAACAAAAAGGAATTTTATAAGGTTACTTAAAACAATATGTAGTACAGAGTGTTTCAAAAGTCTATGTCACATTCTAAGAACACATATATCATGAAACTACAAATGGTAGCATGATTGAACTGGTATCATTTTTTAAAATTCAAATTTTCTACAGTTAATTTGATTTTAAATTAATTAATTAAATTTCATTTCATTTTTTCCTCTTTTCAGATCCAGTAATGTAATTCACAAAGAAAAGTCATTGTACCTTCTAGAATACGAAAAAAATGAATCATGGACACGTTTGACGCAAATTTCGTACAACGTTTACCAAGCAGGCAGCAGACAAACCTTCCATTTTAAATTAGCATGCAAAATTTAAGGAGGGGATGTTTGTGCCAGGCAAAGAGAACAGGATGCCACTCAAGTTCAGATGATACGATTGAACAAGTTCGGCAAACCTTCAATTACAATTCCCAGAAATCAATTAGAGTAGCCAGTCGAGAACTTAAACTCCAATCAAAAATGGTTTTGCACGTCTTAAGGAGACGGCTGCACTTCGCATCATACAAACTGCAATTGATTCAACATTTGAATGACACTTATAAATCTATTCGCCATAAATTTTGCACAGAAATTGGATTTGGATCATTGTTTAAATATGTGTTATAGCACGCGGTACTCATTTTAAACACCTGTAAAATTCTGCATAGAAACGTGGAAATATGAGCTTTCAGGAAATATAAATAGTGTTTTGATATCCTCAATAGTTATTAATGTATACAATGTCATAATGTGACCTAGACTTTTGAAATACCCTCTTCTTCTTCTTCTTCTTCTTCTTCTTCTTCTTCTTCTTCTTCTTCTTCTTCTTCTTTGTGCCCTGTCCCTTCAGGACGAAGGCGATCATGGCTTTCCACCTTTCCCTATCCCTGGTGGCTCTGAGCACGCCTTCTCCTGTTACACCGTGCAACCCTCGTTCTGTCATCCACCTGATTAGATCCTTCAAATATGTTATCCGTTGCTTTCCCGTGTCTCTTTTTCCCTCTATCTGGCCTGTTAGTATCAAGTTCTCCAAGCCCTCCTTCCTCATTGCATGTCCCAGGAAATTCAGCCGTCTCTTCCTGATGCTCAGTATTAATTTCCTTTTTGTTTCCATCATTTCCAAGACCTCATCATTGCTGACATGCTCGATACATGATATTCGCAGCATCCTTCTGTAGAACCAGATTTCAGTTGCTTCAAGTTTCTCCTTCATCTTTGATGATATTCTCCAGCATTCACTGCCATATTGAAGGACGGACAGCACGTAGCAATCCTCTTCCTTGTTTCTAGCAAAATTGTCCTGTTTCTTAATACCTTACTCAACTTCTGGAACGCTTTCCTTCGCCATCGGATCTCTGTGTCGCACTTTCCGTCTTCTGTTATAACACTTCCCAGGTATTTAAATTTTTGTGCCTGCTTTTTTCAGAATAATTTAATTTTTTTTTGTTCTTTCTTCTTGTATTAAGTTTATAAGTATATTAATGTTTAATTTAAAATTGATTTTTGTATTGTAAAGGCATTATAATTTGTCTGTCTGCCACCCCCCTTAGACCACATGCTATCGCAAAAAGAATATGCATTTGCCGGAAATTAAAAAAGTCCTCTTTTAGGAAGGACGAAATTTCAAAGAAAATATCTTCTGTTTACTGGGTATGTAATGCTAATTTTTGCTAACATTGTGGTTTCGTTTTGGTAGAATAGTAGAAATACCCTCATTTATGTAAAAAAAAAACAACTCTTAACCACGTATTTCTGACGGCTAGACAAAAACTTTTAACTTTTACATCTTAGCAGGCAGCTTTTAATTCATTCGCCATATTAGGCAGATATTTTCTTGTTAGCACATACTTTCTTGTGAGCATTTATTGAGTATTCTCAATAAAAATATACAATTATCAGAACGATGTCAAAGAACAGCAGCAGTTCTTTTTATTTGATGAGAACTGGGAATATAGAATTATGACCCATCCTGAAAGATTTCAGAAAATAATAGAACTATCTAAATATTTCGTTTCATAAAATTGAGGTTGAAAGTATGCAAAATGTCTTATTTTGTTTAATAAAGGAAATTTCTGTTGTCAATGGCTTTTATTAGTTAATGATTTTTATCTTTATAAACGTCGACTGGCGTGAGCACAAACAGATAGATAGATAGATAGATAGATAGATAGATAGATAGATAGATAGATAGATAGATAGATAGATAGATCGGATTCCGGTTGTAAGCAGATATATTTGAATTACAAATATGCTTGGCAATATTTAGGTAATTGTTACTCATTTGGCTTATTTTCAGACTTGAATCTGCTTTTAAACCTGAAGGCCAAGATATCAAAAGAGATTCAGCACACGATAGAATCAACTATGATCTTTTGTCTTTTTCTCGCTCGGTTGTTTGTTTTATCATTCGTTTGTTTGTTTCTCCTTTCAAAAGGAAGAAAAATAAAACCTATAAAGTAATAACAGAGGATCATTTTTCAATTTTAAAATCAATAGTTTTACTTAGTGTTGCGCAGATAAAAGCCTCTTGATGTCACAGGACTGTCGACTTGTTTATCAGGGATCGTTCAAGTAGAAAAGCACTTCTCCGCCGCTTGTGTTAGCGCCAATGTCTTGCGCTGCGCACCGTTATTAGACTTTAAAAACATTTGTCATTTATATAACAGAGCCGCCTAGAACTTTTAGGCACGGCTTCACACAATGACTATTCACTTTAGGCTCACCCAACCTCCTCGATTCCATTTTAGAAACTAATTTAAGTATATAATCCTTGAAAGAACAATAACAGTAATCTGGTTTGGGTTCTTAAAAAGAAAAAAATTCCGAACAAAAGGAGATTTAAATGTAATTTTGTTTTCCATTTTCCGATTTTCTTTCTTTCCATCTTCTCCAATATTTTCCGGTCAGTTATTGAATTTCAACAAAATCCTCTGACAAGAACCTCTCCACCTTTTAAAGCTGGCTCGTGTCTCTTGGCGAGCGAGCTTTTCCGAACGCCTGCTTTTATTGAATCAAGTTGATAACAAAATTATTCATGGTACTTATCTATCAATAAATTTAAAGCAATGCCAATAACCAGCTTATTGGCTCTTTGTTGAGGTTTCTTTCTCACATTAAAAAAAAGTTTCTTTTTCTTCTTATTTTACCGTTTGTCGTAGTTGTTGGTGGGAGGTTTTTGTGTTTACCGATGTACGCAAAAAGAGAGAAAGACAGAAGATAAATAACGAGAGAGGACAATGTGGAATGATTCTTTTAAAGTGTCAAATATTCAAGTAAAATAATTGTAAAAGATAAGGGACACAAACTAGAATATAAAAAGAGTAAATAAATGAATAGCAAGAGGAGAAAAGAAAGAAAGAAAAAGTGTTAAATGACTAATAAAGAAAAACGTAAACGTATAAAATAAGAAAGAAAGAAAAAACTGCTTTGTAAGACAGAAAGACAAAGTATTAAAAGAACAAGGGAAAAGGAAAAAAGAAAGAAAAAGAAAGAAAGAAAATATAAAAGAAAGATAAAATATCAAACAACTACAAAATATAGAAGAAAGAAAGAAACCAATTCTTTGTATTTACAAATAAGAAGGGAAAGAAAATATTATGATTAAAAGAATTCGATTTGAGAATTAGAAAGCTAGAAATCCAATAGGCAAAAAAACAAAACGCCCAAAAATAAAATGTTTCAAGTCTAAAAAAAAATTCGAAAGAATGCAAGAGGCGCCAAATATGTCGGTAGCCACAGCGAAGCGACCGCCAAACCCATAACATGTATACTTTCTACTCCAAAGACCTGGCGTTATCTGTGAAGTTAAATTTGCATATGACACGCAATAAAACAAGTCAAATGTACGTTCGAAGAAGAAAATATAAATCTGCATAGCACGGGAAGTTATAGGCTTTAGCACATGCATTTACACACTAAATAATAAACAAATGAGCATCTGTTTCTTCTCTTCTGCAGTTAAGAACAAGTCGCCTGCGATCAACAACCGATAGGTAATAGGAATGAATGCCTGAATTAACGGTCAGTTTGAATGAAGGAATAATAATTGGATGAAGTGAAAGGACAGGACTTAATGCATACAAAAATGATCAGATGTTAATGTCTCATTTACTCTGCAAGCAAGCCATCAAAAGAGAAATGAAAACTTGTCATACGATAGCAAAACGGGGGAAATTTTAGTCAAAATGAAGAAAGAAAGAAAGAAAGAAAGAAGCAGTAAAGGACTTAAAAAATTGAAAGAAGACAGAATGTTGGTTGTCAGCAATAAACACAGCCCAAAATACAAACTACAAATTGAGGGTAGTAAAAAAGGTAAGAAGAAAGGACTAACCATCAGTTGTAAGAAGACAATGTATGGTTGTCAGCAAAAGGGGTAACCCAAGATAAGAATTACTAAGGTTTTGAGTAAAGGGAACAGCTCAAGATACGAACCACAAATTGGAGATAGTAAAAGAAAGCAAGAAGAAAGGGCCGACTATCGAGTGTAAGAAGACAGAATGCGTGGTTGTCAGTAAAAAGCTCAAGATACAAACTGTGAACCGGAGATGTCAAAATTATGCAAATATGAAAATTTAAAATGTCTGGGAAGTGTCATAATGAAGAATGGAAAATGTGACACCGAAACCCGAAATTGGAATAGCAAAAGATGCATTTAACGCTCAGCAAATTATTAAAATACAAAAGAAAATTCTTGAAAAACAAAGCAATATATTGAACTATTTAATATCAGTTCTCATATTTGGAAGTGAAAGCTGGGAAATCTTTCTCATATATAATTGATTGACAGGTTGATTCGTTTTTACGGCTTATCATTCCTTTGAGAATTATTTAAATCTGAAATATGTTTATGACTGTAGGAGATTAATTACAAGGGACCTACCTCACAGATAAAAAAGTGAGATCAGCGATGTGGTTCTGCAGAATGTGCTGATAATATTATAGACCGAACATATGAGCAGGGAGAAAGTTTTAAGGAAAATGGAAACAAAAAGGACAATTGTACTTAGACTCAGAAAGAGACAGTTAAAATTCAAAGGGCACATGATAAAGAAAGAAGGTGTGAAAAATCTGACACTCACAAGACATATTTAAAGCAGGAGTGATCGAGAAAATGGAGACAAAAAAGACATGAAATTCCAAGGTTGCATAATTAGGAAAGAAAGCTTGGAGAATTTGACACTCACATAGTGAAAACAAGAATGAGTAACTAAACGTGTGTAAATGAATGGAAAAACAAGTTGTGCTAAGTATTTGGAAAGACGAACTTTACTAAGAGTTACAGAGGAGAAGAAGTCAGGGAGAGCCATATTATTTTCTTCTATGTGCTTTGCTATGTGCGATTATGACTCTCCACAACTTCCTGTCTTAATATTTGATATTTTACTATTCTACATAATCTATGATTCTCTATCCACTTATATAAGCTTACTCGCTGTTTCAATTTGTCCCTCTTTACTAAAGTACGATCCATGAGGTCCACATTTTCCAAACCCTGTTTCTTCGTTATATGTCTCAAAAATATCAAATGTCTCTATCTGGTTAAAAATTATGAGTGTCCTTCTTGTTTCCATTTTTCTTAAAATTTCCTCGTTGCTCACATGCTTTGTTCATGACGGTCTCAACATACTTCTGTAGAACCACATCTTATTTGTGAGGAAATTATTCAGAAATATATCTGTTGAAAGAAAGAAAAATGCTTTGAGGAAGTAAATTTAATTATTAAATCAGTTAAATACCATAAGTGATACACGCTTGAACGATCAAGTCTCGAAAGAAATATGACTGAGTGAGTAAAATATTTTCCCGCAGTAGGTTGCCATTACACTCTGCGGCAGATTGGTTGCTACTCTGTCCGATTATTTAGACAATAGAGGCAACGGATTAATACCTTTCCTAAGGATATTTGCATGTTAGTCAATACAACGTATTCAACTAGAATTCGAAATCTGCTCTACAAATTTTTTGGTCCCGAGCCGATATCCACTGCACCACAACCGCAATTATTTAATAAATAAGCAAAATATATTTCTTGAAATATGCAAAGGAAAGATAAAACGCGTCGAAGTTGAAATATATAAAGATGTACTGATCTGTTTCAAAGCAATAGTTAAACGCAACTGAAGATAAAATGAAGAAAAATAAAAAAGGGGGTTTATGATGTTTTCAGTACCAATGACTGAAGAATGAAGTTTAAGAACAATACCAAGAGGGAAAAAAAAGAAAATATTTCCGAGAAAGCTTACAAACAGAGAAAAATAACAAAAGATTAGAAAAATATAAAGAATAAAAAAAGGGATTTGAACACGCGTATAAACAAAGCGGAAAAGCAAGAATTGTTAGCAAAGTGCAAATATGCGAATTATTTCACCCCTAATCGCTTCTATCCTCCACTTCCTTCTTTCTCTCTTTCTCTCGCTTTTCACCCAATCTCTATCTCTCTCACTCTTTATAAGATCGAAAATAAATAAATAAACACATTACGCTTTATTTTATTGTAACAAACTTTCAACCCATAGAAAACCCGGCCGAATTAACAATAAGCGATGCCCAGTATTTACGCGGTGCTGCTCTAGTTTTAAAACTAAAAGCAACGACGACAATGAATATGAAGGAAAAAGTATCCTTCTCTCAGAGGGAGGGGATTCCATTACCACATCGCAGAATGGCTTTTCTTCCTCTGGAGTTAAGTACGGGTTTGGTATTTAAAGATGGACGGCTTTAAGTTGTTAAAAGAAAAAGCAACTCAACCGGAAAACCAGCTGCATTGTGTATGCTGTATAATAATCGAGACGGATCCGTTTTTTTTTTCTCTTTATTCCTACGACATTTCTGCATCTTTTGTTTCGTTTCTTATTTTTATAGTTTTTGCTCGCCCTCTTACTTCTTCAGTTTCGTTTGGTTTCTTTTTGCAATTCTTTTTTTTTTTTTTACACATAGTTCAAATGGCTTCTGTTCTCTTCTATCACAACTTTTGTTGCTTGTTGTATTCGTTTTCTGTCTTTATTTCCCAGTCTTTATGCAACGGGGTAATCATTCTCCATTTTAATCCTTTCTTCATTTTCTTTCCTTGAAAGTTTCTAGTTTTCGCTGTTTAAAATTTTCGATAATTTTCCTCGCTTATTTCAACATTTTATTTACGTTTTTTTAAAACCGGATGTTCTTTTAACATTTGTCTCTTTATCAACCAATTTATTTTTCTCTTTTTATTAATCTTACTTTCTTTAGTTTCTTTCAAAGCTCTTAAATTGTTTTCATTAACTTCTTTGTTTCTTTATTTTCAAACACGCATTTTTGCTCAAATTTGTTCACTTACTTTTTCTTATTTCTTTTCCCCAGCATTTCTCTGTGATGCGGATGTGAATGTGTCTTTCTCACTAAAGACACTTTTCTATAACTTTCCACAGCATTCATTTTACCAATATCTTTTTCATAATCAGTTTTTGTCTTTTATCTCTCTTTCTATTCTTTTTTTACTTCTCTTCTATTGGCATCATCAACTCATTCATACGCATCACGTACTTAATCATGGCAAAAAAAATGGTAGAAAGGTTAAATGAAAACTAATACGTTGTAGAACAAAGAGGTCACCAACGTCTTAGATTTCATCTACCATTTCTACTATGATTTTTTTATGATTTACTTCGGGATGCATATGAATGAGCTGACGGTGCCAATAGAAACGTCAATTTTAATAATGACTTTAATAACAATGTCAGCAGTAATATAATAATTCTAATCTTTCGTTATTAAGATAAGAAAATAACATTGCTTATTATGTTAATAAGAAGATTAATTAAAACAAGAATGATGTTTGTCGATGATGACAATAAACAAAAATATAATTGTGTGTTCTTATGATAATTACAGTTATATTTTTTAGCGTGCATTTTCTTTGGGACACAATCATTCTTCACCACAACTTTGAAGCTTAGTCCCATAAGTTTTCTTCCCAATTCCTTTTCTGTCATTCGTTTACTTGAACTCGTTTATTTCCTTTTCCCTTTCCTTCAATCTGTCTTGTGAATGTCTAGTCCTGGGTATGAACGATAAACTACATCCGGCAGCAAGGTCTCTGATTTGGATATTGAAGGCGTGGAACCACCTCTTAATTGCTGTTGTTCCCAGGTTTTCCTGGATAGCAGTTGTTAGGGTCCCATCTGGCGGCAAATAGTTAACCTCTAAACAAAAACCAAAAAAACATACAAGAAACTTCAATTTCAGCATTAAATGTCTTACAAGGTGTTGGTATATGCCGTTAAGCAAACAAATCAAATCAATACCATGAGTGTTAAATTCTCAAAAACATTCTTTTTCATTTGATCCCATAGTTTAAAACTGTATTTTTCTGATTCTAAGTACCAGTTTTCTTTTTGTTTCCATTTTCCATAAAATTTCTGTTGGGTACCCCCAAGGATGTCGAATAATCTCGTTCGAGAAATACTTAAAGGGACTAATTACACTAATTGGTAATAGTAGATAGTGTTTTTTGTAATATTTAATCCCTTTGTTTGACTATCTTATTACGACCAGGTCAACTTTCCTTGTTTCTCACATATTCCTTCCATTGTATTCTCATCTTCCTTCTGTACTGACACATCTCTTTTGCTTTAAGTTTCCTTTTATCTGGAGGAAAAGGCCAAGCCTTAACTGCTATATAGAATAATTGATATATGTCTATACTTCTGAGATGAGGCAGTATTAACATTAGTTACATACTCCCGACTGTTGTCCTGATATTCATTGCCATATTCACGGCGTTTCAACCGTTGTATGCTACGGCCTTCTTCAGGTGCTTAGAATTTAGAACCAAATTCTTCATTTTGATCACAGGGGTATATAATTCTCATTCTATGAGTCATGCCACTTTTGGATGTCATGTAGTTATGTTCCTTTAACTCAACTTTCTAAGTTATTTGTTCAGCACTGTTGTCGCCAGGTATTGAACTCAACAAAACTTTGGGTCGATCACTTAATCTAGCCAACGCTTTTAGTCACTGGGCCATGTGTTCTTGAGTAAGCAGTTGTAGAAGGCCGGAGCGAACAATCGCCAAAATGTCGAGAATATGGCAATAAAAATGAGGACAACCGTCCGAACAATGTAAATAATGAGAATAATTAATATTACATAGCAGTTTAGTAATATTTCTTTGTTTCTCATAAAATATTCTTGTTTCTTAAAATATTTTGAAAAAGATTTCCTGCTATACTAGTTCACCTTCATATTTCTGCAATACTTTAATTCATCTCGGATATTTACAATTTTTAAATTGTTTACTTCTGACGTTCCCAGTTTACGGCTCGTATATTAGATTATTCTCTTGCTAACAATCATAAATTTTCTCTTCTTAAAACTGATGTTTAGTGATCCTTCATGCTTTCATTTAGTAGATCTTTCAAAAGTTTCTGCAGTTTTCATTCTATGTCTCCCAGTGACACAGTATCATTTTTGTATCTCATATTGCGAAGACATTTCAGTTCTCTTAGTTCATTATAAAGGTTGAATAATTCCACTGAAATGCGCATCATTGTTTTACAGCATTTGTGCGATTTGTTCAATGATATTCTTCTTCTTCTTCTTCTTCTTCTTCTTCTTCTTCTTCTTCTTCTTCTTCCGTGCCCTTTCAGAACGTAGGCGATCATGGACTTCCACTTGGCTCTGTCTCTTGTCGCTCTCAATAATTTTTCTCTTGGTATCTCTTCTCAGCCTCCCTCCGTCAACAATTTGCTCAGACCTAACAAGTGCGTCTCGTGCTGTTTTCTCCTGTCTCTCCTTCCATTTATCCAACCTGTGAGTGTCAAGTTCTCCAGGCCCTCCTTCCTCATCACGTGTCCCAGAAATCTCACTTGTATCTTCCTGATATTTAGTATTTTTTTATAATCGTATCGCCCCAATCAAGGCATTTAACTACCACTCTTGTGCAGGGGGTTACATAGGAGGAATGTTTTGAGGAGTGAGAGGTTGCAGGGTGTATCAGGAAGAGAGTACTGATGAGAGTGGGGTGGATGTGGAAAAGCATAAGAGAGAGGATGTAAGTTAGTGAGACAGGAGATGACTATTGACTTTACATTTAAATTCTTGGAGATTGTAGCTGTCGGGGAAGCAAGTAAACGGAAGGGAATTCTACAGGCGGGAAGTGCGATAAAAGAAGCTGATGGAGTAGAATTTGCGTTTACAATTTATTGGTTTCACAGTAAAAGGGTTGGACCTAGATGCTAATCTTGTGGCTCGAGGAAATTTGTATATAGGGGGTACCAGTGAGCTAAGTTCATAAGAGCAGAAGCCGTGAAAGAAGAGACACAGGGAAGCCACACTGCGTCGGTGAGAAAACGACTGTATCCTAGCTGCCAAGTCGGGATCGATCACATTACAGATTCTCCGTTGGATTCAGTCGAGGACATCTAAGTAGATAGCAGGAGCACCGGAGCAGATATAGCAGCAATACTCAATGCACGTGCGGATGGTAGACTTGTATATGTGCAGGATTGTTTGGGATGGGAAAAAATTCCTGGCCCTACACAGAAAGTTTTCTCCTCGTTTGCATCCTTTCCAACACCTCATCGTTGCACACCTGCTCCGTCTATGGTATCCTCAGCATCCTTCTGTAAAACCACGTATCTGCTGCCTGAAACCTCTCTTTCATCTTTGATGAGATCGTCCAGCATTTACTTCCATTATTACATCACTTATTATTGCTAATTGATTAATTCATTTGTTTTTTGCATCATATCAACCCTCTTCGGGTTATTGAAAAACATTAATGACCACCATTATTAACTATCTGATGAGACATCGTTTTTTTCGATGTGAAAATAAAATGTAGTAAATTATAATTTGTACATGTTTTAAACTATGACTTATAATAAATCACTAAATTAAGTAAATATATATCTGTGTGCGTGTGTGAGTGTGTGTGAAACTGAACCGGGAGGCAAACAATTTCTTTATTAAGTTTTTTCGATTATACATGCCAGCATAAAAAATAAGGTTTATTTAAATGAGTCATTTAACGCAAATATAAGTATTTGCTAAAATAACTTTATATATATATATATATATATACATATTTAATGGATAAAAGTATATTAATATCTACATATATATATATATATATATATATATATATCAATACTGGCTAAAAGTATATTGATATCTGCATATTGATATATCTATATCAATATATATAGAGATATAGATATATCAATATCTATATATCTATCTATATATATACCTATTTATTGAAATATATATATGTGTGTGTGTGTGTGTGTGTGTGTGTGTGTGTGTGTGTGTGTGTGTGTGTGTGTGGACGTCTAGCCATACTAATGAACTGTGATACAGCAAAACAGGGGCATGTATGTTGATGACGAATATATATATATATATATATATATATATATATATATATATATATAACGATAATGGCTAAATGTATAGCCGAGAACACTCAGATAAATAAAACATTCTGACAACTTTTATATAATTCATATCCTCAAAAGAAAAAACATAAGACCACATAAAAAATTATATTAAAAGTCATAGCTATAAAACCTTGTCTGTTATTTTAATAACTCTACATTATTTCAAAAATACATAAAATGTTTATGAGTTGGTGCCACTGACTCCTGCAATTCGTGATATCAGACAGAAAATGATCAGTATAGATAATTTATTTTGTAAAATGAAGTAATATCACAAAGTATTTTTGGTTCAATGCAAATACATTAGATACAATTCAAAATTAAAACTAATTCTATATTCTATCCAAAGCAGATGGCTAAAGCGGCAGTCGAATTCTTTCTGCCCCTCTGAGAGCATGTTTAAAATGAGCACGTTTAAGTTCTTATCCTGGTTACTCGGAGAAAGATTATTTTTTCTTGTTATTGAATAAGTCACCCAAGACCCCCACCTAAGTAAATATTACTGCTAACATCCCACCTCTCTGAGCGATGTAACATGAACCTATGATTTAAAAGGCGGAGTCGGTAATGCACTCTTCGCTTTCCACCTGAAAACGATAAGTGCAGGCCTGAAGCATATCCCTGAATAAAGTGGGAGGGCCTGTAAAAATCAGATAAAAGCCTTCTACATCTTTGTTCGTGAAATCAATGAAGATATATTTGTCAATGTGTATGGATGCATAAGAAATTTGTTACAATCAAATCGTTTCTTAAGAAAATACCGATAAACAATAATTTTACGATTAATGGGATGTCTAATCATCTATATACATATACTACATTCATTGTATTCTAAAATGATTTTGATTAGTGTCATTTTACTTTAAGTCAATTACAAATAAAATTCTTAAAAATATATTAATTTAGAATAAACAAAATTATGTCAAAGCGTTTTCAAAAGAAAACATTTGCATTTATTCAAGTTTTACTCTCCTAATTCAGGTAACATTTGCCTTTGGTTCTTTTATAAAGCATAAAATTATTTCTTTCTTTCATAAAACATGCAAATATTTTATATTATTTATAAAACATGATTTTTTTTCTTTATTTTATACAACATAAAAATATTTCTTTTATAAAACATGCAATTTTTTCTTTTATAAAACATACAAATTTTGCTTTTATTTATAAAATATGTAAATATTTCTTTCTTTTATAAAACATGCAAAATGAACAACGATTTTGCACGTTTATATAACATGCAAAATTTATCTGTGTTTTATAAAACATGCGAATTTTCTTTCTTTTATGAAACATGCAAAATTTTCTTCTAAAACATGCACTTTCGTGTCTTTTAGTAAATACGTAGATTTGTCTTTCTTTAAAGAACGCATGCATGTTTTCTTTCTTTCTGAAAGTATGCAAATTGTTCTACCTTTTAGAAAGTACGCAAATCTATATTTTGTTTATAATACATGCAAATTATTATTATTTGTTTCACGTAAAGTGAGAAATATAGATGGTGCAAGTTACGTCAAAGCAGAAAACAACAGATCTAAAATAAGGAACTTGTTTTATAGTGAAATGATTTCGAGAGATATAGAAATATCCACGTAGACACAAGAAAAGATATTTCATTTTACAGATGGATAACATTCATCAATCTGTCCCCCTAATTTTTACGTAGCGCCTTGCATTTAAAGCAACGATTAGAAAATATCAAACGTTAACTAAATATGTTTTTTTTATGTTTTTCATTTCATCCAACAAGGTAGTAACATCACTAATACGCAGACTGAAAGTAAGAGAAATAACGATGAATAGGGAGGCTTGACGGAAGAAGAATAGATGAACGGGATTCAAGAATATAAAAGATGGCGTTTGAAGTTGAATTTAAATTTATGAAGATTATAGTAATCAGGGTAGCAAGTAAACCGGAAGGGAGCTACACAGGCGGAAAGTGTGTGAAAAGAAACTGTTTGAGTAGAAGTGGAGGTGGCATATAACTATTTCAATAGTACAAGGGTAGGATGTTACTTCCAATCTATTATTGGAGTAGATAGATCTATCTATCGCCCGGTTCACACTCCACCCACGTCTATTGAATAGGTTAAGAGGCTCATCCCTTCTTCCCTGTTTAGGATGTGGTTTCCGGCTTTTTCTTTTCCAATCTTCTCACTTTGGTTTCTTTCTTTTTTTTCAATTGGAGTAGATAGATCTATCTATCGCCCGGTTCACACTCCACCCACGTCTATTGAACAAGTTAAGAGGCTCATCCCTTCTTCCCTGTTTAGAATGTGGTTTCCGGCTTTCTCTTTTCCAATGTTTTCACTATTACGTAGCCCCCCTGCACATCAGTGGCGTTACCGCCTTGCTCGGGGTGATACGATTAAAAAAAAATCCAGTAGCACGCTTAAATTCATGTATTTGGAGCATTATGGAAATAAGCTCGTCAGAGAATTTGCTCTGGAAATAGTTTAGAAAAGAAGGCAGAGGTATGACACGCTATGCTGGTAAGAAAGCGACTGAAATTGAGATTCCAGGAACAGAATCGATTACATTACAAATTCTTTTTATGGTTTTGTCAAGAACCTTCAGATGAATAGCAGGAGTACCGGACCAGATATGGCAGTAGTATTCAATACACAGACGAATGGTAGATTTGTAAATGTGAACAATGGACTTTTTTCTGACAAAACACAGTAACCCAACTTTGCTATTGATTCGATGGAGTCGCTCCAATTCAAGTTAGATATAAAAGTGAATCTAATATGGCACAGTGTTGCCTTCCAGGATTCTAGCATCAGCCATGTTGAAAGGCTGGCAGAAACGCTTCTCTATGCTGGTTAAATAAAAGCAGTTTTGTTTTAGAAGCGTTAAAAATTAAAGTTATGACTTAAATGATTAACCTGGTCATGATTCTGGCGATTCAGAATTTAAGTTTCAACTTAATAGAGCTTTTTTCTCACAGTGTGCGGTTTTTAATTATTCAGGAATGACAAAGTCGATTATGAATATCAAAAAGAAATTCAGTAAACATGGATAAACATACCTGCAATATAAGGGAACTTGAAAAGAATGATTTTTTTTCATTTGGCACCGCTTTTTTAACTACTTTCACCCTTCAGCGATGTTTATTGTTTTAAAAAGCGATGCCTAGAAAAGTAATATAAACTAAACATATGAAAGTGAATTTATGCATTTTTTGTTCATGAGAACTTACAACAAAATATTGTAATACTTAAAAATATTTATTAAAGTGTTTACTTACAAGAATAAATTTATATTCTCAACGTTGTAAATACTAATACAGTTGAAACTAAAGCAATTTTCATTTACTAATTTCTAAAGAAATAAAGGAAATTTTCAATCATAAATTTAAAAAACTGTGAACTCACTGATTAAATTTATGATTTATAAAGTTTGTATCAGTTGTTCAAAAGGTAATATTTACTAACCATTCCATTAAATAATATAACAGTGTAAGTAAACAATCTAATATATCAGGTATACTATTTTTCTTGACAATTCTCAAGAACAATATATATATATTAACGTGAATTAATAAATATACATATGTGTATCCTCATATGTATAGTACTATTAATTAGTTAATAAACACTGCTCAGTATAGTATGAACAGAGCTATTATATATATATATATATATATATATATATATATATATATACTATAGTCATCCATAGACTGATCTGTTTCGCTATATCACAGCTCATCAGTACGGTTAGACTCCGATCGCTTCCTAACCCAGGATTGAAACCCGACTGAATCGGCGTCAATCGGCGATTCTACCCCGAGCGTCCGGTAGAAAAATTCACCTGATGATTGCATAACGCATGGAACTCCGAGTCCTGCCATTGACGTAGGACAATATATATATATATATATATATATATATATATATATATATATATATTGTTCTACGTCAATGGCAGGACTCGGAGTTCCGTGCGTTATTGACGTAGGACAATATATATATATATATATATATATATATATATATATATATATATATATATATTGTTCTACGTCAATGGCAGGACTCGGAGTTCCATGCGTTATGCAATCATCAGGTGAATTTTTCTCGTGAATTATAAAAAAATTTCACTGAACTATAAAGGCTTTTATTTTTTGTCAAGCAATCACAACTGATAAGAAAGTATTTCTTCCTCAATATGTGTAAAGGATGAAATAAAAGTTTTTACCTGACTTTTAGAAATGAGATGCTGTCCTTATTTACATCACTTACAGTCGTGCTGATGTCCTCGTCTTCGTTGTTACTATCGTTTCGGCCACTTTGCTCCTCGGTCTTCTTCAGGTATCTGCCGATCTCAGTATTTTCAAAACGTTGTGAAGAATAATGATGAGTACAATAGTCCAAGTGGAAATATGAAAGAGTTTTATAATGGGTCAATATGGATATGGAACTATAATAGTAAATATAATAAGACGAAAGAATGAAGATATTCTAGATACGCTTAGAGTACGCTAGGTTACTTCGGCGAAGTCGAATTACTTTATTTTACTCTATATTCCATTTGTAAGAAGGAAGATCCACTCAGACATCTTCTTTCCCAAGAACTGCTACTTTGTGGAAAATTAAAATAATAAATATGATAAAACGAAAGAATGTAAACATAATAAAAATGCCTAGGGTGCACCAGGTTACTTCCAAAAAGTCGAATTACTTTATTTTACTCCATATTCCATTTGTAAGGAGGCAGTTCTACTCAGACAGCTTCTTTTTCAAGAACTGCTATATTTTGTAACAGACTCCAAACTGAAACTACAAACTTGACCTATTCGAGTCATGTGCCAATCGTTATCTATCTTCCTTATCCTCATAATTTTTACTTTCTAACACATCATTCATCAAGCACAATTACATTCATCGTAGCCATCTTAAGACCAACCCGCTATAGTGACTATTTATATCGTGATTTATTAAGGGTTGCTTAGTTTTGGTACAAGGCCGAATGTATGGGACACATAGTGAGGACCAAACTCATTACTCAGTCGTAATTGATAAATCGAGACAAGTTTGTTAAACATTGCACTACGTTGAAGTGCCATTGATTTTCTAAGCGCAGCTTACATGTGGCACAAGGCCGAAAGTACGATATACCCGGATCGAACTCACTACTCAATTGTAATAGGTTTTAGCGACACACGCTGGCTAACCATTACACTTCGTCGAAGTGACCAAAAAACTTGTCTTAGCCGGGCAGTACTTACCCTTCACAACTGGAGCGAGTTGTGACACCAGGTCGGGTTTAATGTGATGAACCCGAGCGTTTACACTGAGGCCAAGGGTCAAAATTTATCCAGCTCCCGCATACGCGAGGATTGGGTACAAAGTTTGTTGTAGCATGTCTAAACTGTTTTAGCTAGTCTGTGCCACAGAAAGCTTAAAAATGTGTAGCTTAGATGTAACATAAGGCCGAATGTATAGGATACTCAGTGAGGATCAAACTCAATATTCAGTTGTAATTGATCTAACGAGACAAGTCTGCTAACCATTACGCCACGCCGAGGTGCTCAAATGTCACTGTTTATATGGTGAGCTATGCTATTTACCTGGATGCGGACCTAACAAAAGAAAAACGAATATTTCTTCTCTTTTTTTTTTTTTTTTTTTTTTGTTATTGGTAATAGTGAAGCATTAATTTATTGTTATATTTCACTTATTATTTCTTTTTCATTTCCTTTTTTACGTATTATCTTTTCACCATCTTGCGCTGATATTGGTATGGATACCTTTCTTAATTAACAAGCCATATTATACGTGTTGCAATTAGTAACGCTAAAACCAATTAAATGACTTTGGATCAGCGAGAAGGCTGTTGATGTTGGTCGCAAGCAGCAGAGGTTTTGACGGGTCGTGCTGAATGGTGTCAAGTTTGAAGAAAGGCGTAAATGACGATGACATGTAAAAGGTGTCATAGAGACTAGGATGACAAGGAGAAAAGAATAAAAGAAAAAGTTGTTGTTTGTTTTTGTTTTTGTTTTTTTCGATGTCTTTAAAAGCTGTCGCCATGAAAAACACTTTGATGGATGTAAAGAAATGAGAAAAAATAAGCATTCGTGGAAAATTAATAAAAAGAATGAAGGAAAGTACAAATAAAGAAAGTAAAAAAATACACAGAATTTAGAATAAAAAAAGTAACTGATTGTTTCATAAGATAGACGGACAGAAAGTAATTTTAAAATTCATCGAAATACAAAACGATATAAATATGAAATGAAGAAAAATAAAATGCCTGAACGATACAGAGAAATCAGTAAAAAATTAAGAAAAGTAGAATGGAGAATATATATGAAAAAAAACAAAAAACTAATTAAATAAAAAATGAAATCAAACTGGCTGAATGCGGAAAAAATCATGAATGAATGAGAAACTTATTTGAGAGTTTTTACGGTTTATCAACCTTTGGAATGAAAAATTATAAGTGGGTTAAAAAGAAATAAACGAAGAAATGCGTTGAAGACAAATGAATGGAAGAAAAATTATACAAAAAATCAAAAGAAGAAAAAGAGCGGGAAAATGTATTTTTCGCAATTTAAATTCAGTTGTCACTGCTTGTCTTGTGTTCAGTTGGTTTTAATTTGATTGTCAAAAACACGAGATGAAAAAAGACAGAAGAAATATTTTAAACTCATTAATTTGTTAGTTTCGAAAATTTGGAGTGAAAATAAATTTTTAAATTGAGACATGTCACTTGTACAAACGGTTTATACGAGTACAGGATGCACATTGAACACGAAATCGTTTACCCGAGTTCAATTCTACTGCGTTACATTCTCGCCCATACACTCGAGAAAAGCACAACCAACCACTTCCTCCTACCCACTCAAGTTATGGGTTAAATAAGCTTGGTTAGTAGCAAGTCTTAGACTCTATGGAATCTTCAAATCTGGTAGGATTATTAATACTATATAATCTCACAGCCTATAAGGAAGTAGATACTAAACACATTGGGTTATATAGAGATGATGGAATAATGATAATAAGAAATGCCACAAATTTTAAAATAGATAAAATTAGAAAGATGATATATAAAGAATTTAAACACCTTAATTTAAAAGGAAAAATTAAAACAAATATAAAAAGTAGATTTTCTCGATGTAATCTTAGATCTAGATAAAAATATACACCAACCAAACAAAAACCGAAATATCAATCCTTTATACATCTACCCAAAGTCTAACCACCCTCCATCTGTTATCAAACATATGCCCTCATCAATAGAATACAGAATTAGTCGAAATTCAGCAAATGAAGAAGTATTTAATAAGCATAGTAATTTTTATATTTTTTATAATACTTCCTTAAATAATAATGGATATAAAAACCCAAATATTAAATATGTAAAAGAGAAAAGTAACTCCCGAAGAAAAAATAGGAATAGAAATACTATCTGGTACACATCCCTTTTCAACCAATTGACTAGTAGTAAATTTGCAAAAATTTCTCGAGTTAATTAAGAAGCACTTTCCGGAAAAAAATCTATTAAGTAAGATCTTTAATAAAAACACTATGAAGTTACAGCTGTATGAACAAACTAGAAAAAAATCATAAAAATTACAAGAATAATATTTTAAAAAACAAAATTAATAAAACAACCTAATAACAGAAAATAACAATTTAGACAAGAAAAAATGTAATTGTAGAAACCCTATAGATTGACCGTTAGAAAACAGGTGCCTAATGGAATAAATCGTCTATCAATGCAAAATATCTTCAAAAAAATTCCCCAATAATATAAAAATTTAAATAGAAAGTACTAAGAAAACTCTTAAACAGCGAATTTGCCAGCACACCTCTTCATTTAATAATAGCAAATACAAAAATAGAACATCCCTATCAAAATATCATTGGTATCTAAAGGAAACAAAAGCACTCACAATAAAGTGGAAAATTCTAAAAGAAGCTAAAACATGTAAGTTCTTAAATGAACCATGTTCATTATGTTTATACGAAAAACTATATATTATTAAATCACTTAAGAATAAAAATCTATTAAATAAACGCAAAGAGATAAATGTCGTATGCAAACATTGCAAAACGTTCACATTAGAATATGGATAAAAAAAGAATCCTAAATGAAATGGCATGCATATAACCAATAAGTGCTTAAGATAAATAATTGCTGACGAACTATCAAAATAAAGTAAATTGGAACATAAAATCATTTATAAGGTTTTTCTTTTTTTTTTACAAAAATGTTTTACAATAAATAAATAGAGAAAGAGGGGATAAGGATAGCAGGAAATAAATCAGAAAAAAGAGAGAACAAAAATGTTACTTATAAATTAAGGTTTTGAGAAAATTAAAACTAGAAAAGCACTGATAAGATGAATAAATCCCTCTGTTTCTTCACCCCTCTCCTGTTTGCTAGAAGAGGAGACAAAATGAAAAAAAAAGCGAAAAGAACAGCCTTGGAATTAAATGGGCACATCACATCAAAGACAATAAAACTAAGCGAGAAACAAGAAAAGTAGAAAAAAACGATAAAATTAGGTTAAAAGCAGGTTGACATTTTGACCATTAGGGAGAAAAAGAAGAAAGAAGAAAAGTAAGGAAAGGGGAAAAGAAGAAAAAAAGATAAAAAGTTACTTAGTATGTATTCTTTGAGACCAAATTTCTAAATGAATCTTCACTCTGATTAGTTAAAATAAAACACATATGTAAGGTTTATATCTTCCCACATACATAAACAGCAAACCGAAGGTTTTTCTATTTACATGTAAATCATTAGTACACCCAACATCAAAACATTACCTGATGAAGAGAATCTGTCTCGAAACATAGGCATTTCCGTGTCGCAATGTACAATTAATTCATAACTATATCATTATATTGGGCTCTATAATATTTATCATATTAATATTTATCATATTATCACTGTTCATAATAAAATAAATGCCGGGGCACTCAATATGGTAAAACCTTGAGTCCTATTCACCTGGATATATATATATATATATATATATATATATATATATATATATATATATATATATATATATATAATTTAGCACCGAAGGTACGAATGTCTGGTCGCACCAATATAACAAATTTAGTCTGATGAAGTCCTAAATGAAGCAACGCTTCACATGAAAATCTTTTCCATTTTGTCATACACTTTTCCACCACACACACACACACACACACGCGTGCGCATATATAATGTAAATTGCTGATGAGTTGGAAATAATTATCTTTGATACCTTTTGTCTTTTGTTACATATGCGAAGGAATGAGTCAATCGCTGGTTTCCATTTTGCATAAACACTAAAGGCTGAACATTTTCGAAATTATAAAATTTTAGACATTCAATTATTTTCTTATATGTATCTGGATATGAAGGTTTAGCCATTTTCACTCAGTTTTTTAATGTGTTTGTTTCTATCGCTTCTATTATTATGTACCCTACAATGTGATAACAGAAGATCTGCCAAGATAGTTAAAATGTTGTAAGAAACTGAATGTTAATTTAGAGTGGATGATCTTGTAGTCCAATAACTTTTATACATTTTTGCCCGCTAGTAAATTTCTTCTCTTAATTAAACCATCATTTTTTCAGTCGAAATTATGCCCAGACCCATTACGATAAACAGCTAATGCACTGAGTGTTTTGTTTTGTAAAATATCCCTTTTGTGTTCATCCAAATTTTATTTAAGGACCTTGAGTATTCTTCGTTGAAATCCTTATTGGTACATAGGGTGTTTAGTATACGCTGTACTTTGTTGATTTGATTGCTGCCTATATATTTTATCCCCTGGAGTAAATTAATCTTTTCCGACTTTGAAATTACGTTTGTTTTATTTTAACAATTTTAGCTGTGTTAAACGTTCCCCTTCATCAATAGATGACTTCAATAAATCACACTCATAATTTTGAAAAATATGGTGGGATGTTCTTAGCATCCTATGTGTGCATCGGTGGATAACCCTTTCTTACATGCATCTTAATGAAAAAATAAATCCCTAGATTTGAAAATGTAGGGAATTTTTGTACCATTTTTTGTGCCATTTTTTTGTATCATCTTTTGTGCCATTTTTTAAAACAGGAGTGAGTTACAGAAACTGACAATTTGTAGCGATGGATTGTATGTACGAATTCTACTTAAGATCTGAGCTGAGTTTAAGTCCCAATAGATGCTCGAAGGCATGCGGCTTCCATGAGGAAACATCCTTTCATCACGATTGGTGATAACAAGAGGAATTAGAGGAACTATTTTTAGCGATAGATCGTAAGTACGAGTTCTACTTAATGTCTGATCTGAGTTTAAGTTTCAATAGGCGCTCAATGTACTGGGCCTCCATGAGAAAATATCCTTTCATCACTATTGGTGAAAGTTCCGGGTGACAAAGTTAAGTCTTCGAGGTATTGAATGTGATATGAAAACCTAATGATTTCAAGAATTAAAATGATGCAGTTATTTTTTACGCCGTGAATAAACATGTGTTCGGTTTGAAATTTCAACGTATATCATCTGAAGAAGGCAGGACCTTACAACACCCGAAACATCGCGAATATGGCAATAAAGATGAGGACAACAGTCCGAAAGGCGTAGTTGTTAAAATGCATGAAAAACCTGTACATACAAGTATTCATACATACAGTGTGGACGTAGACATCAACTTTGCATAGTAGTTGACAATTTGCTGCTTTAAGTGATATTTCAATATCAAGATTCATTGATTAATTTGAATTTCACGGTTAATCAACCCTTTTCCAAGTGTATTTACGCATAGATAAATGTATCAATGTCGATAATATATATATATATATATATATTATCGACATTGATACATTTATCTATGCGTAAATATATATATATATATATATATATATATATATACTTCACCAGTAGCACAAATCTGGATTTCATGCAGCATGCACACATCAGGTGCTGATTGAAAACTGATGCACAAAAGCATACATGAACGTGCGTATATATATATATATATATATATATACATTCATTCATTCGTGTAAAATCTTTTGTAACATAAAGACGGAAGCTGACAATGGTTCCCCTGAAATAGGCCTTTACTTCCGATTCTCCATGAAATAACGTGTCTGTCTTAATTTTTCTTATATTTGCTCTATATGTATTTATATGCATATATGCTTAGAGCTTTCTTAGAGAGTTATCCTACCACTTTATGTACAGGACACTCCTTTGGATTCTTCTATATCCACACTGCATGCTGATGTATATATATATATATATATATATATATATATATATATATATATATATATATTCTTGCATTTGAATTCAAAATGTTGCCAAATTTGATATGTCAATTTCATGAAAAAATTAACCTTTTACATTAAACAGAAAAACCAGACAGAAATATTTTGGAAATCTGGAAGTTCGACTTCAAAAATAATTTAAATGCATTTACTAGTTTATATAAATAAACATTTGTGTATAATAAATAGCTTTATGTATTTTTCTCTGGTTTGAATAAACCAGAGAAAATAAAATGGATAAAAATATACAACATGATTTTGATAGTCGTTATTGTTTTGCCATGCATTTTCTTGAAAACTTTGAAACCATTCATTAACTTAAATGAAAAACTGTTACTTCATTGTGTCAGTCAATAATAGATCGTTGTTAGAGGAACTAATGAGACACATTACGTATTGCTGTATTTCAAGTAAATCATGTCAAACTAGCCAATCAGTCGAATCAATAATGACCATTAAACAAAGATTTATTTCTATTTCTTTTATATTCTTAAACATATATATATAGAAAGAGAGAGAGAGAGAAGAAAGAAAGAGAGAGAGAGAGGGAGTCACACACACACAATATATATATATATATATATATATATATATATATATATATTCTTTTTCTAACACTGTCGCTAATTTTATTTCTTACTGTCATTCTTTTTATTTTTATTTTCTTCCGTCGTTTTTTCTCTTTACTTATTTTTTGTCTTTCATTTTATTTCTTTATTTCCGCTTTTTTATCGCATATTTTTTCTTTCAATTTCTTATCTAATCACTTTCCTTGCATATCCGTCAACCATTATAATTTATATACTTTTTCGTTTTTCACTTAACTGAAGCTTTTTTTTTTGCTTCTTGCTCGTTTGTTTTATTTCTATCGTTTATGGCTTCTTTCAGTTACTCTTTTTCACACTGTTTTTATTTAACTTTTTAAACTTCCATTCCTTTCTCTTCACTTCTTGTTCTCTGACATCTTTATTTTCTTTATTTCCGTTTCCAGTCATTCTTTTCTTCTTTCTTTCACTTTAAACATTTTCTTTAAATTCGTATCTCCCTACCTTTTTTATGTATATTTTAGCTACTTTCACACTGCGAATACTCGTTCTCTAATTATGTCTACCTTTTTAATTTTTTCTCTTAATATTTTCCTGTTTTTCCTTCTATTTCTTCTTTGATTTCTCTATTTTCATATGTATCTTTCCTTTGTTTCTTTATGTTTGAACGATCGCTTAATTCTGTTCTCTTTTTGAACTTCTTACTTTCTGTCTTTCTCTTCCTTGTCTTCCATTTTATTATTTTCACTATTTATATTATTTTTCTGGTTTCAAGAAAACAATTTTCACTCATACACACGTTTTTTTCTTTTCATCGGCCATTGGCTCAATTCGATAAACACTGAAGAATTATTTTTTTTCTCCACGCAAGCAATTTACTTTCCATCCACCTGTAAAAAAAAGAAATAAAATTACTCAAAATAAAAACAAAAAAAGACTATTTGAAGCGTTCAAAATGGTTGGCATTACGACCACAGAGTCCCTGTTAATCATCTTAGTTATTGTCTCAGACATCTTTTTAGTCGTATACTTGGTCGTTTCTCACGTGAATATCAACCCAAATATCTGTATCTTCCTCTAGACCTTTTTCATCAAAAGCGAATTTAATAAGTACCGAGCGACTAAAACCAGACAGTCCGTGAACCAGGGTCAAATTATTATTGGAAAAGAAATAATTGGCTTCGACAATTTTTTTTAAAAGTTTAGAACTGAAATAGGTGAACTTTAAATCCTAGTAGAATTCGTTTACATATATATTAATATAATATATTAATGCTGCTAAAAAAATTGCTGACATTTTTCATTTAATTATGCAATTTTTGACATCACCATTTTGAAGTCTTTTAAATTATATAAATGAACGTCAGATTAAGAATATAAAAAAAGAGAAGTCAATTATTTAGAATTTATACACTTTCAGTTCATTATTTGTATGATGAGATAAAAACATCTAGGTTTTAAAAAGTCATTTAAACAGGACAAAAATTGTGGTCGATGTATAAAAAAATCTAACAGTTTCCTTTGCTTCTATGTGCTGTGTCTCTTCAGAATATTGGCGTTCATGGCTCTTTCCTCAATTTTCTGTAACTCTTAATAAATGTTATTTTTTGTTAAATCTTTACTAAACCTTGTTCTGCCGTTTCCTCTGTGTCTCTTACATTAAATCTATTCACTAACTATCAAGTTTTCTAAGCCCTTTTCTTTATTAGTTGCCCTTGAAATATCAACTGTCACTTTCTGATGTTAATCATGTATCTTTTTTGTTTCCGTTTTCTCTAAAACTTTACCATTGCTCACGTTCTCCGTCCATGGTATTCTCATCATCCTTCTGTAGAATCATATTTCTGTTGCTTTTAATTTTTTTATTCATCTGATGAGCATTCACCTAGAATTCACTCCCATAAAAGAGGACAGATATTACATAACAGTTCAGTAATTTTGTTGTTGTTGTTGTTTAAACTAAATTTTCTTGTTTCTTAATACTTTGCTTGACTTTTGGAAGCCACTTTACTGTAATAAGCTCTTGCATAATATCGTATTTGTTGATTCCTCATAAAAATTATTTTCTCTTATAAAACACTGATAACCTAATCTCTAGCACTAGTTAATATTCTGGTTCACTCGTAAAAATTAGAGAGATAATTAGAGAAAGTATAAAGAAGGCTAACCTGAACAAATATTCTGGTTCACTCGTAAAAATTAGAGAGATAATTAGAGAAAGTATAAAGAAGGCTAACCTGAACAAATATTCTGGTTCACTCGTAAAAATTAGAGAGATAATTAGAGAAAGTATAAAGAAGGCTAACCTGAACAAATATTCTGGTTCACTCGTAAAAATTAGAGAGATAATTAGAGAAAGTATAAAGAAGGCTAACCTGAACAAATATTCTGGTTCACTCGTAAAAATTAGAGAGATAATTAGAGAAAGTATAAAGAAGGCTAACCTGAACAAATATTCTGGTTCACTCGTAAAAATTAGAGAGATAATTAGAGAAAGTATAAAGAAGGCTAACCTGAACAAATATTCTGGTTCACTCGTAAAAATTAGAGAGATAATTAGAGAAAGTATAAAGAAGGCTAACCTGAACAAATATTCTGGTTCACTCGTAAAAATTAGAGAGATAATTAGAGAAAGTATAAAGAAGGCTAACCTGAACAAATATTCTGGTTCACTCGTAAAAATTAGAGAGATAATTAGAGAAAGTATAAAGAAGGCTAACCTGAACAAATCATTCTCCGAATACTTTGTTCAGATTAGCCTTCCTTATATCTTCATCAATGCACAACATTTGTTAGCATCGAAAAATATTGATTTTATTTATCATTTTAGATGGGTATGGTTTCACACTGTTCATAACATAGATAGCGTAATATCTGTTCTTGACTTTTTACTGAGTTATTGGGACCTGGTTGCTCTGACGACGAAAACATTGTTCCTAAAAGATTTTCTTTTCAGTACAAACGAATATATATATTTTTTAAATTAAAGAACAAAAATCTACATTAATCAATAAAACTATATATCTCTTTATTCTTCATTTAAGATAAATAATTTTTATTCCCAACGTTTATCCCCGTGCTTCTGAAAAATGACTCTCCATGTTTTATTTTTATAAAAATTTATAAAAAAATGTTTGAATTTAGAAAATCAAAAAAGTACATATATATATATATATATATATATATATATATATATATATATCAATGACGTAAATATAGTTTCAATTTGAATTTGGAATTAAAAGTTATTCTCAGAAAAAAATTCCTTATTTTTTAAGAGTGGATCAATCTGCTTAAGTAGTGCTGTTTATTTTCGCTTACGTCTTATGTCCGGATATAGCACTAAGCACAACAGACGTTACACTATTTTGTAAGGTTTATGACGTTATATTATTCTGTATGGTTTACAACGTAATACATTTTGTAATGCTCATGACGTTATATTATTTTGTAAGGTTTATAACGTTATACTAATTTGCAAGGTTTATGACTTTATACTACTTTGTAAGGTTCATGACGTTATGCTATTTTGTAAAGTTATATTATTTGTAAGGTTAATGATGTTATACTATTTTATAAGTAACG
>JBBBDQ010001671.1:3997500-4092500 GCA_037127315.1 Ascarosepion bandense
GTTTACCCATATGTCATCGTAGAAGCGTTCTCCTGCTTGATAGAACTTACAGATGCGCCATTTTACGAGGGAAGAGGCTGGTTCTTTACAGTTACGAAGAGTTAGAAGTAAAAAGACCCTGCTTGAAATGTCCTAGAGAAAGAAAGAAAGAAAGAACAATAATGGAGAAATAGAAATGAAAGAAAGCAAAAAGATGAGAAGAATAAAAGGAAGAGAATAATGAAAAAAAGAATTGATAAAAAAAGAGCAGAAAAAGAGAACTAGCAAAGAAAGAAAGAAGGAAAGAAAGAAAGAAGTAAAATGATTGAAAGTAATGAAAGAAAAAGAATTTACAAAAAGAAAGAGTAGAAAAGAAGCAACAGAAAGAAAGAAAGAAAGAATGAAAGAAAGAAATGGGAAGTAGAAATGAGTGAAAATAAGAAAATGGAAAAGATGAGAGAAAGACATTAATGAAAGAAAAGAAATTTACATAAAGAAAGGGTAGGAAATGCTCCAAAGAAAAAAAAAAGAAAGAAAGAAAGAAAGAAAAATAAAGATAAAAAAATAATGAAGAAATAGAAATGAATGAAAGCAAAAAGATGAGAAGAATGAAAGAGAATAATGAAAAAAGAATTTACAAAAAAAAGGAGTAGAAAAAGACAACTAGCAAAAGAAAGAAAGAAAGAAAGAAGTAAAATGATTGAAAATAATGAAAGAAAAAGAATTTACGAAAAGTAAGAGTAGAAAAGAAGCAACAGAAAGAAAGAAAAAAAGAAAGAAAGAAAGAAAAAGATAATTTAAAATTAGTGAGAGTTAGAAGATGAAAATAATGAAAAGTAGATAGTAATGAATGAAAAAACGATTTGAAAAAGAGAAGAAAAATAAGTGCAAAGAAAGAAGGAAAGAACGAAAAAAAGAAAGAAAGATTCTTTTAAAATGGAAGGTTGAATAAAATAGAAAAGCTTGAATGAAAAATGGTGTATCAATAAGTTCATAACATGACACGGATATTTCCTGGGTTTTAATTTCTCTGTATTATCTCCCATATATATTTTTTTATTAAAGAAACGTTCGGTTAATTGCATTGACGAAAAAGAAAGAATAGGTTGAAAAGTAAATATTTGTATGAAAATCACTGCTTTTTCATCATTAAGCTATTTGTAACTTCAGAATTTAAAAGAAAATTACTAAAAAGAAATGAGTACATTGAAAAATATATAGATGTAGTTAATAGATAAAGAAATGAAAAAGAAATAGAAAAGTGAACGGCCAGCGAGAAGAAAAGAAAGAATGTGTTGAAAATTCGCCAAGATAGGGGAGATAACTAGCAATAGCTTTCGTAATTTGTAATTAAACGGTTAGGATAGGAAGAGTAGAAAATATGGAATCATAAACAGAATGTATTATGAAGCAAGAGATCACGATTATATGGGAAGAAGCAAATAAGCTCAGAGTGAAGAAAAAGAGACACAAAGAAAGAAATGTATCAAAAAAGAGAAACAGTGGAAGTTGTAATTGTAGTAGTAGTAGTAGTAGTATTAATAGTAGTATTAAATAGCGGATTGTATCTAGTGCCAGTGGAATTATAACGGACTAAATCGCCTAACAGCATTTGCAGAAAGAATTTTTTTTTTCATGATACTTCATGTTAAGCAGCTGGAAATGTTGTCAACTAATGACAACTTATTTTTGCTGGTAAAGCAAGACAAACAACTAAAGTTAAACATGGTGGAAGTCTTCGTTGTTTTGTCAACGACCTTGCTTCCGGTACGACAAGACAACATGTGTTACTTTAATTCGATTTCATCCTCTTTGAGCATATGCGACTGGTTTCAATGCTGAATGTGTTTGACCGCTGCACTCAATGACCGATGCCAGTCGCTTGAGATCCTAAACATGGAAGTACGCAAAGAGATTAATCTTGGGCAAAAATGGATGCCTTTCAAGAATCTTGCGCATGGAAGAAATTGTTTTTTAAAAGCTACTAAACTTTCAATGACATAAATAAACATTTTTTTCACGAAAAGTAATCTTGAACTGATGTAAATGCGAAAACTCTCTATCAATAACTATGCACGATCGCATTACTATAATTATATTTTCCTGGTTAAATTTTCAGAAGAATAATTAATTTATCCCCCGCCCACTAAAAAGGTGACATAATGCATTTTTTTAATCATTTCATCCCAAGCAAGGCGAAGCCGACATGGGTCCGCAGGGGGATACAGTGAGAGCAAAACGAACAAGGTACAGTGGGTGTCTAAGAAAGGATAAGAGATGAGTGGGATTCAAAGAGATAGAAGATGGCAATTGACGTTGCATTTAAATTTTTGAAGATTGTAGCTATCAAGGAAAACAAGTAAACCAAAGAGAGTTCCACAAAATGGATGTGAGAGAAAAAACTTTAGGAGAGATTCGTATATTTAGCGATGTAAACGGTAAAAGGGTAGGACATATATGCCAATTTAGTAGTACGCATAAATTCTTGTTTTCAGAGTACCAGGGAAGAAAACTTGTCAGAGCAGTTGCCATGAAAATATTTGTAGAAAAGACAAAGGAAAGTCACATCACGTTGGTGAGATAGTGACTAAAGGCAGACCGTCAATTCAAGAGCAAATACATTGCAGATTCTTCTTTTCAGCAATGGTGCTGGTATTCGTAAGAATAACCGTCTCCTTATATAGAAATATTTTGAACACTTTGACTTGGTGTTTTGATAGATCAATTACTCAATGAGAAGTGGGTTCGATTCTCACTGGGTGCACCATACTTTTCTCCTTGCGCCACATCTAAACTAAACTTAAAAAGTCCCTATATGGAACCATTTTACATTAACTGACTGGTTAGCAAGTGCTAACGTCGATTGATATTTATGAATCTTTTTCTTAAAACAGTCTATATTTCCAGAAAATAGGTTTCTCAAGTCAAGTCACTGTTATCATTGTTTCACATATTGATGGGGTTTTCTTCCTAATCTTTTGTTTGAATTAATTTGGAAGTCACCATCTTGATTATATGTCAATATTTTCTCTCTGCGTAACATGTGCTATCCATTTTAGTTAGAGATGCCGTTGAAAGTTGGTTTCGTAGTGGTATGGCCAATATAATTGTTTACGAAATTTAACTGCGTTCTTGATCCTAATTTCGTAAGTAATTATATCGGTCATACAGCTACAAAATTGACTCGAAGACTCATGCTATATCTCTGTCAAAGGAGTTCAATTCGATCTCATTTAGACACACGGAAACCTGCCAAACCCTATCCGTAACATACTCGTTGACAACACAACTATCATAGCATCATCCACATGCAAAAACAAGTCTAAAAAATAATGGAGGCCTTAATTAAAAAAAATAAAAAAATAAATAAACAAACACTCAATAACATCAACTACGAGCTCGCTAACAACATACTTACAGCGTTCGGTACATAACACATACTACTATTCTACATTATATATAACACCACTCACATTCTGTTACACGTAAAATAACATTAATCCTCGAAAATGCTTAAAAGTATAGCCGAACGTGCTTAGAAAAACAAAACATTTGGACAATTTTTATATAATTTATATCCTCAAAAGAAAGAAATCATAAAATCACATGAAAAATTACATAAAAAATTAACCATCGCACCTTGTTTGTTAAATTTAATGAAACTTGCATATATATATATATATATATATATATATATATATATATATGCATTATATATATATATATATATTATATGCATTATATATTTTATTATATACATTATATATATATATATATATATATATATATATATATATATATATATATGCATTATATATGTATATATTTTATGCATTATATAATAAAAATAATAATAATAATAATAATAATAATAATAATAATAATAATAATAATAACAATAATAATAATAATCCTCTCAAACATTTTGACGGCAGGGGTACACTCGTATATATATATATATATATATATATATATATATATATATGCCTTCTTCTGCCGAGCGCCCATAGATCAGAAGTAGAATCGCCGACTGACGCCAATTTGGTCGGTCGGGTTTTCAATCCTGGGTTAAAAAGTAATCGGATGTCTAACTGTACTGATGAACTGTGATACAGCGAAACAGATCTGTCTGCGAATGACTATATATATATATATATATATATATATATAGCATGTACCCTCGTCCATAGAATGTTGAGTAAATCTGCAAATGAAGATATCTTCAATAAACACAAACGATTTTTTAAGTATGATTTGAAAATTATTGCATTTAAATGGCCTAATACTTAATATGTAAAAGAGAATATCTACCTTTGAAGAAAAAATAGAAATACATTAATTATTTGATACACACCCACTTTCAACCAAATTGTTAGCAGTAAATTATGCTAAATATTTCTCGCTTTGACTAAGAAATATTTTCCGAACCGTAATCCATTAAGCAAGATTTTCAGTTAACTACAGTTGTATTGATAATCTAGAAAAAAATATTAATTACATAATAGCATTTTTAATAAATATTTAAACCTAAATGAAAATAAGAATATTTCCAAATATTGAAATCAATAATTAAACGATGAAATATGTAATTGTAGAAGCCCTATAAAGCGTTCATTGGAAAATAAATGCCTTACGGAATTATTTTTATCAATGTAATGTTTCTTCTCCTGAAAACCTGGTAATAAAAAATTTATGTGGGAAGCAAAGATTTTATCTGCATATTTCTTCTTTTATAGATCTAATCATTTACAGTTGAAATTGCTACATGTAACCATAATCCTATGCTAACAGTTTATTCTCTCGCACTCCTCGAATGAAAAGGAAATATATATAAAATATTTTAATCATACCAAATATCTCTTTAAAACAGGTTTAAACCTTTTTTTTGTTTTATAAGAAAACAAAGAGTAGGGATACATAGAACTCTTCATAACTAAAACGTATATATCTTGCCAGAAGTAAGCAGTCTAGCCGTAAAGATGTCAGTTTTCCTTTAATATGTATGAATATACCACATACCCTAACATTTAACCTATATTTTAAATTTTCAAAGTCAATCTTCTTTCTGATTAGTTGAATCAAACACGCCCATATGATCCAAATTTGTTGTATTCCCCCTCAATATTAACTCTTTAATAAACAAATATATATATATATATATATATATATATATATATATATATATATATATATATATCAACCAAAACTGTCCTGGACATGACGGTAAACTGCATCCGGCAGCAAGGCCTCTGTTTGGGAGGTTATGAGAACCATGGAACCACCTCTTAATTGCTGTTGTTCTCAGGTCCACCCTGACCCGGTGTGGTAGCACCTGTTAGGGTCCCAGCTATGAGCAAATAGTTAACCTCCAAACTGAGGTCAAAACACTATGAAAGTATAAAAATACACTTTTCTCAAAATATATACATGAAAATGGACTTTTATAGAAAAATATACATTTTTTAAATAAAAATATTTCCAGCAATATATTTTTGAAGAAAAAATTATTACCCTACACATTTTTTATTCTCCACAAGACATTTTTTAATACAAAACTAGAAGACATTTTCAGTTTCCTAAAATAAAAAAGAAAAACAAAAAAAATTCATTAAAATATGACTAAATCAACCTTCTCACTATAACCAAACATTAAACACAAAACTTAAATCCTCACCTTTTGGGCATTAAATAACCCACAGAGGTAGATATACCGTTAAACATAACTCAAATTCAGAAACTCACACCCCAAAAAAAATTACAAGTCCATATAAACATAAGTCTGCAATATTTTGATTTTGATTTGTTAAATTTAAAGAAAGTTCACGGTATATGGCGCTTTGCTTGTCACATGACTAGGGTACATTTGTCATTCATGTACATTTGTGTCTAGTCTGTCGTCAATATTTAACGTGTGTGTTAAATGAGAATTGTTCAGTTTAACAAAGGCAGGATATTCATATCGTGAAAAGGCACGTATGATTTTTATATGTAGGTGCGCGAATATTAATAAGCCTTAGGTTGCACGGCTGTATCAGATTGCGTTTCCAGACCGAAAGCAGCCAAGCCATCCAACTGTTGCTGCTGTTTCTTACTGCGTTGCTGAGAAAGGATCCATGGCATCACAAACTATGCATCGAAGAAAACCGAGATCCGCTCTTCCGTCTGACCACGAAGAAAACATTCTACAGGCTGTCGGATACGATTCAGGTATCAATCCACGTCAAGTGGCTTTAACATATCGTACATTTCATAGTACGGCATGGAGGCTATTTCAATTGAAGCTCCTGTATCCATATCATTTGAAATGCGTGCAGGGTTTTTTGCCCTCTGATCACGCGCCACGGGAGAACATTTGTCGATAGTTAATTGCGAAAACTACCAATTCCGGTGTTTCTATCTTCAGTATTGTTTATGTATGATGCAACATTTGGAAGAGATAGAATAACATATTTACACAGCTAACATTTGTGGAGGGATTTGAATCCTGTGGTACTATACATAATAATCGCATCAGTTTACGATTAACTTGTGGGCTAGAATTGGAAGTGACTCTCTGATAGATCCATATGTTCCCCTAGTACGCCTTATCCAAGCTGTTTACAGAGACTTTATTTCGAACACACTCCTAGACCTGCTGGAGAATTTTCTCCTTCTAATACGAAGACGCATGTGGTTCATGCGTGAAGGGTCCCCAGCACATTTTATTTACATTGATCGCAATGCACTAACTGATATCTGCCATGAAAGACTGATTTCATGGACTGTACGTCCCACCGACCTCAATTCTTTAGATTTTACCTGTGACAGCACCAGAAACAATTGGTTTATGCAGCAGACATTCTTCATGCAGAGTCATGGGAGGCTGCGAAACCATTCGAAACCGTATGGAAATATTTTAAAGGAACCGCCAATCGAATGATGAATCATGCGTGTGTAGAAGCAAACGTAGGACATTTCGAACATTTGAGTGTTGATGTACAACGATGGCGTATTGAACATATGCTTATATGGACATGTTACCTTATTTTGGTGCTAGAAGCCCGGTCCTGAAAAGTATTTTTGACACACCTTGCATATATACTGAGTGTACATAGGTAAAACTATTTTGTTCTTACATGTTTGGTTTAAGAACAACAAAGGGTTTTGTTAATATTTTTTTCTATATTTTGGACCATTTCTTGTTTTTTTAGTTTTAATATTTCCAGCCGCTTTTGCATTTTATATGCCATCATGAAAAAGCTTATGGTTTTGAGCTCCTTCGGTGTCATCGTTTTTCAAATATCGCGTCTTCACGTGTGATTTTTTATTTTTAATGTATCTTATTTTCACATGAAAGAAACTAAATTATTATCAAATTTATGTAAAAGCATTGAATATCTTTCCCGAAAAACAAAAAACAATACAACACGAACCGGCACGTAGTCTTTAACACATCAACTGCCAACTACGTATTATAACGCTGAACTACTAGTTACCTCATGCCAACTATGTATTATCTCTAGCCGACTAGGAATCATCTCTTACCGACTAGGAATTATCTCTTACCGACTATGAATCATCTCTTACCGACTATGAATTCTCTTATCGACTATGAATTATCTCTTACCGACTATGAATTCTCTTATCGACTATGAATTATCTCTTACCGACTATGAATTATCTCTTGCCGACTATGAATTATCTCTTGCCGACTAGGAATTATTTCTTGCCGACTAGGAATTATCTCTTACCGACTAGGAATTATCTCTTGCCGACTAGGAATTATTTCGTGCCGACTACTAGTTATCTCATGTTTGGCATTTTCATAGGCTGTGGCAACAAAGAGTTTATTCGCTGTGATACTTTTAGAATAAAAACAATGTTCATACTTCAACTGAAGTTATAAATCATCTCATAAGACTTTCTTATTGCCTAAGTTGGCTTTTATAAGTTTGATGTCAGATTTCGTAATTGACCTCCGGCAGTCAATGCGTTAACTAAACTTGTATTGTAAGTATACGAATACGTACTTTTTTATTTAGAGATTTATTTGTTGGATCTGTAAAATAATATACTTATAATGTACATAATAATTTACGTTCATATTTTTATATGTCAGGAAATGTTAAATTTGTGATATTCTACATGTTAGTATGTGTCAGTATGTGTTATATACACCTATCTGTATATCCATATGTACGCAGTTTGTTTATAAATGCATATTTATATTATCATCTATGTGCGTATGTTTACGTCTGTTAATATCGTAGCAAAAAGAAACTGATTGAAAATAATCATAAGTCCTGTATGCATCGCTGGGAATTCAAATAATCAAATCAAAATTATTGTCAGAAAACGCTTTTTCAATTTGATCAGAAGCCATCAAATTCTGACACATTATTTTGCTTGGTTGTCATAGCGATTGCTGTATTTTGGATATGAGATGGCCAGTTTTTGGGCAGCAAATGCATTCAACTACCAACAATGACTTTGATTGGCACTTTGATTATGACTTTCTTTAAGGACAAAGTGAATTATGAGCAACAATTTAATGCACACTTCTCATCAACAATTTTATGTTATGTGGCGAAATGCTCGTTATTTTTTAACCAATAGACTGCCCACCATCACCTGAATATTATTCACCTATTAAATCTAATTGAAAAATTGAAAACGATTTTACTGTTCGCTTGTATGACTAAAAATTAACTATATATATATATATATATATATATATATATATATATATATATATATAGTTATTTTTTGGTCATAATTAAATTGTACTAGTACAAAGTTGTATTAAAAAGTGTTCAATACATTTATATTGTAGAACCTTTTTAATATTTTACATTTAGAAATGATTTATTTCCGCAACCTAGGCTTTAATCTTTCGGTATATTTAGGCGATTTATGATAACTAATTTTTCTGTTTTTAAAACCTACGAACAATGATTTTTCCGAACGCCCGACTGGCGTCTTTAAACAATCGAAAATTTTCAAAATTAGGGGAAGTTATTTAAAGATTTTACAACACTTTCATTGACGTTTGTACGATGCTATTTTATATATATATATATATATTCAATTCTGGCTAGAAGCCATCAGATATCTAACCATACTGATGAGCTGTCTGCAGATGACTATATATCATGATTTATTAAAAAACGGAGATATATTATGTCTATTTAATTTTAATCCTTTCTAGTTCTAGTTTTCTAATGTTAAGATGACATTCATTATAGTAGGCCCCGTACTTGTTTCTTACCCAAGTACTTTCGATCTCCTCCGAGATCATTCTCAGGGCTGAATTACAAAGACAAACTGTGATAGTTGTCATAGTGATTTTTAAAATCAGCATCTCAACGATCAATTACAATAAGTTTAAAAGAATGATCTCGAACGCGATCGAAAGTACTTGTGTGCGAAAAAACTACGGCATTTTCCTTGATGATTTTCATATCAATATCAAGAAACTGGTTAGAGAACTAGAGAGGATTATTATGAAAATAAATAGACATAATATGTCTATATTATTCAATGAAACGTATCTGAATATAAAGATATATAAAGATATTCTACCTGAACATGCACACACACTATGTATATATATATATTTTTATTTCCATTTTGAAATATGTACCGTTGCTGAGGATATGCGAAATCTCTCTTAGGGATTTCATGTTGAAATGTTCATTCAACAATTTTTAATATTGAAAATTCATTTTATTATATATATATATTTTCCTCAGATTATAAATAAGTATACTTTTGCTTATATATATATATATATATATATATGCAAATATATATATATTAGTCATCCACAGACAGATATGTTTTGCTGTATCATAGCTCATCAGTACGGTTAGACATCCGATTACTTCTAGCCAGGAATGAAACCCGATCGAACTGACATCAGTCGGCAATTCTACCACTGTACTATGGGCGCTCGAACTTTTTGCATGTTATATACAATATAAGCATACTCAAGTAGCTGAGAGTGTTCAAATTCATTACTGAATGAACAATGCGTAGATGATTGAGTAGCTACTGTTTTTTTCAAAGTCAGCCATTCCTCTATAGTGCTCAATCAGGGTGTGAGAGCGTTATCTTAGAACGATATGGATATATTCTTTATAAAATATATTTTAGGTCTATTCTTTTATGGTTTGGACTGTTACTTTTTATTCCCCATCGTAACCTATACAATCTGTTAGATTTAATACACACGCACATACATATATACGCATGTGTGTTCTATAGTGTATGTCTATGTATGTATATAAAAGAGAATTCAATAATAAGTCTGTAACCTGTCACGACAATATTGCCTCAAGTCAGATGAACAATTTTCATTGTATAATAATTTTGTAAAGTTATTGTAGGAAAATCTTCGTCGACAAGATGTTATGGCCTGGTTGGGACATGAACTAAGACAATAAATAAGAAGGTAGATTTAAACAGTGTATTAGAATAACAGAACTTATTTACTATAATAAGTATTAGTAATCGGCAAAATAGAAGTGTTAGTACGAACGGTATAGTTACGCTGCGTCTTGACTGTTTCTAGACTGTCACGATACTGCGTCATAGCTGGCTCCCCGGAAGTCATTCCAGTTATTATTCATAGTAGATGGAAGAGTCCATTCAACGTATGAGGGCACCATAACAAATATTAAATCTATTTGAATGAACTGGACTAAGTGTTCTAAAATGGAAAATTTTGATATTATAATAACTCTTTTTGCGTAAAATTCCATTTTGATAAATTAATTGCACACTTACTGAGCTACCCATGAGCTCCTACACACAAGTGCATATATATATATATATATATATATATATATATATATATGTGTGTGTGTGTGTGTGTGTGTGTGTGTGTGTGTGTGTGCGTGTGTGTGTGTGTGTGTGTGCGGACTGAAGTATGTTCAGCCAATTACCAAAATTTGATTAGGCACCATTACCGATATATATATATGATAAAAATTTTAGAATGGATTTTAATTAATAAGACTGATTTGATCGCTTTTAGCGTTATTTTTAATGGAAGCACATATTTCAGTGAGCCTTAATATTTTTCACCCATGAGTCTAAATATTCGAGAAAACTTCGTGGCCAAGCGGTAAAGTGCGCAGGGTGAAACAATGGCTTTCTCTGCTCTGAGGAAAGCAAACTCGATTCCTACCAATATTTAGAGCGTATGTCAAAAATACATTTACAAAGATTAAGGACGCTTTACTCATACTAAAACAAGGATGAAAGTCAATATAAACATTTGTCCGTAAATCCTTCGTTTTCGAATTATTCATTTTTTACGTTAGAAGACGCTGTGTTGTCATGTAGACTAGATTACATTTGTCATTTTTGTATATTTGTGACACGCCTGCATTCAATGTCTAACGTGTATGGTAGTGATTTGAATGAGAAGTGTTCTGTTAAACAATGTCAGGATATTCATATCGTGAGTTGGCAAATATGATTTTTACATACGGTAGTGCGAATGGTAATGGGAAGCGAGGCTGCATGACTGTATTAGATTGCGTTTCCAGATTGTAACAATATAATGCTCTACGTTCTATCGAGCACTCTTTATAAAAGTAAATGCATGAACAGCAGGTAAAAAAAGCTACGAGTTCCACAACTTTGTTACAGTATATATATATATATATATATATATATATATATGTGTGTGTGTGTGTGTGTGTGTGTGTGTGTGTAAAATATTTATCTATATATATGTAATACTTGTTATATATATATATATATATATATATATATATATATGCGAGAACAGTACTTAAAATATCCAGTCAAAATATAGCGTACCTAATGAAATTGCGTCCTAGTAAACTTGCTTTTTTTAGAACTTCTAAACATATTCCTGCTTCCTTTCTTTCGAAACTGTTTTGCACCAATTTCTTGCTAAACTTATTCGTTTGCCTAAAATTATTACTCCCATAAACTTATAAATTAAATAATAAACATTCTTTCTTTTCTTTCAAAACTTTAACTGCTAAAACTTATTTCTCATGTGCAGAAAATGTGTTATAGGTCTCATTCCAGAAAATAAGTAGAAGCGAAAACTAGCGAAAAATAGTTGAGGATTTAAAACTAGCGAAAAATAGTTGAGGATTTAAAATCAGAAACAAGGATATCTTTTGAACGCCCCCTATTATGAAATGATCAGATTCAAAGCAATATAGACTCATGAATATCTAAAACTTAGCTTCTGATTTAATCCCCGCAAATTTCCCACAACACGGATATTTTTTTTATTCTATGTCACCGTACTTTTATTATTATTATTATTATTATTATTATTATTATTATTATTAAGAAAAAGAAACGAAAGAAAAATTAGGTTTGTATCTAAAATTCATAAGAAAACTGTGAGCTGCTAAATGTCTAAAGCCAAACTGAACAAGCTAAGCAATATTTGATTTTGTAAAAGGCCTCTGATTGGATTTCAATTTCGGAATCAATTAAAACATTTCCACTAAGATTTTTTTAAAATAGCTTGAAAATATGAATAATTGAATTAAAAGCAATTGTTAAAATTTGTTTTTGCTTTTTTTTCTTCTTTTGTTTTGTAAAATGTTTTAGTCTTTGTTCGTTTTGGGCAATTGATTTTATTTGATTTTTGGAAGTCCTGAAATAGATTTTAAATTGATTTCATAAAACTCATATTTGATGTTATAATTGCCATCATCATCATCATCATCATCATCATCATCATCATCATTGTATCCATAATTATTAGTGCTTTACTGGTTGTTTAATGATGTTTATGTAATGATAGAATCATCACCATCAATATTATGATTAAGGTGATGGCAGTTTAAATACTTTTTGGTTTTAAAAATATTCTGCTCGTGATTTGTTGTTTCGACTTATATATTATTATTATTATATGTACTCATGAATTTTACATCAGTAGTATTAATTTTTACAAAATCTTAACTGACAAGTTATTCAATGCACTCGTATTTTCCTTAGCATCCCTGCTAATTTTATCAATGCTGTTATCATGCAGCACAGTTTCCTTGCAAAGCCTTATTATTTTTGTTTGAATATCAATGCTTTATACCTTAAAGTATAGTTAATTACATTAACTAATAGAAATATAACTACATTCCACAATTAAATTATTACCTTTGCATTAATATATAAGATGCCGCCATCTAGTAATTATTTAATAGTTTCATTTAACTGAAGTATAGCCTTACTCTGCCATCTATTTTGTTTTCATATATCAATACACCTTAGTCCTTATTATACCAATTACACCACTTTAAGAAAATTATATATATTATAAAACAAATAAATTAAAAATTGTCCACAATGACATTTGACACAATCTCCGACTTGACATATTAAATGTAGCGATATACTGTAACACTAAATGTTACACAAAGTTGACACCATATAACCAGCTTTTTGTAACCTCTTAATTTCTCTCACACACCTCTACCTTGCAACCTTCATTCACCAACCTATTGTTGACTTTCTATTGGTTTATCGAGTCTAACCCACTAGAACTACATTTACAACCCTCTTAATTGTCTCGAAAAGGTACTATTTGGTTTTGAAATTTCTACATATATCATACCCTAAATCTTGTAACCATAAATTGCCTGATGAGGTACGATTGATAGTAACGAAACATGATAGCTCTTGTGTAGCGGTGAAAAAATGTTTTTATTATAAATACCAGAATTAAAAATATTATATATATATATATATATATATATATATATATATATATATGTACATCCCCAAAAACGATATTGTAGAGTTTGATTTTTATATGTGATATATATATATATACAGTGGAACTAAAGATTTTACATGTAATATATATATATATAAATATATATAAACGAACTAACCTTACAATCATGCTAAAAATACTACAAAAGCCCAAGCTAGGACTCCTTTATAGTATTAACGACACACTTACATCAAATTTTACCTATTACACACCACAGACTGATCTAATTTAATGTTTTATAGAAAAAAGTGATTTCCTAAATTTCAAATTAAGGTTAAATATACAAAATTAGACTAATTAAAAAAACTGTGCTTAAATACAAAAATATTCTATAGTTGTACAAATAAAAATCATAGATAGGTCCAATCCTATTCCTCCCACCCTTACATTTTCTTACTCTCCCCCTCTACTAAACCCAAAGAATAAAGTCCAGCAGCCATGAGGCCATAAGGCCATACCTCATTTTCTTCTAATGTTAAATCTGTCTATAAAATTTCCGACGCTTTCATTACTCAACTATATCCCCTACCTATCCCCTTTTCAAAATTCTAACGGACAATTTACAGGACTTATTCCCTTGTCGCTAATCCTCACCAACATTTCACACACAAATATAAGAAAAGAGGCTTTCTATTCCTTTCCACACCTCCTGTTGAGACATTGTAATTTCAATGTTGAAACAAAATGTACAGTGTAGTGGACAAAAAAAATTGTACATGTTCTAAACTATATATATATATATATATATATATATATATATATATATATATCTTTGAAGTAGTACAAACTGATTGGTTTTCGTTTGAACGAAATCTTCAGGCTTTTATCACAATATTTTTCTTATTTCAGATACACAGATGATTATCCACAAGACATAATTTTACCACGTCTTGTCCACAAACTGAATAACGCCAAAATCAAAATAGACTTTACCTTTGAATCTGAGTCTAACAACACTTTACCCTTCCTAGATATCATGCCACACAAAAATAATAACGAACCTTGCGGAAAAGTTACCAGTAAATTTGACTTGGTCATTTTTTATTCCCACGACTGTAACAATTTTAAATTAGAAATAATTAATAGATTCAATTTATAAGCACTAAAAATCAGCAACCTCTAATCAGTCAGTTAAGTGCCATACGTGATACACGCTTGGGCGATCATGTTTCGAAAGAGACATGACTGACTGGGCATATGATTATCCCGCAGTAGGTTGCCATTGGTTTCTACGGTAGACTGGTTGCTGACCAATCTGTCCTGCTATTTAACCCGTAACTGGAAGGAAGAGACGGATTAATACCTTTCCCAAGGGTATTTGCGCGTAAGTGAATACAATGGAATTCGAACTCGACTCCTCCGTTTCTCGTTCCGAGCCGATATCCACTGTACCACAACGCACATCCGCAATACTTACCCAAAAAAGAAATATACATAGAAAGCAATTTCAAAATCCTTCAATATTCTTATTATTTCATTAACAATGCTAGAAGAAAGTCATACCGGATATGCAACCGCAAAATATAAAAACATTATTAAACAAACTAGTTAAAAACAGACACCTAATACTATCTACTAAGTTCATAACATCCACTATGCAAAACAACATTAAAATAATTACAACCACATCCGAAACTATTAAACATATTATTAGAACCAAAAATACCCATAAAATAACAATTCTAAAGCAGTTATATATGAAATAAATTGCCAGAAATATTCTCTACAATACACTGAGAAAACTAGCCGAAGTTAGAAATAATCGTATCTATGAACACAAAAAGGACCTTACATACAAAAATTTATCAAATGCATTCTTTATATATGAAAATAAATTGAACCTCAACTTTAATCAAAAGAGTGTCACACTTATTAAATAAATTTCTTTGAAAGAGATTCTCGAGAGCTTATTATCGAATCTTATCAAAATATAAAACTGCACCCCCGTATGCATGGCGACATAGCTGAAAGAATTAATATTTTCCCAAGCCAAGCTACATGACTACAAAAATGTTAAAAAAGTTTAAAAGAACATAGTTAAATTTATAGCCTCATGGTATTCCAAAAATATATCACATAAATCCCAAATTTAGAAATAAATTAAATACTAATTTGGATGAAGACGTTTCAAGAACTTACTCGCTTTCTATTACTCGCTTCCTATTACTCGTTTTCGTTTACTAGACATTGAATTGTATCATTTCGTGTCCTCCATAGTTTACCTGGCTTTTCAGCAAACTCATGAATATTTATGATCATTTCTAAACTTAAACAAATTGATAAATCAGTACCATCTTTGCTCTTGTATAAAAATACAAAATAAAATCCTTGCATTTTCCTTGATAAGGTCCATTAGATAATTGTTAAATTTGTCTTTATTCATACTGTCCTTTTACAATTACAATTTAAAAGCCTTGATAAACAATTATCTCTGCTCTTATATATAAACATTTAAATCCTTGATAAAGTCTCTCAGAACACAAAACGCAATTTCATCTATATATATATATTTGTCATCCACATACAAGCCTGTTTAGCTGTATCACAGCTCATCAGTGTGGCTAGACATCCACTTGATTTTGGCCAGGATCGAAACTCGACCTATTTTGTGTCAGTCGGAGTCGCTAACCCCAAAGCCATAGGCGCATGGAATCAGAGAAGGGAAATTTTAGTGTGTCGTATATAAGCTGGGTATACACACGCAAGTCACCGAAAGAACTCAATTCATTGCTAAAGAGTAATGCATTAATTGTGGAAGTAGTAACTTATTTTAAAACTTTCCTCTCTAGAGAGCTCAATCGTAATGAGTGCATAATATAATTGTCATCCACATACAAGCCTGTTTCGCTGTATCACAGCTCATCAATGTGGCTAGACATCCACTTAATTCTGGCCGGGATCGAAACTCGATTGATTTTGTGTCACTCGGAGTCGCTAACCCTAAGCCATATGAAATTAAATTTTAGCGTGTTATATATAAGAGGTGTATATATACGTCAGTCAACGAAAGAACTCAATTCATTGCTGAACAGTTAGGTGGCAGTAATTATTTTAAATTAGTTTTATTAAAAATGATAGACATTCAATGTTTAGTGAATTTTTCTATGGTATTTTCTAAATTGCGAATCAACTTTCACCAACCAGGGTTTTGTAGATGCAAAAATATTCCGTTAAAAAACAGTTGACCCTTTAATCTGTTATTTTTTGTTTTTGTTTTTTTGTTTGTTTTTGTTTTTTTGTTGTTTTTTTTTTCATAAAAAGTACCGGATAAAGATGTAAAATGCCAGGATGATATTATCATTGGCGACAAAAAGAAAAATGAAAAAGCATGATGACCGCAAATGGCTAAAATTTACGAAACAGTAAAAAAAATGCACGAATCGAAAATAAGACAACCAAGAATTAAAACGAAAACAACAACGACAACGACAACAGCAGCAAAAATTAACTACCTGAGAAGCCCCCTCATGCTATAACTCCAACCTCGAAGTTTATCATCAACTTTACGAAGTTCCTTGAGAGAGACAGGAGTTAGAAATGATATGGGCTCTTGGTAGACGCCCGAAAATTTCAGACGGTTGAAAAACATTGTGTCCCTCTTTTTGATCTAGTGTTCTCACAAAACTTTTCGCTTCACAAAAAAAAGCAGTGATAAAATCTATGACGTTGATGGATGTTACACCACAAAGAGTACTCAAGGGTAAAGGTTACTTCATATGTGACAAAGTTACCGATGCGAGGACGCCCCTAGTCGTTATCTCATAACCAAACCATAATCCGCACGGTATGTGTAAGCAGTTGAATTCCCGTTGAATTCGTTGCTTTCACTTACGCTCAAAGACCCTCCATTTATGGATTAACAGGACAGATCGGGTTCTGTAGCCTTGTTAGCAACCAGTCTACCGCAGAAAGTAATGGCAACCTAGTAACTTTAATCTGCAGGATAATCTTCTGTCCAGTCAGTCATGTCATGAAAGCATGTATCACGTATGTCACTTAACTGACAGATGTGTAGACAAACGGAGGACCGCATATCAATATACGAGGTTCCATTTCATATCTTAGGAGGGTACTTGACTGCTTATCAGTTATAATTCGGTCAGTTACACAATGCTACCTCAGACGACCTGGATGGGGGTGGATTTTGAGATAGTGATGGATTGGAAATACTTAATCTCCGTCCCGAACTGCCTGAATGTAGAGATGAAAAAAATGGGATCATTGTGGCCGGCCGTAAACCAACCTGTTGGAAGTGTGGAGAAACTGGTCACCTCTCCTCTTCTTGCCCAGAGAAGAAGGCCTCTTGAGTTCTGTCCCAACGTTTGGGACCGGTGTGGTAAAACCTTCTGTTAGATCCAATGCTCAGCCCTTATTTCCTGAAAAGCCTTTGCTAGCCGCTTATGCAATCATGGAAAAAGAAAAGAATGCGAATAAAGACACACAGTCCCACTACTTCTACCAGTTCAGAAAGACGTGCTAAAGTTTAAGAGATAACAGCAATCTCCATCAGCAGGCCCCTCCTTCTCGGCATCGTCTTCTACTTTAATCAAAACACATATCATGGCTCCAGCTTCAGTTACAAAATCTTTATCAGTCACATATTCTAAGATCTCCACCCTCAAAAATACTCACATAAAAACATCCCACCAAAAACACAACGCTGACTAATACACCAAATCTATCTGACAATACAAAAACATAGTCCATCGACGAAATCAAATAAAAAATAAAAGAAAAATATCTAAATTCATCTACAATTTAGGAGAAGATATATGCTAGGTGTTCGGGGAGTAGGGTGAAAAAGCATTTACATAAACCCGAAAAAATAAACATTTAAGATATCTTCTGAATTTTAAAATGTTCACTCAAAAATCTTTGAATAGCCACAAAATGCCCCTAACGACAAGAGGGTGTTAACTGATGTGAGATCGGGACAGGCATCCCAACAAATATGGACGATGCTTGAAGAAGAAAATGACACCTTCGGGAAATTCCCTTCCCTGACATCCTTTAACGAAAACAATGTCAAAAAATGAAATCATTTTTGTTTAAGTAGGATTCCAATTTTTGTACACCCATCAATGTAAAGAGCTCTGAAATTAACGTTTCCTGATAAACTGGTGGCCTGTCTCTTGGCGGTACTATCAAAAGGGAAATGGGCCAAGACTCAATGAAACAGGCCATCGGTGCCCTCTCCTTGGCCATTTTTAATGTAGATCCTTAACCCTAATCGGACTTATCATAGCTCTCTGGTGTATATCAGGGTCCTGGTTTCAGATCTTCAGTGTCTCGACGTGAACATATGCTGTGTACAGGATATCCGGTTTTTAAATTGTGACCGTGAATATATACTAAGACGTCTGTACTATATTCAACATGTTTTTATGGATATCCGAGAAGTGTTTTCTTGACTAGTGAGCAAGTCTTGTGTGTTCTTGGCTTCATTCTTCTTTGCGTGCTGAATGTTGCCTTAAAGGATAAGGCTATTCGACGCACTGGGTTTTATGTACCCAATGACCATATAGAGCGGTCTGATTTGTTTCTGTGGATCAAACAGGTCGAGTAGTTTTATCAGGCAAATGGGATGCTGTCATTGAACCCAACATAGATCATATGCGAGATAGATCATGTACTAACAACTCGGATGTGAAGCCTTTTCGGAACTTTATCGACATGTTCGATCTTGTCCATAAATATTGTAATGAGCACTCCCAATAGTTGTGTTGGACAGTTAAGGGTGGCTTGACTTCGGTGGTGCGTTCTAACTTCCTTGATTAAGAGATCCGATGTAGGTTTCTTAGGATGTTTCCCTTCTGTAATTTACTCGGATCATAGGCTCGTCCGGCTTTGTGTAAACTTAGATAAAACTAAGGTTAGGATGGCTGGCTAATGGGAGCGGAACGCACTATTATTTGATGAGCAAGATTTCCAGGACCAGCTGATATTAATACTACAGCGGGAATTGACAGGGAATGTAGTTGGGAATATGTGGTGGAACTTATTGAAATCTGAAGCTAATTCATTAGCTGCTGATTATAGTCGTCGACTCAATCTGTTAGTAGCGCAAGCTGCATGCCAAGCAAAATTTGTTCGGGTGATTATATCCCTTGATAGTTGGGAGTAGCCTTAGCTAGGGCTGAGCTGGCTCCACTGCTTATCAAGAAGGATCAAGATTTTGTAGTTAAGTCTCGGTTAAAAATAATGTCGTTTGAGGCAACGAATATGGTCACTGAACTGTGTGCAGAAGAAGTTAAAATGCATCCAAATGCGGGCTCTATTCACCAGAATTCGGATTATGAATTTTATTATGTGGCTCATTAAACTGATTGTTCGATGGAGCTCACATTCCTTTGCTTCTGGATTCTTAGGTAGTGTTATGAAGATTGATCTGCTTAGGTCTTCCGGTATATTACCGCTGCTGTAGATTTCGTTTATCATTTCTGTTAGTCTTTCGACGCCAAAGCTTTCTAGGGACATCAACATCTCTATTACAATCCCGTCTGGGGCCGCTGCTTTGCTTCTCTTCAATTTGGCCATTGTCGATTCGACTTCGGTTTTTAATATTTCTGGTCTATTCGTAGTTTTTCGCATTGTTGGTTGCTCTTTGTTGTCGTGGAAGAGATCTCCGATGTGCTCGGCCCATCTCTGAAGTTTTTTTTTTCTAGTATTAGTGTGCCATCTTTTGCTTTTTTACATCCTGTTGCTCAGCATGTCTTTTTTCCTGATAGTTCTTTTATCTTTTATATTTCTCCATTATTTGTTGTGCTATGTTAAGCTATAATACGGTGTACTAGAGAGAAAAAAGTTACATACAATAAAATTGTAATATGATCTCTGGTAAAATGGTTACTAATTCATAAGGTTTATAAGTCTCAAAAGTTATACTCAAGAACTCATGGGCCAGAGTATAAAAATGTTAGTGGGATATAGTGATTTTACTCAAAGACTTGTGCCTACAGCGGAGGTGAACAATAGAAATTTGAGTTAAAAGTGAGATAACTGATGTTAAAACACCTGGAAGAAGCGTGACTCGTTGAACTAAAGCAATCTACTCCTGAATGAAATGAAGGGTTCAGTTCAAAATTCCAATCACTTAAAGAAGGTCGGCGGGTACAACGGCCGAAACGCTGTGAGTATGGCAACAAAGATGAGGAAAAGTCCGAACAATGTAAATAGTGAGAATATAATAATATTTTTCTTTTCTTTTTGATGCTGTTACAGAGAATAATATTTTTCGCAGCATATTTATTTGAAAACCTTCTGTTCTGGTTGTAACGCAAAAATACATGAATGGAAGAACTTAAAAATTATAACTTCCTGAATATACTATGTCTATACTATAAATCACGTATACTGGATATTTCTTAAGTCACATTAATATATTCTATTATTGTATTATTACTATATTTTAATGAATTTTTCGAAATCTCGTTTCGAATAACCCGATCGTTATTTAGAACGGACTGCATTTTTTTTTACAAATGAACCAGTGATTCAACTTCACCACAAGGGAAAGATTTTTAAATTAAAGGTGGGATTTTAGAGGAAGATTTTATTTCTTAAATAGAAATATATTCTTTTTTTTTTTTTTAATCATATCACCCCAAGCAAGGCGAAAACGCCACTGATGCGCAGGGGGCTACGTAAGAGAGAAAATATTGGAAAAGAGAAAAACCGGAAACCACATCCTAAACAGGAAACAAGGGATGAGCCTCTTCACCTGTTCAATAGACGTGGGTGGAGTGTGAACCGGGCGATAGTTTAGTCTATCTACTCCAATTAAAAAAACAAATAATATAAAAGAGTGAAAAGATTGGAAAAGAGAAAAAGAGAAAAACCGGGAACCACATCCTAAACAGAAAACAAGGGATGCGCCTCTTCACCTGTTCAATAGACGTGGGTGGAGTGTGAACCGGGCGATAGTTTAGTCTATCTACGCCAATTAAATTCAATCCAATTCTATTATTGTAAATATACAAATACAATATTTTAATGAAACTCTCGGAATCTTGTTTCGAATAACCCGGTTACTTATCTAGAACGGACTGCATTTTGTGGTTGTTTATTTCTTTGATGTATTGCTCAAAACTGAACGGGTTAGAATCTCCTCGTTGTACTCTTTAACTAAACCAGTGATTCACCTTCGACCCAAGGGGAAGATTTTTAAATTAAAGGCTGGCGATTTTATAGGGAAACTTTATTGATATGTACAGTAGCAAGTACAAGAACGAGGCTACCTAAATGAAAAAATAAGTTTTAATAATTTTTACTGAGAAGCTCTATATATCCGACAATGTACTTTTATGCGTGTTATCTGTGGTCATTTAGAAATGTAATAAAAGTTATCATATTCATGTCAACAAAGTACGAAGGGAGATAAAGACCTGAACGAGAAATTTATAAGCCACTTGAACTCCTCAACATCACCGCATATTAAGATATGCATGCAAATGTCTCATGTTAAATGATCAGACTACGATTGCATAAAGTCTTGAGCTTTAAGCTTGAAGCATTAATGTCGTTAATGTACATTTCAAAATGGAAAGAATGAGTTTGGAGAAGATGATGAAAATTATCGAAATATCATAATGAACGAGTAAATATGAAATTACTAAAAAGCTTGGAACATCACGAAATCCAAGCGAAGCATGCTAATGTTCGGAGAGTTTTCGATATGAAAGATACAGGAAGACCTTTGAAGTTAGACAAAAGATATAAATGAAATATAATAAGGTTACCAGTATCTCACTCAGAATTTACATCTCGTCAAGTAATGGTGACTTAAGATGTGGCACAAGGTCGAAAGTATGGGGAATCTACTGAGGATCTAACTCACTATTCAGTCGTAAATTGATCTAGTGATGCAACCAGTACACCATGTCGAAGTCCTCACTATCGTCAAGTAACAAATGAAAGTAACATTTCTATGGGAGTGCTAATTTATAACGTAAGACCGATACTACGTATAAATCATTCAAATGTTGTAGCTTTTTTTTAATTATTGTCAAAAAGCCATCATTAAACAAAAGAAAAATGTCGAATCAGCCAAAAAAGTGGGCAAAAGAACGTCTTCTATGGGATATTGTTAATGAGCAAAAAGTGATATATAGTCAGAAAAAAATAGAACTCTATTTCAACGAAAGAATGTATGTTGGAAGAAGCAATCCAAAGTATATAATAAAGATATTAAAATCCGGATGTAGGCGTTTAATGGTGAGGAGCGATATTAAAGAATTGGTTTCAAGAAGATGATAAAAATTGACCGAATACTAGATAGCGAAAAATGTAGTTTTCTAATACAGTGAAGGGTGCTTAGCTCTAATGTCTCTAGCTGTAATTACTCAGAAATTGTCTAACCTAATAGCGTAAAATTCGGCATATAAAAGTGACGCTTATTCTATTTGAATACTGCAATAACATCAAACTGATATGCATCAAATTCTTGGACATTGCAATCTGAAAGACATAAAACTGCAAGTAGTTGTAGAAGATAGAAAAATTACCGATAAATCAAATTTAAACTGTGAAATATGTATCGAAGGCAAATTCGATATAAAAACAAATTACGCCTCTATAAAACACCTAAGAAACACGGAATTTACATCTGAAAATTTTGAAACTCATTTAATCAATAATCATAAAAAATCAGCCGTATACTCTTCACACGAAATAAAACTTCAGAAAGATATTGGCGATCTCTGTTTAGAATGGGAAGATGTCTATTAATTAAATCAAAATTGCCAAAGTTTTTGTGGTACAACGCCATCACGACAACTGCATATGGTGATTTTCTAAATGCAGCTTAGATTTGACACGAAGCCGAAAGTATGTGGCACCCAGGATAGAACTCCCTGTTCAATTGTAATAATTTTAAAAGAGAAATTTGCTAATCATTACATTATGTCTAGGTGCCCATGATAGCTGCATATGTTAGAAATCGGTGTTACAATCAAAAAACTGGAAAAACTGCATTGGAAATGTTCACGGGTCGCAAAGCTAACCTTATCAATATGCATATTTTTGGAACAGTTAGTTATGCTTACATACAATGTGGAAAAAAAATTGGACCGTAAATGTGAAAAAACAATTTTCAGAGGCTACAATAAATCAAGTCCTGCCTATTTAACATATATACCAGAAGCTAAGAACGTCAAAGAGTTAGGGGGGGTTACTTAAAACATTGAAAATCCTACACCTGGCAGTTTTTTACTTCCGGTTGAAGAAAAAACTACAAAATTGCCCAACTCTTTAAAGAAGAATTCTCGTGGAGGGATAAAACAAACTCTAATTATACAGTCAACAAGTCCAACTGATAATACGAGAAATAATATTGAGTTTCAGTTTGATTTTTGTTTAACAGCATATCAACCTCTGTCGGTTATTTAATGCCAAAAAGGTGGAGTTTTATGGATTTTTTTTTCATGTTCAGTTTTTGATGATTTTTTTTTTTTTTGTAATTTTAAGAAAGACGTCTTCTTGTTTTGTATTTAAAATTTATTGTCAGTAATTATTTTTTTCCTTAAAATAAAGTGTTATGGTAATTTTTTTTTCTTTCAAAAATGTATATTTTTCAATAAAAGTCTGTTATGTATATCTTTCTGTAAACGTCTATTTTTAGACTTTTATAGTGTTTTACCCCAGTCTGATGGGTTAGCTATTTGCCCATAGCTGGGACCTTAATATATGCTATCACTCAGGGTCAGGGTGGACCTGGGAACAACAGCAATTAAGAGGTAGTATCATGCTCCTCAAAACCTCCCAGTCAGAGGCTTAGCTGCCGGTTGCAATTTACCGTCGTACCCAGGACCAGAGATAATCTTAAGGTGACAGAAGATGCCCAAGCAGCTTACAAAATATGCCTAAATATTTAGAATATTAAGATGTTAAGAATTTGAATGATGTAATAATCCGACATATAGAGTATTCAGTCAGATAACTGCCATACGTGATACACGCTTGGGCGATCATGTCTCTTTCGATCTATGACTGACTTGGCAGATTTTTTCGCAGTAGGTATTTATAAGATTTTTCTTGTTTCAATTCAATTATTTTTGTGAAAAATCTCGATCTACCTATTGAATGTGCTTTTGTAATTCTCCCTTTCTCAAATGTTACTTTTACACATTGATCTAATCCGAAATCCATACCGATGTTATCATAGAAATCACTTTACAATATTGAGGAGACCATTCAACTCATTTTTGTATTTGGGAACGAGTTTGATATCATCCATGTAAAATACGGGATTAAACCCATACTTCTTTATTGTGTATCCATAGTTATTACTATTTAGATCATGCAAAATAGAGATTAGACAGATAAAACAAAAGAAACGCCAAAACTTCTTGAAAGATTCCTCGTCGGATATTCTAACAAATGGAAGTTGTAGTACCTTTGGAGTGATGTAGGTATATGTTCCCTGCTATATTTAAGGTAATCTATTATCACCGAGGTGACCTTGTACATTTCCAAACCCTTAAGGGTCCAAGAGTGTAGCGCAGTCTCAAAGTTTTTACATTAATGTATACAAGCTTTGCTGATACTTTTACTTTTCTCCTGTTTTTTTTTTTTTCAGGGTCATTGATATTCGGTAAAATATATGCTATTTCAGCTGGCTGTATAAAATGGTACAAGGCTCTGGAAAAAGAAAAAAACAACTCTGAAAATTAACAATACATATGAATTGACTAAAGACTCAGCTGATAAAATTGTCTTTTGGAATCGATGTGTTTGCACTAATAAGAGTGAACAGTTCAAAGCTCGGTTTGTTGTGAAAAGTTATTTGGAAATGCTGAAATAAAATATCATAAAATTTTCTCCCTTACAGCATCTCTTGTAAGGACTTTCATGTAAATGCTCAGATATAGTGTATCTTTGAAAAGCGTTATAATACATTATTTTTTCATTTTAAGTAGATTATTACTAATTATTCCAAGTATCAAGTATAATAAAGATAAGAATATCAGTTACTTGAAACTGATTAACTTTTCAGTTTTTCTTACTTTTGCCAACCTTTAGTAGGATGTCATTGTTTCTCATCACAAAGCAAAATAGCTGTATTTAATGTGCCAAATGCCCGCGCACAATTATTCATTATTGGCTTTGCTGTTTACTTGATTTTTCTTACTCAAGAAAAAAATAATGCAAGCCGTCCTAAAGGGGAAGTCATCTAATCTATCGTTAGACACATATTAAATAAATGACATTTCTCTCTGTTTAAATATTTTCATGGCCCTTTTACTGATTTTCTTTTCTTCTTTTCTGTTTTGCCTCTCTTGGAGATTGAGTGGAATTGGCAAGGCAAATAGGTGGTAAGGATGGGAGAGTGTGGTCGATGCGGAATGGTAATCAAATAAGGAGACGCGGAGAACAAGTTGAAGATTCAGTGTTGTTTTCGAAAGATGAGGAACGTTCGGAATTTAAGAATCATCATTCATTAACTTTGTTTTTGTTGCATAGTTTTCTTTTGTGTGGAAACCTTTCTGTTTAACCTTGTTTTTTTTGTTTTGTTTTTTTGTTTTTGTTTTTCTTTTGTTTTTTTATTGTTTTGTTTACGTTTGGCTCGGCGAAAATGCTTCCCGATTTTTAAACATAAGAGAGTTTGAATTTGTACGAAATCAATTTCCCATTTTTACATTTTAAAATCGCAAAGTGCAGCCATGGGATGGGGAAAAGATTAGAGTGCATTTAGGAAAGCAGAGGAGGCGGAGATATTGTGTGGGGGTGCAGGACTTGGCCTGTCGGAAGACGAGGTAGTGGAATGGCGATGGTGGTGCGCAAAGTTGAGGGCAGGTCGGGTAGCAAATCAATAGGTACTTTATGAAATGTCTACGGTAATTTAAATTCACTTTAGATAAGAGAAACAAAGTAAGAAATAAGTGAACAGGCATAAAACCAATAAAGGACAAGAAATTGTAATAACGTGGGCTTTTTACTTGATTTTTCCCAGTTGAACATTTTAATGCAAATGTATATTTCTCCATCGACCCTAATAGTTGCAGAACTTGGCTTTTCCCCTGTCAGTCACTCGTTAGATTTCGGACTTTCTCGATACTCTGCAATGGTTAAAAAGACGTCATTATTTTCTAAATTATTATTATTATTATTATTACAATTCAAAAGTTGTCGAATGCAATATAAACAGCAAAATTCTAAAGAATTCCAAAATTCCAATAACACATAGAACAGCATAGCGGACATGTAGATCTGTCAAATAGAAAGTTATCCAAAATGAAAATAATAGATATAAACAGCTAAAATATATTTGGAAACTGCAAAAACTGAAGAAAAAAATATAAAAAATGAAGTTTACACTTGTACGCATCAGCTTTTGAAAATCCATCTTGAACATATACAAATCTACCATTCGTCTGTGCATTGAATACTTTTGCCATATCTGGTCAGGCGCATCTGCTATTAACCTCCAGGTGCTCGACAAAGTTCAAAGGAGGATCTGCAATGTAATCGATCCAGATTTGGCAGCTCCACTTTTTCCATTTTCTTACCTTCAAGATGTGGCTTTCCTCTGTCTTTTCTCCAAATATTTTCACGGATTTTATTCTGACAAGCTTATCTTTCTGTTGCTCTCTCTACAAGAATTGATGAGAAATAAAGTCCACACGAGTAGTTTCATTCCGCGAGCCAATGTTAGAACAGACACTATCTTGTAGAGTTACTCACTGAATTAACTTTTGTTTGGCAAGATTTTGTATTCACGATTTAAGTTTCGAAAAGAAGGAAAGCAGTAATATATTCATGAGCTATATATGTAGATAGATAGATAGATAGAGAGAGAGAGGGGGGGGGGAACAGAGAACATGAACACTGAGACAGACAATTTCACAATGACTTGATGATCGGCTAGAGGTGTAAAACTGATACTCGATATGCAGCGTTGATTCCTTTGTTCACACTTTCTAGATCTATAAACCTTCTGTGATTTTAAAAACACTACTCCTCTGAATAGGAGAAATTTAATATATATATATATATATATATATATATATATATATATATATATCAAGCCTGTTTATTAAAACTGTGGGTTATTTGCAGTGTTCGAACTGTTGTTCTCATCTTTGTTGTCATATTCACGAGGTTTCAGCCGTTGTACAATCCTAACTTCTTCAGGTGATTAGAATTTTGAGCTGAACCTTTTATTTCGTTCACTAGGGTAGATGGTTCTCGTTCTATCAGTCATCTGTGATAAGAAATATAAAGAAGAAACGGGCCGCCCCACCCTTGATATATTGCAGCAAGAACACCGCAAGGTCGTAACACGAGTGGAAATGTAAAAGTCAGGCGTAACTGACCACATATGAAGAGAAAAGGGAGATTACCGTCCTCTTTTGGATGAACTTGAAATAATAGATAAATAGCACCACTGGAAAATATGAAAAACTTAGGGAATCTGCACATATTTTAAGCTACAAAAATCACCTAAGCCGGCCAAGAATAGAAGTGAATACAATATTTGAACTAATAATACGGAGTGCTAGAGAAAACTAATTACAAATATCAATATTTTAATATGAGCTCTGATAAAATATGTCACAATAATTCATACACTGATCTACGGAAGGACATATGGCCCAGTGGATAAAAGTGTTGGTTGGATCCAGTTACTTGTTTCAAAGACTTGTGAGTTCAATGCTACATCAGTAGTGAACAAAAAAAAGGAGTTGAGTTTAAGGAAGATAACTACAACATTTGTAATCGGCATGACTTAATCTACCCTAGTGAACAAAATAAACTGCAGTTTCCAGAGGTTTTTCGCAGGGTAGAGTTTCTAGCCCAATCTCTACTTACAAAACACTGTTAATGAGCCTAGCCTCTTCTGTTATTTAACCAATAAAGTGTATTTGTGCGAAGGTGAATATATACTTAATTTATCTTTTTTCACAATGATGAATGATTTGAAACTGTTGCGAAACCCAATCACGAGTATTTTTGACTCACGTATAAAATAATAAAATGCAGCAATATGTGCAACAGGAAACATAGCCGAATCGAAACAGTTAATATGCCAGAAAGACAAAGTAATTGTTGAAGCGATTAAAAAATATAATCATCATCAATCCTGTGATGACCAGGTGGTGTCATAGGGTTACCGCATATATCTGAGTTGAAAACCGAAGAGGTATTTATTCATGCATAGCTTGTCTTGAGCAAATAGTCCTTGTGGACCAATTCTTTTTTCAGATCAATACAAAGTCTATATCCTCCAACTTTAATCCCCACTTTGATCACGGTCACGTTGTCGTTGATTCCAACGAGGGCGGGACCCTCCACCTCAATCGTTGAATTCCCTTTCGGAAATGCTTCCGCTGTGTTGCCCTGTCATCAGCGTACTAGCTGCCTATTTTGCTATGAAGCCCAAGCTACCCCTGCATAATGTATTCAACCACGCTATGCCGAGTCTTGTTTTTAATCCGGCTAGTTGTCTAGTACCCCTCTTTACCTGATGAGGATAAAGTATAAAAGTAAAGAATTAACTTCGAAATGTATACAGAGAACCAACATTACGGAAAGTGTAATAGATAAAATAGATGTGTACCTTTCCCAACCGTATGACAACATATAAAAAAATAACATGAACAGTAATTGCAAAAAAAATTTTTTTCTTAATATATTTTTCTAAGTAAAATGCTCGTAGTATTTGGGACTCACCACAGATCATGCTAAAATAGACTTTTTACGCAATATCCTTCAGTGAAATAACATGCATCAGCGTGTTTTACTTAGAGATAACCTTCTAGCTACTAAATACTGACGCGCGATTTACCCGATGTCAGTGATTGTCCCCAACACGAAAACACGTGATCAACTGGAATGTTCATGCTGTATGACAGGTAGATGTATAAATACTCACCGTAAGAAAAGGAGAGGAGAGAAGAGAGTCTTTCACATCCACAGAAGAATGCAGAGCTCAAGTTCGGAGAAATCCCCCAATCTACGCACGTACTAGCTAACTGTAATTGACAAAGTCCGGAGTTGAATAAACAATATAATGTTACAAATGAAAGATTTAATCTCGTGTTTTCAATAACAGATTCAATGATAACGTTACAGTTTAGACTATAAACAGAATAAATACTCTACTCTGGGGTAGTTTAAGGCAAAATGATTTTCACACGCATAAAAGCCACTCGAGAAAAAAGCTTACAAATTTGTTTGTCTATATTTCTGAGATGAGATCTTATTTCCATTGTTTATATTGTTCGCATTGTTGTCCTCATCTTTATTGCCATACTCACAACGTTTCGGCAAAATATTTCTGGTTCATACGTCAGAGATATATGAACAAGAAATATGACTTATGACTTTTGCTAGGTGTTGCAAGCAACGGACGATCCTATTCTTTACATTGTGTGGATGGTGGAAGTTAAAGAAGGCATGACCCAGAAAGTGTTGGTTACATGTAGTGACTTGACCAATACCTGGTTATAGCAGTGGTGAACATGTAGTAGGGAGATGTTTAAATGTTTATTAAATTAGCCTTGTGTCAAACATAACCGAATTCACTACAACTTAAGAATTAATCAGAATCATCAAAATTATCATAATTATCAGAAGATTGAAATGTAGAAGAATAAAATATTTCGTTTTGTATGTTTCAGTAGAATTTTATTAGCGGGAGAGAATAACACGAATTTGTCAGAATTAAATGTTCAAAGAGAAAACGTACGTAGTTAGTAAGGAGTTAAGTGTCCTGAATTCTAGTTGTAAGTCGGAATGTGGCTAATAAAGTCTGTGTATCTTTCCCTATTTTATGGCCGACGAAAAAGTGAAAAGGAAGATGAATCAATAAAGGAAATTGTACTCATCGGACATTAATATTTCGAATTCAGTCAAAATATCCTGTTGTTGTTGTTGGTATCTTCTTTTTTGTTGACTGCCGGAATGTTGAGGACGGAGAAGACACAAAAAGAAATTGCTTGAGTGAAGGAGAACGTATGAGGGGACCTTACGTCCTGGTCAGACTTGAAGTCTTTTTTGTCACATGTTGCTGGTGTATGATATCGCTGCTCCCATCTCACTGACTGATTCGGCTTTCTTTCTTTCTTTCTTTCTTTCTTTCTTTCTATACCAAAATACCTTTTAACATAGACTTCTTAACTTTTCTTTCAGTTTTGCAAATCGCTTCCTTCCATTGGTTAGAAAATTAATTTAAGATCTGATCACGAAATCCGGCTTCGTCATTTTCTTTCAGTACTGAATTAATCCTTTTCCTATTCGTCAAAATTAGAACTTCACCGCCATTGTGAATTTTTGTAAAAGTGAAGAAGAGAAGAGATTTACTTTTAATTTCGTGTTCACTACAAACAAATAGCTAAGAGACTTGAATTAAAGAAAGATAACTACATGATATCCAGAAGTGGCATGGCATATGGAATAAGAATGATATATCCCAGTGATCAAAATAAATGGTTCTGTTCGAAATTACAAGCACCTGAAGAATGCTGGAGCATACAATGACCGAAACGTCGAAAATATGGAAACAAATATGAAGACAATAGCCTGAATAATATAAATAATGTTAAAAACATACACATTTACATATTTCGGACTGTTGTCCTCATCATTATTGCCATATTTTACGACGTTTTGGCAGTTGTACGCTCCAGCAAAGCAGCTCTGACGAGTGATAACATCCTGGCGGTGTCCTCACCAAACTTCAAAATCGGCATGGACCTGCTCAGTTAAAGTGACAAACTCTTTGTGCTTATCAACATTTTATCTCTATCCGAATATCGAGCACTTTACGATAAAAAAAACCGCTTGCTAAAATATATTTTATCAGTAAAACCACGGAACAAACAACAACCTTGGCGCTAAACATTATCACAATTAAACCCTATATATGTGTGAGGTGTTGGGGATTAATTACTGATAAGAAAAATAGAAAATGTAAGTAATAGTGAAGAAGAGACTTAAAGTAACAGAAACGTGGTTCTTCAGAAAGATGCCGAGTATATCATGGACTGAACATGTTAGCAACGACGAAGTTTAAGAGAAAAGGAAAAGAAAATGAAAATTTATACTTAACAGCAAGAAGAGTACAATTGAGGTTCATGGGGTATATAAAGAGAAAAGATGGTTTGGAAAATCTGATACTCTCAAGACAGATTGAAGGCAAGAAGAGACAGACAAAAGCAACGCATAACATATGACATAGTTGAGCTTAAGTAAATGAATGGGGGAGCAGGCTTTGGGAGAAATAAAAGAAAGACAAAATTTATTAAAAGCTACAAGGGATAGGAAGTTGTGGAAAGTCATGACCGCCAACATTCTGATGAAACACGACGAGAAAAGACAGAGAGACAGAATTAATAGTGAAAGATGTGAAGCTATATATTCTTTAGTTCGTCTAGAAAATTTAAGTCAATGCAATTAATTTAGCGATTAGTTTTAATCATACGTGTCGGACATATTTTTAAAAAATCACATGTCAGGATACAGTATTAAAATGTTCATATATGTAAATAAAAAATATTTCGAAAAGCATATCTATTAACATTAATTTTTCTCTCTGTTAGGGAGAACCACTTTTTGCGCATAAAAATGAACTCGCCTGATGTGTACATATGATCCTGCCTATACAGAGAACGTAAGTGCGAATCACCGAGATTTTTTCGTTGCAACGGCATTTCTCACTGTCAGCTCTCTGCCTTCGGGCAGAGGGCGCTCTCTGCTTCCGAGCAGAGAGCACTAAACCAGCCGTGGTTCCGCCGAAGGGTAGAAGCACGACTGGGGAAAAATAGGTATTTTTTGGCAGGGCCATATAGCCCGGAAATTCCCACTCATAAACTGACCATGTATCACATGTTGCCCTTAGTGGGAGGGACAGCTGAATATAGTGCGCGTCACAGAGAATTGAGTAGTTGTACCGCCGTTAGTTGTTAGTTGTATCAGTAAGGATATAGACGCATTACCCGGGCATACTTCTTCACTAAGAGATTGTATATATTGATTCCTACTAACAGTATTCCTAGTATTCCTGAAATGACTAACCAGTGTTCCAGTTTGTGTATTTTTGTTCAATATAACTTATATTTTCTATCTCCATATCTGTTTTTGTTATTTATTATTTTGTGTGGTTTCTCAACAAGAATTCACAACACTCTACGAATTATTAGCAAAGTTATTTATTAGAAATTAATTGATTTTATTTTTAATCCGTAAGTATTTCTTTAAATGCTCATGCCCGTAGTTGACTTGGAATCTTTTTTTTTAATCAGGTACAAACTTCGTCTACTGACCTGTGGATTCTAGAACATTAATAAAGAAAATGTTTACTCCAGTAGGACTTGAATCTCCGTCCACATTATATGAAAAACTCACAACATCTACTCAAATGAGTATCAATTAACAATAATGTTTAAACAAATAAATACACACACACACACAGACATACACACACACACAGACACACACACACACACACACACACACACACACACACACATATATATAGCGAGAGAGAGAGAAAGAGAGTTTGTGTGTGTGTGTGTGTGTGTGTGTGTGTGTGTGTGTGTGTGTGTTACGTTGTGATAATGTTCAGCACCAAGATAGTCAAGTTTTTTTTTTTTTTCAATAGCTTTACTGATAAAAGACATTTTGACAGGTAGGAATTTTTTTATCGTAAAGTGCTCGATATAGAGGTGGAGATAGAGCGGTGATAGGTTTGATACAAAGAATTTGTCACTTTAACTAAGCAGGTACATTACGACTTCAATGTTTCGTGAGGACACCGTTGTGATTTCTTCACTCATCATGGCCGAAGTGGTGAGTGGGGATCAAAATCATCTCTCAGTTGCAACTTTATCCTCGAAGACAGAGTGCGGCTCATGCGTATCTATGTCCGAAGACAGGTATGCAATAGAGAAAACTTATACTGAGAGGTTTCCGGCGCCGGGGAACAGTGTCCTGAAGCCGATCTACCCCATTGCACAAGAGGTGTAGACCGGTGCTCGCCACCGGGGCCAGCGCAACCGGCGTTTTTAGGGACAGGTCAATTTTTTTACCCTTGCCTGTTCATAGGCGTTTGAGCTCCCCATTTTAAACCTTGACCTTGTGTGTGTCGCATCCACATCCTAGTGGAGGGAAGAGGTAAATATTCATTTTAGCAGAAATCCTATAAACTAATAGCAGCAGATCGAAAAAAAAACAGCTCGGATGAGTGACTATTTCATTATATATATATATATATATATATATATATATATATATATATATATATATATATATGGTACCTTAACGTGGTATAACGGTTAACAAGTTTGTCTCGCTTGTATCATTACTAGTGAGTTCGATTTTCACTGGGTGCCCCATACTTTCGGCCTTGTGACAATCTAAGTTGCGCTTAGAAAATCACCATATATATCATTACAGTGTCCTCACGAAATTTCGAAGTCGTCATGAACCTGCTCAGTTAAAGTAACAAATTCTCTGAATTAAACTTATATATATATATATATATATATATATATATATATATATATATATATGGTACCTCAACGTGGTGTAATGGTTAGCAAGTTTGTCTCGCTTGAATCATTACTAGTGAGCCCGATTTTAACTGGGTGCCCCATACTTCGTCCTTGGGTCAATCTAAGTTGCGCTTAGAAAATCAACATATATATATGTGCGCGCGCGCGCGAGTGTGTGTGTGTGTGTGTGTGTGTGGATGGGTGGGTGGGTGGGTGGATGATTGGGTGTATGAGTTCGCTTACTTTATTTTTCTCCTATTAAAAGGCATGTAATTCAGGAAATATATTCAGAACAATATTCCGAATACGTCTTCTCGCTAATATATACATATGTATAACCTTTTAAAAACATAATAGCTTGACGTGTACGATTGAGCACTAGTTTGGCCTCTTACATCTATTTAGAAGTCATTTTCTTCGGCTGTTATTTTTATACTTTTATGACATAAAGAACAACCACGAACACAAGATGAACGGAGAAAGCTTTCAAGCCGCAATGTATCGATAAAAGTCATTGTTTTGTCCGGTCAATTCTTTTTGGATCTGTGGCACTCTTGTAAATGCTTCCAGAGCCGAAATCCCATAAACTAATGGCGATTTTACTTGAGCCAAAAAGGACATTACTGCATAACAGATTCGTATAAAGGCAGGAACGATTTGGGCATTACTGGTAAATCTTGTTTCGTGGAATGAACACTTAGAAATGTCTGGAAAAGAAGAAAAAAGCAAGAGAGAGAGAGAGAGAGAGAGAGAGGTGGGGAGAAAGAGAAAAAGAGAGGTGCAGAGACAGAGAGATATATAGTGAGACTGAAAAGAAGAGAAAGAGAGAGCAATAGAAATATTTAGAAATGGCATGTGAAGGTTAACGGATAGGTTTCCCAACAGTTTTCGTTTGACAATGTTTTTTTAACTTCTTTTTTCTTTTCCTGATAATGTATATCGATACTTGTTTATATATATATATATATTTAATATTATACACACACACACACACATATATATATGTGTGTGTGTGTGTATAATATTAAATATATATATGTATATATATTAGAAAAAGATAGCTATGTATATGTGTAGCATGAGACGTCCGAATATACATGTATAAAGATATGCATATAAATATGTGTGTGTGTGTGTCTCTCTCTCTCTCTCTCTCTCTCTCTCTGTATGTGCGCGCGCGCGCGTGTGTAAACTGCAATATCTAAAATATTTTTTAAGTGTGTGTGGTTGTATAATGTCAGATTTTGGGAAGTGGACCAGTCCTTGTAGCATATATATATATATATATATATTGAAATGTGAGAAACATTTATAAGTAAATGATAAACTTTATACTTACTGTCTTCATTTATATGTATGTTACTCAGTATATGCTTACACATACACAGACATCTACATGTAATTACACGCACATATTTTTAATTACACACATAAGCACACTCAAATGTTGTACGTATGTGGGTGTGTGCAATTACACTCAGTCAATTTATGCCTATTCGATCAATTTCCGCAGGTAAAATTTTGCTGACATATTTCCGTACAAACACACATACACAAGAAATTATTTATTTATATTTACTTAATAGTGTATTCAGACCCATTTTACATCCTAATAGCCAACTATATATATTCTTGTTTGTATTCGAGTTAGTGTTTGTGTGTATCTGTATTTCTCCCTCCCCCCCACTCTGTGTGTGTGTGTGTGTTATTCTGTGTATTTTATATGTATGTGCATGCATTTACATGTAAGTGATCACTGGCAGGCTAGACAGAGGCGGACGGGTTGCTGGGATGGAATCTAGCCTAAGTGTATCGAACGCAGGACGCTTATCTCGTGCCACACAAAGATCATTACGGATGACAGCTACTGACTTAGCCGCCTCGACCACTATTCGCTGACCATTACCGTCATCCGGAATCCACGATCGGAAGTGACATTGGTAGGACATTTACCGGCAACACATTCTTCTTCTTCTTCTTCTTCTTCTTCTTCTTCTTCTTCTTCTTGCTACGAATGTTATTTTCTTTCAATTTCGTCTTTCCACCCCTCCTTATTGTAACTTACAGCTAGTTTTCTCCTCTTTTACCTTTTTCGTCTTTACCTGAACGTCTTGATCTTATATGCTCTTTTCAGTTTCTTCATCATTATCATCATTCTATTCGTCCGTTATTCTTCTTCTTGGTCTTTTGTGCTTTCTTCCTTTCTTCCCTTTGTTTCTACTTTTTACTTTGGGTGAGCAATAATAGAAATGCATTACATAAAGAGACCCACTTTTCTGTAACCGCTTTCTCGTCAACTATAAAGCAGCCATATACACTCAAATATTTTCTCCTTTTTACTATTACTTGGCGACATTCAAGAACAACGCCTATGTGTTCTATCTCATGACCAACCAATATCGAAGTGTGCTTTGATCACGGTGAGTTTGCCTGTAGCAACAGAATTTAATGTCCACAAATTTCAGAGTCTAGAATTGTAAAATTCAATGTGTGCGAATATCTATCATATTCGACAGATTTTCAATACAGACTTGTGAGAATCTAAATCTGAGCAGCCGTAAATGAACATGATATGGAAGGAGACTTGAAACGAAAGAACAATTGAGGATTAACGATAACAGATCTTTAGAGAGTTACATATGTAGCATGGTATACAAAGTTTTTTAGGACACAATATACCCTGCTACATAATGTAGGGTATTCAATACGGGTTGTTACTTTTGTACAATAATAATAATTTTTTAGTATTCTATGATGTAATACCTCTCTTATCTTAATGGTTGTCTTTTGGTTGTTTGTGATGTAATGATTTACATGTTCCAAAATTGCACTAAATTTACTTATGAGAGAGTGTGGCCAATGCAATAATTTAATGTCGTTTTTTTATTCATAATATTGGAGATACAATCTCGTAGAGAAAACAATTCCTTTATGAAATCCGATTCCCCATACATTTAAAAAGATTTTAGCAATATATATATATATATATATATATATATATATATATATGTGGGGGGGTGAAGGAGAAAGAAAGAAAGAAAGAAAGTCAAACAAATTTTGAAATTAACTGGAGTTGAAAAATTCTTTCCGTTTTAAATAAGGGTTCAAATTGTTATATGTTTACAATCCAATCTGATTAGTTTACTATGATCGCGTGATCAAGCATATCAGTTTTGGCGCCAAAAAGTGATGTTGTTGGGCGGGTCATAGTTCAGTCAGTATGGTTACAGGAAACAAGTGTCAAGTAGTTAATGACAAAAGTATTTCATGGCAACGAAGTGTTAAGTAGTTCAAGTGTCAGCAATTCTATTTTATTGGGCAGCAGTAGCAATTTTAAAATGTTGAAGGTACAAGGATTAAAATTATGCGTAGGTGTGTGTTTCTATATTTCCCGTGAGTGTTTATGATTGTTTCTTACTGTGTCGGAATGTACAAGCAATATGACATCAATTATATATATATATATATATATATATATATATATATATATATATGTGTGTGTGTGTGTGTGTGTGTGTGTGTGTGTGTGTGCGTGTGTGTGTGTGTGTGTGTTTCCCTCCATATACACATGGTTACAATTTCCTTTTGATACAAGGATTGACTACGGCGTCATGCACCTCAATACTAGTGGTGGAATTGACAATGAGTGCCTTCGGGGTTAAGTTGGGGTGGCTTGAAATGTCAGCCACTACGTTTTAATAAGCCACTTACAATAAGTCGCTTTGGTTGGATGGTTACTAGCCCTTGCATGGCGTATGTCCCTTTTGATGTTTCAAATTGGAAGCTATTACATTAATTGTCTCGTTATGTCTGAAAGCGAAAGATGATATTAAGTAAGAGTGCTGGCAGCGTAAATTTGCATTAAGTCATCTTCCGTTTATAGTCCGATAAATACCTGTATATATACGGTCTGTATAGGGATTTTGTAAGCGTAGCTTAGAAGTGACACAGGGCTGAAAGTGTGGAGTACCTAGTGATGATCAAACTGACTACTCAATTGTAATGATTGCAGAGAGACAAACTTGGTAACCATTACACCAGGTCAAGATACCCAATATGGTTCATGTATATGTTAATGCATTTAATTACATTTACGGGTATGTCTAAAAATATTCGTATCTAATACTGTCACTCTCATTATAGTCCGTACAGTTACGAACTGTAACGAGAGTTAAAAACTGTAACGAGAGTTACTTTTTAGGAGCGTAATGAAGCTCTTTTATATGGCTGTTAAAACATTTCCAAAATCTGATTTCTTATTTAAATTGATCTCCTTAATTCCAAACGCATTTCAGCGGAATTGTACTAACTAGCTATTTTTGTTAAATTACAATCTATTAAATCTTTTTCTAGTAAATCAGCATTTTAATCATTTCACCCAAAACCAGGTAATAAAGCCACTAAATGCAAGGAGTTACTGATTTGGAGAAGCTAGTTTTAATTCTTCTTCGACGCCAACACTTACACCCTATTGCAAATGAATTGAAATATCTGCTTTAGTTTCCTTTCTTTCATCACACAGCTAGTTTTAGACCCACTCAAATTACAGGATATAATCGGTTAATGTTTTTTCTTCAGATGAGGTCATTTGCAGTGCTGTGCAGGAATATGAATCTATTTTCGGGGTATATGCTAAAATCTGTTTGACCTTGAAATATATTATGTCATTCGTGATTGCATCAGATTTTATCACGCACAGAAATACTATTATCTCGACTGTCGATTAGTTTTCCTGCGACTATTGTCTGTGACGGACTTTACTCCAAGGAAGCTCACGAAAATTGTAACACTGCACAAACACACTGGCAAGCCTTACAGAAAGATCACGGATATTGTTGGTGTCAGCCTTTGAACTGTCAATTATATCATCAAGGCGAAGAAACATACTGGATTCATCAGTCCAAAACGCAAAGGAAAATGCGGTCGGAAAAGAAAAACAACACCAAGAGAAAAGGAAAGTGTGAAAGATCCTAGGAAGACATTATTTGTTTTGTTTCAATTCATTCGTACAACTTTTTTCTTACTATTTTCCTTATTCTTCTTTAATCCTTAATAGCTTTCATTTTTGCCTTTTTTCTTGCACTTTTATTTCTTTGTAACATTTCCTGCCATTATCTTTTTAAGTCTCTTCTCTTCCAGTTTTAATTTCATTTTTATTTCTTCTGTCTATGTATCTCATTTTCATATTTACGACCATCCCGAAGAACACATGGTCCAGTAGATAAAAGCGTTGGTTGATTGATTCAAAAATCATTTTACCCAAAGAATTATAAGTTCAATACTGGGCCACGGCAGAGGGAACAGAATCTTGGTGAGTTGATTTATCAATGGGAATTAAATGAAACAGATATCCAAAGACATGGCACGTAGAATTAGAAATATTTAACTCCGTGGACTAACTAAAACATTCACTTCGAAATTACAAGAACCATCACCTGGAACTTACAACGGCCGAAACGTCGTGAATATGGCAATAAAGATGAGAACAGCAGAACACATAGTGTAAAGACATTTCTTTTCTATACATATATGTTCTCAATATTTTATTATTAAATGTCATTAATATTATTTTCGCTGTTTCAGCCATTTTTCTCGCTTATCTTCTTTTTTAAATTTTAAATGCTTATATGTGAAGGACACAAGCAATTAAAATTCTTTGGATGAAACGCTAGACTATCTATCAAATGTGTTTCTTCTCAATAAATTTGCGGGTGTCCTCAAGGATAGCTTATAGAACGCTGTTCTTTCACTTTTCGCTTACCTCAGTTTTATAACCACTCATTATGGGTTCTGCAAATTTTACAAGTATATAAAAATTATTAGATTGAGCACAAACCAGTGTTTTTTTTTTAAAGAAAAGGATAACATCTGCAAAATCTGCTATAAATATTTAGAATTTAACCAGGTATTTTAATTTGCTTTGAAAATTGCAGTGCTTTCTTTTTGCCTTCTGGTATTGTTGTTGCTTTTTGTAATAATTATAACGACGATGATAATAATGCTGCTGATGATGATGAGGTAGAGGAAAAGGTCATGTGTTCTTGGTGATTTGTTTATTTTATTCTTTGTAGTTTCATTCTTTAACATTTTTATTTCTGATCTTCGTTTTATTTGTTGTTTTTTTTTTAGAACATTTATTTGGTTTTAAAACTGTCGTATTTTCTTTATACATTCTGTGACTGTTATTACTGTTGCTGCTTTGTTGTCCACGATGATCATGATGATCATGATTTTTTGCTTTATTTGTTGTCTTTGTTTGCTTTTTGTTTTTATTCCTCTGATAGTTTTACTTTCTTCTTTTTATGACTTTTATGTTTCCTTCTTTTTCGCATTTGTTGTTGTTGTCGCTTTTGCTGATGGTGATGCTGATGAAGATTTGTTTCCTGTTGTTTCTTATTTGATGTTATTTGCCTTTTTATCACTTTAATATATATTTTTCCCTTCTACATTTTTAATATCGCTTGTTTTTTATTGTTTTTTATTGTTTTTTTCCTCTTCGCATTTTTCATTTTTCGTATATTTCTCTAGAATATTTCCACCTAATTATCGTTGTTATAATCCGACTCGGTAACGACAACACAAGATGGAAAAGGAATTCGCAACGCAAATCCATTTGCAGAAATCTTATTGAAATACCAATCTTCTAAATCCCGAAAAATGTTATCGTTTACTAATCTCGAGCATTTGACTGAAAGTATTTCGTATTATTGAAAGCACCTAATCTAAATTGTATCCTAATCCTCCTCACCGATGGCAAAGTGCTTACTTTTAAGTTGCTTTTTCTTTCTTTTTTCACTAAAGTGAGCAATCGATAAGACAATATTCGAATAAAACTGCTGAAAAATGACAGCGCAACCATTTGATGAAAATATGCCTCAGATGACATTATTTTTTGTCTTGCTTTTTAAGAGAAACGTTAACAATAATAGTGGCGATAACTAATGCCGATGATTATAATGATAATAATTTCCTTGGCACGTTAAAATGTCTGTCTGTTACAAATCCCAGTTGACAAATACATATCTAAATGAATAAACGGCAAATTCTACTTGTCCATATGTCTTATACCCTTCTAACTTGGGTCATACTTGCTCTACAGAATCACATTGCAGGATGCGATGGGTAAATTGTCGCCATTTTATATTTCTAATATTGCATATGCGCTATGTTTGTTTTTGATTTTGTTGGCTGCACAATATAGTACGTTCAATTGAGCACCGTATACGAAAAAAACCAGCAGGCTAACGCAATACAGTCTACCAAATATTTATAAACGGCATGCTGAACTGCTTGGAAGTCGTGCCGGAAGTTCTATTAATAAAAACTTTAGAGTGTTTAAATGTCAATCTGAAAAAAAATGCAGAGGATTCGGAAAGATTTAGATGAGTTTAATTGTGATTACGAAGCTGTTTGAAATGATCACTAATGATGGTGACGTTTTGCCTTCATTCATTTCCCACGGAGCCTCAGACTCAACATGGAAGCCTACATCAAGTGCTTTGAGGAGTTATTGCTGCTTTATGTCAAGAGGGTGGCTACTGGAAGAACTTATATTCTGCAACAGGATTCTGCACCATGCCATACAATCAGAAGAACCCAGCCATGGCTGTCAGACAATTTCTTCGATCACATCACACCTGACATCTGGCCACCTAACTCCCAGATTGCATCACCCTAGATTGTGTGTGGCGCAGTTGAGCGAGAGAGCAACAAAACTCCTTGTAACACCAAAGATGAACTAAAGGCAAGTAGCATCCACTAACTTAAACCAGAAGACAGTCTAGAAGAGTTGCAGGAGACTTTGAAGTCGTCTGGAGGTCGAGGATTGGAGTCAATGGCGATTTTATTGGATAAATTTTCTCTTTAGTATTTCAAGGTATTTTTATCTAATTTTGTTAACCATATCTGTTCAAATGAGAAATCAGAGTTATTTTCATTTTTGTGTAATTTAGATAACAATTTATCCATCACCCAATGTATGTGTGCTGTGTGCCTATCATGGCACGAAGGTTAGAAATCCGGTTTTGTTCAACAATCTTCTGTGTATCTCTGTCTTGATCTTATGCAAGTCACTGGTGAATAAATATTCTGTAGGTCAATGTTTGGCTTTAAGTCGAACTGTTTATACATATTAAAAGAAATTCGATAGGTATTGTAATGATAATTATAAAAAAAGCATTTTTTCTGGAAAATTCGGCAAATTACTCTGTGCGTTAGTTAAATCTACATGGCACAAAGAAATATAAGTGGTTAATAGGCAGGTAATATTCATCATTATAATCCGCAATATCGTCATCAATCATAAGACCAAATTTCGTCGTATGATCCCAGCAACACTGAGAACCTGACCACATACCTAGATGGAAATCAGAAAAGGTATTGATTCATATGTTCTTGACAAGTAGAGTTGGCGGTGTCCGTCCATCTCCAGATCAAACCACAGCTGATGTCCTCTAACTTTGCCTTGGTGATGGCCGCATAGACATTTATTCTATCTGGAAAAAACATCCATCTGACCGTTGACTTCATTCTAGTATGTCTACCGCTCAGCAATGTTTTGCTATCACCACATAGCTATAAAGTCCAGTCTATCCCATTGCGCTAGATGACAGTTGACCCTACCCGAATGATTATACACCCTACAGTTCTTGTTTTTAATCCTACTCAGTGTCTAACCACCTTCCCAACCAGAAAAGTAAGGCAGTAAGTAAATAATTTAATCATCGATGACCAGACTATGCAGCAGGTAGTACTGAGTTAAAACAACGAAGCAACAAACAAATTATCTGGCGAGCTTAAGCAAATGGATGGCGGAGCAGAGTTTGAGAGAGATGGCAAAAAGTCAAAGGTTGTTAAGTGTTACAAAGGACAGGAAATTAGGAAGAGTCATGATCGCCAGTTGTCCTGAAGGGACGCAGCACATAGAAGAACAAGAAGTACTTGAGGCATAATTTAATATTGGAATAAAGGTAATATTTATAATGTTAAGTCAAGAATGCGTGACCGAGTGGTTACGACATTCGCTTTCTGACCATGAAGCTTGGGGTTTGAATTTCATAAAGGTCGGTTTGGTAGGAATGTGACTTCCTGATGTTATCGGTTTGGAAGAGGCGATCCCAGCATACGGTACATTTAGAAAGCTCCTGAAAACGATACCACGGGTTGACCCAAGCTTTGTGTGTAAAATTTGGTAGACGGGAGCCTTTGGGAGACGTCGATGGCTGTGCTAGAACGAAGCCGCAAGTCTTCGTGATCAAGGGTTTGAGCGTGTTGGCCTTGTTCAGACTGTTGATCACGCCAGATAAAGCGATCTCTCCCAGAAACTGTCTCAAGTTCTGCTCAACATACAGTGTCCTACATAAGTTTACAACACGTTACAAAAAATGTTTTTAAGTATTTTTAGAGCTACATTAAACTTTTACTGCTCATAGAACATATATTTAGGAAATTCAGTCAAACAACCAGATTTAAAAAACACTTCAAAAATGTATCCCACAAAGAAAAACGGATATTCAGTTATTCAAAAGTTTACAACATATTTTTTATATTAATAACGGTATTTTTTATGAATGGTTTCAGATGTTACTAGAAGATTCCAAATTAGGATGGGGTTATTTTTTAGAATGTTCCATATTAATTTTATGTTTACTTTTGGGAATGTTTAAAAGTATTGCGTCTTTCTTTTTCTGTCAGCCGTGCTTTAAACATTGACAAAATAAGAAAAAGGAAGATAATTGATCAACATCTCCATGAATGTAGTTTTGACCTACATACAAATGAACTTGCTTATAGGAAGATCTCGAGTTAGATAAATGTGTCACTGAGTTCAGCTGGTACGATAGTTCGACACTGGAAGACGTGTCATTTCATTCGTCTTTAAATAAATCTCTGGTCGTCCTAGAAAGGTAACGATACGTGCGGCAAGATTATTGGCGAGAAAAGTTGGCAACGAGTCCCGAGTTCCATTTAAAATTCAGGAAAGACTATAAATTAGTGGAGTAAAGATGAGTACGGATACAATTAGTCGTTCACTTCTTAAGCGAAGACACGTTCTTGCTAGACTGAATTTTGTAAACGGGCATCGTATCAAACCTGCAGCATTTTAGGAAAATGTAATTCAGTCAGACGAAACGAAAATTGAACTTTTTGGCAGAAATGTTGTAACAAATGTCTTGAGAAAGAAGCGTACTGATTATTCGCCGAAGAATACTATTCCAAGAGTAAAATTTGGAGGCAGATCAATCATCATCTGGAGTTGATTTAGTCTCCCAGCGGGTAGGCAATATTGAAATAGTAGAAAGATGGATGAATAGAGCATATTACAGGGATATTTTGGAGATAAATTTTTGTCAGAGTGCACATTCGCTGGGTTTGAAACCAAGTTTGATCTCTCAACAATACAACGACACTGAACATACTACAAAGCTTACAAAATCATGTTTAAAATCAAATAGAATAGACGTTCTAAAATGGTCAAATCCATCTCCAGATCTCAATCCGATTGAAAATTTATGGAGAGAGCTGAAACTGATAATTCTAAAAAGGAACCCGCAAAACCTGCATGAACTAAAGGAATTTTGCCGTGAAGAATAAAAATATTAGCCAAGAAACATGCAAGCAATTCATAGGGGACTACTCTAAACGCCTCCATGTTGTAATAGGGAATAACAGTTGCTCTACAAATTAGTAATAGATGATTTAATACATGTATTGTAAACTTCTATGTTATTAAATATTGTTTTTTTTATTTGTGGGATATTTTTATTTTTTTAAAATCCGATTGGTTGACTAAACATGTATTATTAGCAGTAAAAGCTTCATTAAATATCTAAAGAAGCATTTTTGTAATGTGTTGTAAACTTTTGTGTGGTACTGTTGTTCCACTATAAACCACAGTATAAACCTTGGCAAACGGGCATCCTTGGAAATGAGTAACCTGCCATTATTTTCAATTCTAACAATTCTTTTCTATCTTCTTCTTCTATGTGCCTTGTCCCTTCAGGTCGTAGGCGATCATGACCTTCCACTTTTCCCTATCCCTGGTGGCTCTGAGCACGCCTTCTCCTGTTACACCATGCAATCCTCGTTCCGTCATCCACCTGATTAGGTCCTTCAAATATGTTATCCGTTACTTTCCCCTGTCTCTTTTTTCCTCTATCTGGCCTGTTAGTATCAGATTCTCTAAGCCCTCCTTCCTCATTGCGCGTTACAGGAACTTCAGCTGTCTCTTCCTGATGCTCAGTATTAATTTCCTTTTTATTTTCATCATTTCCAAGAACTCATCATTGCTCACATGCTCGATCCATGATATTCGCAGCATCCTTCTGTAGAACCACATTTCAGTTGCTTCAAGTTTTTCCTTCATCTTTGAGGGTATTGTCCAGCATTCACTGCCATATTGAAGGACGGGCAGCAAGTAGCAATCCAGTAGTCTCTTCCTTGTTTATAGTGAAATTGTCCTGTTTCATAATACTTTACTCAACTTACGGAATGCTTCCCTCGTCATGCCAATTCCCCTTCGGATCTCTGTGTCACACTTTCCGTCTTCTGCTATAACGCTTCCCAGGTATTTAAATTTTTGTACCTGCTTGATTTTGGGCTGCCCTTTTTACTGATGACCATGCATTCGGTTTACCTCCACAAAAATATCCACAACTGTAAATTATAAATCCTCCAAGAAAACAAACATACATTCAAGGACTAAAATATGTCCAAACGAAATACTCAGTAAACCGTGTCCAGAAAAGTATTCTGTTTACCAATTACCGAAGCCGCTTCGATGATATTAAAAGAAAATTAAAAAATAAACGTTTGCATTAAAATCTATAAATAATAACCCATAAATATCTGCGGAAACAAGTAAATCTGTGTTTTTTTATTCTATCTGTGTGTTTTTGTGTGTCTACAGTTGGATGTTTGAAACGGCTGAATAGATTGTAAGGAATTCATTCTTAAAAGATAACCATATTTGCAGCATTTCAAAGTATTAGTGGATTATTCATATTTATTGAAAGTGCTGAAAACGAACTCTGAATTTCTTTTGAAACTCCTGCCACAACCTACAATTGTAATCTTCTTATAATCAGAATAATTCAAATTTAAATCATGTACCGAATCAAAAAATTAATAATCAAAAACAAATCGAGTCTTTATTTGAAAGACAATTGTAATGAATTTAGCAGTAAAAATAATAAAAAGAAATATGGCTGTTTGAAGTATTAGTTGCTTTTCTAAAAAGTACTGAAGATTCTGAACTACAAAAATAAATGACAAAAAAGAGTGTATTATTTGAAGATTAAAGATATTATTAGAGAGTTGATGGATAAAGAAGAATTAAACCAAGTGGCCGACTTAAGAGAGATATGATTGACAAACTGACAGACGGGATGGAAGGATGCCTATTTAAAACATCAATATTAATCTAGAGATTAATTTCGAAAAACGACACCCGCAGCATGATATGACGGATGGTTTTTTGGAACTAAAATGTCTTGGAAAAAAAAAACTTTTCGCAAAACATTCATGAGAATTAAAAATATCCTAACATTGCAGGCTTCGATTGTAATAAATAATTTACGACTTTTCATATCAAAGGCTATTCATATTACGACGTTCGTGCTTTTTATTACTACAATAGAATATATATAACAGGTAAGATTGGTAAATTGTCGACAATTGAGATCTTAATTTCGAGCATGCGCGTTGTTTGCTTCTGATTTTGTCGACTGTACAATATAGTAGGGTCAGTTTATGAAAAAGTACCTCTAAGACGCAATACACTCCACCAGAGATTTGGAAAACAGCAAGCTCTACTGTCTGCCATTCACCACGGCAGCTCCTATTTGAACAGCTCAGAGTATTTGGGTGTCAATATGAGGACAGTGCAGTGGATTTAGAAAGAGCTGAATGGGTTTAATGGTGATTACGAAGGTGCGGCAGTTCGGAAAACTCACTTTGATCGTTCTGATAAGAAAAAACTCACAAATTTGTTGGTAAGAGCCTCAGCTTCAACAAGGTGGACTAATTCATGTGCCTAGAGCTGACCTGGACAAAGAAGGTTACTGCTTGAAGACCTGATGTCTAGCAACATCATCATGTCACAGAAAGCAAAACCCAGTCATAGCAGTCATACATCTCAATTTGCCAGATATATTTACCAAATGTACACAAAAATATTTTCAAATACTAAAAAGTAAATTTGTTCAATAAAACCACCAGTAACGTCATTCACGACCTCTAGACGGCTTCGAAATCTCTTGCATTTCTTCTGGACGGTCTCCTAGTTTAAGTTAGTAAATGCTGCTAGTATCATTTCTTTTAGTTTTTTCTTTTTTGTTACAAGTAATTTTGTTAGTCTCTCGCTCAACTGCACCTCACACGTAATAATTAAGGAGGTTGAAATCTGAGGAGTTAGAAGTGACGTAAGCACAGAAATTGTCTGAGAGCCATGACCGAGTTCCCCTGCTTTTGTGGCATGCAGAGTCCTATTGCTAAAAATAGGATCTTCCAACTGTCACAATCTTGACACAGAACAGCACTTCTTCCTCAAGGCACTTGATGTAGGCCTCCATGTTGAGTCTGAAGCCCTCACCAACAAACTGAAGAGCTTTTTATTACCAGAACAATCAGAGTGATTTTCCCGAGCTGCTGTATTTTTGTAATCGCCATTAGACTCATACAACACTTTCCAAACCCCTGCCATGTCTTCAGATTGACACCCTCACTGAAATGTTCGTATTGTAGATAGTGACGCGAACGCCAAGCAGTACAACATTCTGTTACCAAATACCTGGTAAAGTGTATTGCCTCATGAAGCTCTTTTTCTTACAAACGGTGCTCAACTGACCCAACTATATGGTGCAGTTAATTAAAATTTAAAAGAATCAAGGCGTATGCGCTAAATTAGAAATATAAAATGGCAACAATTTTTTCATCGCACCTTGTATACAAAGTGTATCAAAATACTTTTACAAAATTTGGGGGCGGGTCTCTCACCCAATAAACAAAAAAAGTCCATATAAATATATGTCCGCAAATCGTTCGTTTTTTAGTTATTAAATTTGAAGTTTAAAGTAAACGCTGTTAATTGTACAATCCAAGATACAATCCTAAAAGTACATGGGAGCGGGTTCTTGACGCTAAAACAAAGTAATATGCCCATATAAACATATGTCCTTAAGACAATTGTCATATCTCAGCACAGCATCTCATAACAAAGGTTCAAAATGTCGTCCGCTTGATTCCACACACGCATGCACACACTTTTTTTGTGATTTGTTTTGAGGAACCCGCCCTTAAAGTGTGTAAAAAGCATTCTTAATACACCCTGTCTAGAAATATGAAAGTAGACATTGAAGTTAACACCCAGAAGCTATAGTCTGTTTCATGTTTAACGCAATATTTAGGGGATGGCCTGATGATTTCATTTAGCATGAAACAAACTGTTAGTTCTGGGTGTTAGCTTCACTGTCCACTTTATAATTAGATACGTTCTATTCCCGATAGTGAGCACAACAACCCACAAACATAGCAAAAACTTAAAAGTACATATATATATATATATATATATATATGTGTGTGTGTGTGTGTGTGTGTGTGTGTGTGTGAAAAATTGAAAAAAATATTCGTCCCTTAGAACCTCATTGCTTTATTATTTACCAATTTATGACCATTTTATCCTTGTGGTGTACATAGTACAATATATATCTGGCCTGAAGATACGTTTAGCATGAAACAAATTGTCGCCGCTGGGCGTGGAATTCAATATCTACTTTTATATTTACACTTATTGTTTGTCCGGTTTGGAAAGTTGATGGAAGACGCAATATAAGAACAAAATGAACGTGATATAACACCAAAATTAGAAAGCTTTTGATAATTTCTTATCATAGTCGAAATTCCTCAGAAGTCATTGAACTGCTAATCGTTCACCTAAAACCAGAAAAAAAACAGAAAAAAACAGAAAAAATATCCAAAACACAGAAATAAAATAATAAAAAATAATAAAATTCCTTAAGAACCTTCGTTAGTCTTTAGAAGTAAACGCAAACTTGCGCGCACACACACACACACACACACACACACACACACACACACACACACACACATATATATATATATATATATATATATATATACTAACTAATCCCCGTTGTAGAAGCCTGCTCAGGCATATTTATGTTTGTTCAATACCCACAGAGCCTATCTATGGTTTATACTGAAACTAGGCTAAGTGGACCTTAGTTGCAGTTTCTGCGAGAGAGAGAGTTATCTAGTGTAAACAATAGATTGGACATGGCCAGGACGCTCAAACCCTAAGTCAGGATAGTAAAGCCTCGTAAAAACCGATAACATCAAGAATCACCTTGCTGACTATCAACCTGGCCATTATGGTAAAAAAAACGGAAGTTTGAACCACGTGCCTATACACACACACACACACACATAAATACACGCTCACACACACACACACACACAAATACATATATATAAACTGCGTCTAGAGATTATATGCAAAAGAGGTATTGCCAAATATTTTATGTAAAATTCATAGATATGTGTTATCCAATAAAACAATTTATACTATTATGTATAGCGAGTAAGCATGAAAGCAATTAAGTCCTAATTTTCAATTTCAGATTGATATTTAGTATTTTTTCAGTAATTATAGCAATTTGCAGTGTCAAGAGATTATTTGCAAGAACGAGAATTTAGTATTATGACTCGTAAAAAGAACTAACAATGAATGAAAAGAACTATATAATCAAAGAAATTAGCAAAGGAAAGTCTTTGCTTCAAATTTCTAATGATTTGAAAAAGGATCACCGAACAATCAAGAAAATATGTCAAATAGGAATTCAGCCAAGGAAAAAAGTCTAAGGCTGAATTCAGGAATTTAGCAAAGCGAGATTTAGTACATATCCGAAGAGAATTAATAAGAAACCCAAATGCGTCAAGTGCGTTCATATTTGAGGCCGCTGGAGCTCCTATGGTGTCAAGGGAAACAAGGTGTAAAGCATTAAGGAAGTTTGTTGATGTAAAAAATCAAATAAAGAACCCCATTTTAACAAAAAAAAACATAAGGAAAGAAAATTGCAGTGGGCAAAATCAGCATGAACACTGATTTCAGTAAAGTGCTTTTTACAGATGAATCAAGGATCACCCTCGATGGGCCCGATGGATGGGCTCGAAAATGGGTTTGCAAGCAACTGTGACTCAAGAAAATTTTTTTAAACGCCAACAAGGCAGCGGTGGGACCATGATATGAGCTGGGATTATTGGTAATGAGCTCTTGGGTCCATTTAAAGTGCAAGACTAGGTTAAAATGAATTCAAAAAGTCACTGGGAGTTTCTAGAGCAATATTTAATTGAATGGCTTGATAACCAGTCTTTAGCCAAGCGTAGATCTATGATATTTATGCAAGACAACATACCAAGTCATGCATCAAAATTTACTAAATCCTGGTTGAAAGAAAAGGGATTTGTTGAAGATTCTCTTATGGACTGGCCTTCAAATAGCTGTGACTTGAATCACATTGAGAACCTGTGAAGCATCCTCAAGAAAGATATTTATTCTAATGGAAGGCAATTCAACAGCAACTGTGACCTCTGGAAGGCAGTTAAAGTTGCTGCAAATAACTTACCAGTAGCTAAAATTGCAAATCTAACATCAGATGTTGAAAATAGGCTGCTAAGAGTTATTGAAAAGAAAGGAGCATTTGTGCAATACATTTTAGGAGGTTCATATTATTTTCAAAATAAATTTTTTTTATGTTTTTCATTTAAGAAATTGAAAAATTTGTTCTAAAATCTTTTCATATTACTTTTTAAATTGGTTTTACAAGGTGTAATAATGTAAAAGTATCAAAATAAATAGCTGCAAATAAACTACTAACAGTCAAATTAGTCTGTTTTGTTAACTTAGTAAAATTTTTTCTAACCAAATAGTTTTGTCTATCACTATATAAGTTAATAATATTGAGTAGAATCTAAACAACATCATAATAGGATATTTAACATTAAAGACGCAACTTTTTATACCAATTCATAACTTGCATATAATCTCTAGACGCAGTTTATATATAAGTTTGTAGCTTAATAATAAATGTTTTCATTTACCACAAGGATTTATATTCTATTTATTTATTTATTTATTGTGTAGCCTGCATTATATTCAGTCATAAATAATTTTCTTTTTGTTTTTTAAATTACATTCACCATTATTTGCAATAATATCATGAAACTTATCCAATAGGGCAGGTCGATTTCGGAACCATGATATTGGACTCAATTTGAATGTTGCGGTTTCACATGATAAATAATGACAATTTTTTCTCAAATCGCATGCGTATTTTATTTATTTTTATTTTATTTTATTTTACTTTTTTTCTTTTTTTTCTTTTTTTTTTTTTGAGTTTAGGTTAAAAAGTGGAGCGTTGTATCTTCATTCCGAGGATCAGTGAAAGCCTTATAAAACTTATGACTGAAATACACACTGTTAGCTGGTTTTAAATTAAAATTGACAATAGCATCCATGAGCAAAAACTATTCATATTCAACGTGATTTAGAGAATAAAGCAACAGTCAATTGAAATATATAATAATGCAATACATGTTTAATAAAAAATTACATATTCTTTTTACAATATTGACGTCAGATGAATTAGAGGTGCGGGAAGAGGCTATAAAAGTTTTCTATTAGATAAGTAAACATTTATTCATACTTAACTAGCAATATAGCCCGGCGTTGCTCGGGTGTAATGAAAGCTTTAAAACTAATCCATGATCCTGGAGCTCAGACTCTTTGGACGTTGGCACGGAAGACTAAAAAGTAATAGTTGTTTCCAGTTAAAGTGAAACCGTAGACTGAAAGAAAAATAAATGGATGTAAGTCAAATTTTGATTTCCTGGCATCGATATCAAATTTTCTGCACTATTGTAAGAACTGCAACCTTGAAACTTCTGAATATCGTTTCTTATGTCTGTCTATGTGTGTATCAAATTTGATTAAAATCGGGCCACTCCTTCTATAACCCAATTTTTTCGATTATCGATTTTCGATATTTATCGGGTGTACCTCGACACAAAACCTAGCTAAGAACACTCGCAGACGCTTAAAGTACAACTGTGTAAATTTTCAAGAAAATCGGTTCAGCCGTTTTGGAGTCTATAGGTAACGGGGACACACACACACAGACACAAACACACATACACAGACAAAGTTCCATTTATAAATAAATTTAGATTATGTCAATTTACAAGACTAATTATACAATTTAATTCAGATTACATCACAAAATTTAAACCCTCTGTCGGTAGATATTTCAATAAAAATATTTTGGATTTCAGAAAAAAAGTGCCACAAAAGCAATTTTAAAAATGCATTCATTAATGCACTGGAGAAATTTTATTAACGAACGTTTTTCCTATTGAGGGTGCTTTTCGACCAAACCTACATGGATTCTTTACAACTCTTGCGTGAATAAATATGCATTTCGTAATTCATTAAGGTTTAAGAAACGGTGAATAAACAATAGCCCGACGATCTCAGCACATGAACATGAGAGCTTCTCTTCACGGTTTTCAGTTTTGAGATACCAGTTACTCTACATTTTGCGTTGAACATCGACGTTTGTAACCGATTTTGTTATAACTTGCTATGATAAATACAGGGTGTGATTGGTAATCTGTCGTTAAATTATTTTTTCATTTCGCGCATGCGCGTTGTTTGTTTTTAATTTTATCGGCAGCACAGTATAATAGGGACAACTGGAAAAGAGCAATACACTCCGCCAAAAATCTGGAAATGGTATGCTGTACTGCTTGGCATTCGCGTCAGAAGATTTAATACGAGCATTTCAGAGTGTTTGCGTGTCAGTCTGAGTAAAGTCAGTCAGGTAGTCAGGTCCATAGCCAGGGACAAAGGTGTGTCTGAGTTTTTTATTTTTTTATTTTTTTTTTTTTTCAGGCAGGTAGTTCATGAAAACATTAGGTATTTCTCATTAAAAAAAGAGAAAGGACCGAATATGGCAAGTGAGGTAACACATCCAGGCCAAGCTGCAACAGTTTTTGCTGGGTCTCCAAAGAAACGTGAGGAAAGCATTACCCTGATGGAAAACTATACCTTTTCTATTCGCCAATTCTAGGCGTTTTTCTTGAATTGCTGCCTTTATCCAGTCAACATAATTGCGTTTTTGCAGTGATCATTAGTGATGGTGACGTTATGTCTACATTCATCTTCCCACAGAGCCTCAGACTTCTCTTCTCCTTCCAGCTATGACAGATTGGGTTTTATATCTTTTGTTAACAACCAGTCTATCGCAGAAAGTAATGGCAACCTACTGCGGGAAAATATCCTGCCCAGTCAGTCATGTCTTGAAAGAGACATGATCGCCCAAGTTTGTATCACGTACGACAATTAACTGACTGATTTCCTCTTTGCTTTGATTAATTCATTCGTTTTCTCCAGCTTATCAGCCGCCTGAAAGATATTTAAAACCAGAAAATATTTTTAAACTGTAAGAATATGTTTCGGTGAGATAATCATTTAGATAATGAATTAGTGGAAAAGAGGCGGATTCATATCTTTCCCACTTGCGCATAAGTGAATATAACGAAACCAACGGAAATTTTAACTCCTATCTCTGATTAAAAATTCCGAGCAATTATCCTTTGCACCATCCGCACATCCAAGCTTACAGCATCTGCTATTTCCCAGAAACCGACCAGTTAATGTCGGTGATCGTACGAGTGCTGGTGTTTCAACATGTTGTAGCCGTAAGCCCGTTAATGTTATCTTTGAAAATCTGATTTGCTTTTGTTTTTTATTCTATTGTTTACCCATTACAAGACGCAAGAGCCTCTCAAGTTCTATGATTACTGATTGAGTTTGTAGTAAAAGAAGAAAGTAAAAATGCAGGATATGTAGGATAGATTGTAGGAATCGAGGAAGTATCTTTTCAGGAGTTTGTTCCCCAATGTAACAATTCTGAGTAAGAAGCTATTTGAGTAGCACTTCATCTTTACTAATGGAATACGAATGGAATGAGAATGATTCGAACCTGTGTACATAGCATAGTAGGCCCGAGTTATCAAAAATCTGAACTAAGTGAAACTAAGGAATGTAGCTTGACTGAACTTTTGCCAAGAGAGCAGCGATAGGTCAGTGGTGTTTCAGTTTCTGGAAAATGTTTTGTCAATCAAAGTCATTATTCTTTTAGCTTCATTTCCACGGGGAAAACTCTACTCCGACACATCTCCTGAATGATTTTTAATATTTTTGTCAATTTCTCATGGCATTATTCAAAGTAACATTTTACTGTTTAGTATTTCTGTGCTAAACCTGTCATACAAATCTGAATTCTTATCCAAGTTTAATATTTTGCTAACCTCATTTCTCTAGAGTTTTAATTTCTGAATTATTGGGTGATCCTGAAAGTTCATGCCGATTTTTAAGAGAAATTAATACACAAAACAAAATTAAGTCGTTAAATATTTATTCCACTAAATATGAACCATTTTGTTGCACAACCGTTCTCCATTTTTTTCTTTTAACTTAAAGATTTCGTCTTCACAGAATTCCAGTGGTTTCTTGGCAAAGAGCTTATTAAGGTGTTTTATATACCACCCAAAGAATTTAAAATTTTACCATTGTGAATATTCTGAATAAATGAAATTTCGAAGGTGCAATGTCTGTTGAATATGGCGGATGAGGTAACACATCCTAGCCAAGCTGCAACAATTTTTGCCGGGCCGCCAAACAAACATCAGATCTGGCATTACCCTGATGAAAAACTATACTTTTCCTATTCGCTAGTTCTAGGCGATTTTTATTGCTGCTTTTAATTCGTCCAGTTGCGAACAGTACTTAATACAAAAGTCACAGATAGAAATGCTATACAAGAGATTCTTTTCACTCAGATCATGTGGTTCCCAGAAATCGTAGAGATTTAAATACACAAGCTCCACTAAGTGCATATAGACGGTACATTTAGATACATTTAGTGTTTCTGCCAATTCCAGAATCGTATAATGTGGGCTATTCTCAATCAATATCATGATTTTTCGTCATTTTTGGTGGGGATCTGCCGGCGAGTTCTTTATCAATACGGCTACAATCATCAACTCTAAACTAAGCAAACAACTTCTGTATAGTTTTCTTAGCTAAACCACCTTTACCTTACCAAGCACATATTATTTTTGTTGCTTGCGAGGAATATTTGCCTTTACGTTAATAAAAAAGCAGCCATTCTCTAAAATGAAACTTATAATATTCCATTTTCATAGTGATGCAAAATTGACATAAATTAACTAATTTTAAACTTTCTTTCTCAAGAGATAGTGTGACGTGTACTCTAATCAGAAATGTAAACATATTATATCTGTCGATAGATTTGACGTGTCAGCATGAAATCTCTGGACAACCTAATACTTTTGGCAAACAATTATTACCGCCATGTTATTTTATCAATTTCTTCATTGACATTTCTTCACCGAAGTTAATCCTGCTCAATAACGACATGGGTGACCGGGTGTGAATACCAGGGGCTGTAATTTGGGATGTACTAATGAATAAATGGATAACGACACGGGATTGGATATTGAAGAGCCGAGTCCCAATTCTAATTGAAAGTGTTATATTAAAAACAATGAAAATATTTTTTGGCTTTAAATTACCTGTTGTAGGTTAATTAGTAAGACTTGTATCACTAAACCATTATTAACTGAAAAAAAAAATCTTACAATCAAAAAATATTTTCTTGCATTAAATATCCTACAAATTATTGATAACCCATAAAAAAATCAATTAACTAATTGATTTTCTCGATTCTATATTTTTCGAATTTTTATTTCCTGTTTCACTTCCACCATTGTTGTTAAAATTTGTTTATCATTACGAACTGCTACTAATATATAAATTGTATTCTTCACATGTTATGAATGTGACAACAATAAGTCATATGACGAAAGAGGAATAAAAATGCAAAAGAAATGAGTTTTATAAATTACGTAAAGGCGTTCGATAAAGTATGACATAAAGATCTGTTGGAACTACTCAGCAACCTTGATATATTTTGGAATGATATTAGACTAATCAAGAACCTGACAGCAAATCGCCTGCATACGGATATGAAAGGTGTTCAGTAAATATAGAAAAATGTATAAAGTGGTGTAAGACAAGTATGATTCTTCTTCACCGGACTTATTTAGCCTATTTAGCGAGGTGATGCTGAGAGAACTAGAAGTCCTAACAGGATTTATCATTGGCACTCACAATCTTAACAACATAATATGTGCAGATGACACGGTGTTGATAGAAGACACAAAAAGAAACCTACAAAAACCCCTACAGAAGGTAGTGAAGGAAAACGAAAAAGTACTAAACATCAGCTGAAAGAAGCTGAATGTACTGTTGTTAGCAAAAGGATGAGCCCAAAGGATGAAGTGAACATCGAAGATGCCAAAATCAAACAAGTGCGGAAATTTAAATATAATTCTAACAGAGGACGGAAAATGTCACACTGAAATCCGAAAGACGCACTGGGATAGCCAAAGATGCCTTCCTAAAGCTAAGAGGAATATTAAGAAATAGAAAAACTTTATTTGAAAAAAGGAAAAGAGTACTAAATTTTTACGTAATATCTGGACAATCTCCTCAAAGATGAAGAAGAGGCTTAAGGCGACAGAAATGTGGTTCTACAGAAGAATGCTGTGTATACCATGTTGTCCGACGAAGTTTTAGAGAAAATGGAGACAAAAAAGAAACTCATACTTAATATCAAGAAGAGACAGTCGAGGTTTCTAAGACACATAATGAAGAAAGAGGGCTTAGAAAACCTGATACTCAAAGAAAAGACTGAAGGCAAGAGTAACAGAAAAACAAGGCATAACAACTTAGTGACCGTGTGTAAATCGATGGCAAAAGAGGGTTTAGGAGATATAAAAAAATACAAAATTTATCAAGAGCTAAAAAAAACAGAAAGCTCCAAAGAGCTATGATCACCTACGTCCTGAGGGGGTACGAGGCATAAAGAAGATGCACAACAGATTTGGGTGGACGTTGAACACTTCATCAAATCTCGATATCCGTTATATTGCAAACACATTATTATTATTATTATTATTATTATTATTATTATTATTATTATTATTATTATTATTATTATTTCCTTTGACTTCTGGTGTATACTCATTTATTTCCGAATCCCAACCAGAGACCTAAGGTCAGAATTTTTAAGAAAAATCTAAGATCACACACATTTTACATAGATAAAGCTCTTCGTAATGTGTGAACTGTACTTTTGAGTCCAATGTTTTGTATTTCTTTAAGGACTGGAATACATGGAATCCCTTCAATGTGTCTATCGTAACTTTTTCCAGTGAAACCGACGGACCCAACTACCACTATTAATGTCCACATGTGCCACATTTTTGCAATTTCGATTACAGTCTGCGTGGACTCTCAATATGAAGGCACTTTTTGTTTTTAAGGCCCCTGGCCCTGATATCTGGACGATCGGATCTGTTCTGTCTACGTGCATTTTAAGATCCAATAAAATTGTTACAGGTCCTATCTCTTTAACCGGGTTTGGGTTGTGTTCATACCAATTTATTTCGGTTTTCTTTTCCGTAAAAGTTGCAGATTTTTGAGTGCAAATATTGTCCTTCTCTGCACGTTAGGTTTTATATTCAGTGCGTTCCAATACAGTGCAACGTGATACAAGATGGTCAATTGTTTCTGAATATTTATCACAGAATCGGTATTTTTTTATTTTTATTTTTTAATCATTTCCCCCCGAGCAAGGCATTCCACTGCCACAATTGCGCAGAGGGTTCATAGGGGAAAGTGATGAGAAAGAGTGGTTAGATATAGGAAATGTCAGAAGGAGGGTGATAAACGTGGATGAGGGTTGGGTAAATGGGAAGAGTGTTTGAAAGAATGGATGTGAGTTAGTGTGTTAGGAGGTGTCTATTGACCTTACATTTAAACTCCTGGAGATTGTAGCTGTCGGGGAAGCAAGTATGTGGAAGGGAATTCCACAGTCGGGAAGTGCGAGAAAAGAAGCTGTTGGAGTAGAAATTGCGGTTACATCTTATCTGTTTCACTATAAAAGAGTGGGTCCTTGTTGCTAATCTAGTATCTCGTGCAAATTGGTACCTAGAGGGCACCAGTTCATCGGAGCAGCAGCCGTAAAAGTATTTATAGAAGAGGCACAGGGAAGCCACGTCACGCCGGTGAGAGAGTGACTGCAAACAGTCTGCAAAGTCGGTATCGATCACATTACATATTCCCCGTTGTATTTTGTCAATAACCCCGAGGAGAATAGCAGGGGCACCCAACCAATATGTGGCAGCAGTATTCAATACACAGGCGGATAATAGATTTATATATGTGCAGGATATATTCAGACGGGAAAAACTTCCGGGCCCTGCGCAGAGAACTGACTTTCATAGCAGCGGATTTAGCAATGGATTTGATATTCCACTTGAGGTCCGCTGAGAGTGTGAGGCCAAAGAGGCGTCGTGTTTTAGTCTCTAGGAAGCAAGCCTGTTCCATGCTAATGGGAGTTAGGTGCGATTGTCTATGATGGTTAATTGATAGCAGCTTCGTTTTGGAAGCATTAAAATTTACTAGCCATTTCTTACCCCCAATCTACTACGGATTGGAGGTCCTTTTCAAGCTCGACAGCGAGGTTCGCTTTGTCGCCCACACCAAATTTTTGACAGAGGCGAGAGTAAACTGTGGTGTCATCGGCGTATATGTCTATTTGGGATCTTATGGCATCAGGGAGATCATTAATGTAGATCAGAAAGAGCGTAGGACCTAGGATAGAGCCTTGAGAGACACCCTCGTTCGTATGATAGTTTTGGGAGGCATGTCCGTTTAATACCATCTTCAATGTGTGGTTAGAGAGGAATGACTGGATTAGGTCAAACAATTGTCCAGTTATACCATAGCTCCGCAGTTTGCGTAGAAGGACAGCATGCCAGACTCTGTCGAACGCTTTGGAAATATACAAGGCAACTGTTCGGGCTTCGCAATTCTTGTCGAGAGCCTGGTATATATACTCGGTGATGGTCGTTAGCAGTAGACTTGGGAAGCGGAAACCATACTGATTGTCCGAGAGGCATTTGGGGCTGAAACAATTTTTTAATATGCGTGCTTTGTAATTTCTTTCTTAGTAAGCATTGGTTTGATGCAGCAAGAATAAAACCTTCCGATTCAACTTTTATTATTATTATTATTATTAGTAGTAGTAGTAGTAGTAGTAGTAGTAGTGGTATTAATTTTGTATGATTCTCAAATATTATAATAAAGTATACTTAATTTCACCACCTTTAATTTCAGTGTATCATATTGTAATAGTAATATACGATAACTTTTTTGACGTGGTATGATGTTTTTATTTTGTCATGGTTCCAGACTTCTAAGGCTTAAAGCATATAATTTACTGTGTAGAAAGAACGGAATTTTAAAAGGCATATGATTTTAATGGTCTTTTTGAAGCAGTAAAAAAAAACGGAAATTACTCTAAGGCATGAAACTGACCCCACTTATCAGTTTCTAGATATACCCAAGCTGAAGACCCCGTTCAAAAACACGAACAAGTTACACGTAACCTGTCAGGTAAGATTATGAGCTGCGTTTGACTCAGTAGGAGACTTGATGGCAGAGTTTAATCATAGAAGGGGCTAATATATCACGAAATCGGAAAGTGACGTTGTTGTCTTAGAAAGTGAATAAGCAAAGGGAATTTGATCATTGGAGGGTTTACTTTATATGTCAAAATCACTCTGTCTACCTTTTCAATTTTTATTTTTCCAAGTGCAAATAAGATAGGGAGTGCGTGTGCCGACGTGGATACGGATCCGTCAAACTGCAACTAAAATGCCTGCTGTTGGAAGTGTGCATATTTTGGGTGAAATTTAAGACTTGGCAGGTGCATGTATGCGTGCACCTTCATGTATTCTTTGAAACTGAGTCATTCGTTACCTTCCTTGCGTGTGAAATATAATGTACATAGATTCGCGTGTTTGTGAAAGTTTGTCAAAAGAAAAGAAAAGAGACAGGGATATTGAGAAGTTGGTTCTAATGTTCAGTGCTGATCTCGAACTGTCGTGGAATGACAGCCGTTACCTGAACATTGGGCAACTCGGCTTTGCAACACTGCGGCACCATCCTATTCAGTCCAAATCACGACAGTAACCAACCTTTGAAATACCATCTCAGGACACCTTACAAGACTATTGGAAGAAATTGGGAAAAGAATTGAAGAGAACAAAAAGAAAGAAAGAGAAATCAAAGTCTTGGTTAGGGATCCAGTAGGAAAGACAGATTCGGGATAAAAAGGAACGAGACAATGAAATATTTAGACGTTTTTCGCTCTGTTATTCCTACATACACACGCACAAAATTCGCATTAATAAAAAGAAACCTCAAAGTATTTACATTGCGTGCTTCGTTAAGTAATCACGAAATACCGTGATACATGTAGAAATATGACGTAGAAATATGATTGGTTTAATTTTCAAAGTAGAATGCTGTGTTCACATATCTATTTTATATAGCTTTGTATTTTTCTAAAATTCACAATAACTACGGGTATAAATTTGTACATAATGTTAGATGAGTGGCAAAATTATTGGCTACCATTCGACTTGTACAATAAAATTATTCTGATCAACAAATTTATTACAAATAATACTTAAATGTCTTATCTTTGCAAAACAATAATTATTGTTTATTACTTGTATATGCAAGTTGTGTAAAGATTAGAGGTTTCTAAAAAGAAATCGGAGATCCGTATTTTATATCGAGATTGTTGCATTCACTCTCTTCGAGTAGGTATGAATCAAGTTCTTCTCAATTAAGGGTTAAATAGCAGAGGGACAAGATTTTATAACCGTGGTTGTAAATCATTGTAGAAGAATAACACTGAATACAAAACTGTATATGACCGTGCTGATGCAATCCCTCGAACTGTAGCTAAGGTCCGCTTAGAAGAGATGCAGTGTAGACCACATGTTCACTTTGTTAGTGTCAAAGAAATACAAATGTGCCAGGGCAGACGGGCTTTCAGGGAAACGAATAGCGATAGTGAAGAGGAGAAATCACTCTGATTTTCAATGTACCATCAAGTTGAAACAGCTTTGATACTGACATATCTGTATTGTACTGCGACAACTTTAAAAAATTTATTGTAACTTGTAATATTTATTCCAAGTGAATAAATTTATATCACATCAACAACTAAATAAAAAAACAAAGAAATGACACTTCGATTCTAAAGCAAAATAATAATTTTGTTTGATTTTGTATCTATCAAGTAATTTTCATAATTAAATATCTATATTTGTATATATTTATGAGATTAGGTATTGTAATTATTTAATCTATTTCCATTGTTTGTAGAAGAATAACACTGAATACAAAACTGTATATGACCGTGCTGATGCAATCCCTCGAACTGTAGCTAAGGTCCGCTTAGAAGAGATGCAGTGTAGACCACATGTTCACTTTGTTAGTGTCAAAGAAATACAAATGTGCCAGGGCAGACGGGCTTTCAGGGAAACGAATAGCGATAGTGAAGAGGAGAAATCACTCTGATTTTCAATGTACCATCAAGTTGAAACAGCTTTGATACTGACATATCTGTATTGTACTGCGACAACTTTAAAAAATTTATTGTAACTTGTAATATTTATTCCAAGTGAATAAATTTATATCACATCAACAACTAAATAAAAAAACAAAGAAATGACACTTCGATTCTAAAGCAAAATAATAATTTTGTTTGATTTTGTATCTATCAAGTAATTTTCATAATTAAATATCTATATTTGTATATATTTATGAGATTAGGTATTGTAATTATTTAATCTATTTCCATTGTTCGGACTGTTATCTCTATGTTTGTTGTCATATTCACCTTCAATATCTGTCTACATTTCTGAGATTAGGTATTGTAATTATTTGCACTATTTACATTGTATGGACTGTTATCTTGATCTTTGTTGGCATATTCACCTTCAATATCTGTCTACATTTCTGAGATTAGGTATTGTAATTATTTGCACTATTTACATTGTATGGACTGTTATCTTGATCTTTGTTGGCATATTCACCTTCAATATCTGTCTACATTTCTGAGATTAGGTATTGTAATTATTTGCACTATTTACATTGTATGGACTGTTATCTTGGTCTTGTTTGGCATATTCACCTTCAATATCTGTCTACATTTCTGAGATTAGGTGTGTAATTATTTACACTATTTACATTGTATGGACTGTTATCTTGATCTTTGTTGTCATATTCACCTTCAATATCTGTCTACATTTCTGAGATTAGGTATTGTAATTATTTGCACTATTTACATTGTATGGACTGTTATCTTGATCTTTGTTGGCATATTCACCTTCAATATCTGTCTACATTTCTGAGATTAGGTATTGTAATTATTTGCACTATTTACATTGTATGGACTGTTATCTTGATCTTTGTTGGCATATTCACCTTCAATATCTGTCTACATTTCTGAGATTAGGTATTGTAATTATTTGCACTATTTACATTGTATGGACTGTTATCTTGATCTTTGTTGTCATATTCACCTTCAATATCTGTCTACATTTCTGAGATTAGGTATTGTAATTATTTGCACTATTTACATTGTATGGACTGTTATCTTGATCTTTGTTGGCATATTCACCTTCAATATCTGTCTACATTTCTGAGATTAGGTATTGTAATTATTTGCACTATTTACATTGTATGGACTGTTATCTTGATCTTTGTTGGCATATTCACCTTCAATATCTGTCTACATTTCTGAAGTTAGGTATTGTAATTATTTGCACTATTTACATTGTATGGACTGTTATCTTGATCTTTGTTGTCATATTCACCTTCAATATCTGTCTACATTTCTGAGATTAGGTATTGTAATTATTTGCACTATTTACATTGTATGGACTGTTATCTTGATCTTTGTTGGCATATTCACCTTCAATATCTGTCTACATTTCTGAGATTAGGTATTGTAATTATTTGCACTATTTACATTGTATGGACTGTTATCTTGATCTTTGTTGGCATATTCACCTTCAATATCTGTCTACATTTCTGAGATTAGGTATTGTAATTATTTGCACTATTTACATTGTATGGACTGTTATCTTGATCTTTGTTGTCATATTCACCTTCAATATCTGTCTACATTTCTGAGATTAGGTATTGTAATTATTTGCACTATTTACATTGTATGGACTGTTATCTTGATCTTTGTTGGCATATTCACCTTCAATATCTGTCTACATTTCTGAGATTAAGGTATTGTATTATTTGCACTATTTACATTGTATGGACTGTTATCTTGATCTTTGTTGGCATATTCACCTTCAATATCTGTCTACATTTCTGAGATTAGGTATTGTAATTATTTGCACTATTTACATTGTATGGACTGTTATCTTGATCTTTGTTGTCATATTCACCTTCCAATATCTGTCTACATTTCTGATTAGGTATTGTAATTATTTGCACTATTTACATTGTATGGACTGTTATCTTGATCTTTGTTGGCATATTCACCTTCAATATCTGTCTACATTTCTGAGATTAGGTATTGTAATTATTTGCACTATTTACATTGTATGGACTGTTATCTTGATCTTTGTTGGCATATTCACCTTCAATATCTGTCTACATTTCTGAGATTAGGTATTGTAATTATTTGCACTATTTACATTGTATGGACTGTTATCTTGATCTTTGTTGTCATATTCACCTTCAATATCTGTCTACATTTCTGAGATTAGGTATTGTAATTATTTGCACTATTTACATTGTATGGACTGTTATCTTGATCTTTGTTGGCATATTCACCTTCAATATCTGTCTACATTTCTGAGATTAGGTATTGTAATTATTTGCACTATTTACATTGTATGGACTGTTGTCTTGATCTTTGTTGGCATATTCACCTTCAATATCTGTCTACATTTCTGAGATTAGGTATTGTAATTATTTGCACTATTTACATTGTATGGACTGTTATCTTGATCTTTGTTGGCATATTCACCTTCAATATCTGTCTACATTTCTGAGATTAGGTATTGTAATTATTTGCACTATTTACATTGTATGGACTGTTATCTTGATCTTTGTTGGCATATTCACCTTCAATATCTGTCTACATTTCTGAGATTAGGTATTGTAATTATTTGCACTATTTACATTGTATGGACTGTTATCTTGGTCTTTGTTGGCATATTCACCTTCAATATCTGTCTACATTTCTGAGATTAGGTATTGTAATTATTTGCACTATTTACATTGTATGGACTGTTATCTTGATCTTTGTTGTCATATTCACCTTCAATATCTGTCTACATTTCTGAGATTAGGTATTGTAATTATTTGCACTATTTACATTGTATGGACTGTTATCTTGATCTTTGTTGGCATATTCACCTTCAATATCTGTCTACATTTCTGAGATTAGGTATTGTAATTATTTGCACTATTTACATTGTATGGACTGTTATCTTGATCTTTGTTGGCATATTCACCTTCAATATCTGTCTACATTTCTGAGATTAGGTATTGTAATTATTTGCACTATTTACATTGTATGGACTGTTATCTTGATCTTTGTTGGCATATTCACCTTCAATATCTGTCTACATTTCTGAGATTAGGTATTGTAATTATTTGCACTATTTACATTGTATGGACTGTTATCTTGATCTTTGTTGGCATATTCACCTTCAATATCTGTCTACATTTCTGAGATTAGGTATTGTAATTATTTGCACTATTTACATTGTATGGACTGTTATCTTGGTCTTTGTTGGCATATTCACCTTCAATATCTGTCTACATTTCTGAGATTAGGTATTGTAATTATTTGCACTATTTACATTGTATGGACTGTTATCTCTATGTTTGTTGTCATATTCACCTTCAATATCTGTCTACATTTCTGAGATTAGGTATTGTAATTATTTGCACTATTTACATTGTATGGACTGTTATCTTGATCTTTGTTGGCATATTCACCTTCAATATCTGTCTACATTTCTGAGATTAGGTATTGTAATTATTTGCACTATTTACATTGTATGGACTGTTATCTTGATCTTTGTTGGCATATTCACCTTCAATATCTGTCTACATTTCTGAGATTAGGTATTGTAATTATTTGCACTATTTACATTGTATGGACTGTTATCTTGACCTTTGTTGGCATATTCACCTTCAATATCTGTCTACATTTCTGAGATTAGGTATTGTAATTATTTGCACTATTTACATTGTATGGACTGTTATCTTGATCTTTGTTGGCATATTCACCTTCAATATCTGTCTACATTTCTGAGATTAGGTATTGTAATTATTTGCACTATTTACATTGTATGGACTGTTATCTTGATCTTTGTTGGCATATTCACCTTCAATATCTGTCTACATTTCTGAGATTAGGTATTGTAATTATTTGCACTATTTACATTGTATGGACTGTTATCTTGATCTTTGTTGGCATATTCACAACGTTTTGGTCGTTGTCTGCGCTAATCACCTGAAGCATCATCGTGAATATAACAAAGAAGTCGTAAAATATTTCTTTCATATCCCATGTCCTTTCACAACATAGGTGATCATGGCTCTCCACAATCACTTCTATATTACTACAGGAAGTAAATTCGGACTGTCTACAGTCCATCATTGTTGTTTCGATATCTATTCACTAAAACCCATTGAATATTTTACTCGGATCTCCCCACTACCTTGAATATGTCCTATGAATGTCAAATTTTTCAGGACCCAGTGTCCCAGAAATGTCAGCTCTCTTTCCGCTTGTAAGTAATAGTTTCGGTGTAAGCACTTTTTTTATTCCTCTTTGCTCACATGTCTGCCACTGGTGTTCTTAGCATTTATCGCTACAACCACATCTCTGTCGTTTCAAATTCTTTTATTTATCTGTGAAAAGATTGTCCAGGATGCCATATAGGAAATTAGGTATTACATAGCAGTTTTGCACTTTTTCTTCGTTCCTGTAAGCAATTTTCTGTCTCTTAATACTTTGCTTAGCATCTGGAAGGCAATTTTCTCTATCTTATCAACAGTTTACAACCAATTTAAAACCATAAAAATTTTTTAGATTGCATTAATTTTCGAAAGATAATAATGATTTGTGAATAAATATCCTAAAAATTAACGGGAAGAGATGAATTCTTAATTTTTACAAGAGTATTTTCATGTAAATGAATGTAACAAATCTGACTGGAATTCGAACACGGATCATCGAATCCGAGCTGTTATCCATTATACTACTCGCATATCCAACCTTACAGAACTGGGTGAGGCCGTAAGCCTGTTGTTTTGAAAAATTCTATTATGCCTATTTTTTATGTTATTGCTCATTCAATAGAAAGCTCAAGAGTCACTCATGGTAGAGAGTTACTGAATGGGGTTGTTTTAAACGCGTAAGAGAAGAAAGTAAAACGTGCAGATGATGAGAATATGCAGGATAGATAACGGTTGACTCTAAAGTTACGACTGTAGTGTTTGGAGAAGTATCCTCTAGAGGGTCTGTTTCAGAAAGTAACAGCTCTGAGCAAGAATCTGTATGTGTGGAACTTCTTCCTTACCAATGGAATACTAAGGAAATGAAGATGATTTGTGTATGTAGCAGCGTGAGTCCCAGCTGTAAATGGTTTGAACTAAGTAGAATTAAGAAATGTAGGTGGACTGGGCATTTTCTAGGGAAATAACGATAATGTAGCGACAGTGTTGTATTTTTGTTTGTGGGTTAACTAAGAGGTGGATATCAGTCAGAGTGGACATGAGAACGATAGCAATGAAGTGTGGAAATGGATGATAAGACAGAGACAAGGAGGAATTATGAAAAAACAGACCTTACCAAGTGCTATCAAGCATATGAATTTGTGGAGAGCCATGATCCCTTACGTCTTGAATGGACACAGCACAAAGAAAAAGAAGAAACTATTTGTATCCGTCAGATTCGTTCCACCGAATGTTTATTTTTTTACTTAACTCTATAAAGTAGACATCAGGTAAAAATTTTAAAAAATTCAAGTGATGAATTTTGTCGGATTTTTCAATATTCGATTGCTTAATAAGTCCGACTTTACACACATCTAAACACTTTTAGAAGGAGCCAGTGTAAGGAACACTAATATTTACGAATTAAACAATAGAAAATCTCTTTACATTAGATAGGTTCACATATATTTGCCATATGAGGATTAAAATTAATGTCACATTTTTCCATGTTTTTTTCCTTAAAACTTTGTTTCCGATTACCCGAGTATCAAGACTTAAGAAAAATTATTATGTTGTGTTTACGTTTATAGTACAGTAATAGCCACCAGGTGGCCATAAACAATGACGTTTATTAACTTATAGATTCTCACACAAACATAATCTGGTGTTATAGCTGTGTTAATCGCTGTAATAAAAAGGCGATATAAAATTAGATTGCCAAAAAAGTAGATACTTGAAATCTCCCTAAAATTAAATTAAATGTAATTCAACATGTCATGATGAAGATGATTTTCAAATTAGGCATCAGTCATCAAATGCATAGCTCAAGTCCATGACCTGTTATTGGAGCCTGAGTTTACATTGAAACTTTCGGTGAGAAGTAGCCGTAAGCCTCGCCTCTAAGGTGGGTTTTCAGCTTGTTAAACACATGTACAGCGGAGTAGAATTTGATAATAAAAGAATCGACAGAATCTACGATGTTATTTTTTTCTATAAAGTTGATAATGGCAGTTTTTATTAAATATATGCATAGCCCAAACTTGTACATTTAATAATATCTTGAATAACCAGCAGTGGATTCTTCTCATTAGAAATCATATTTTTCCAACTGACTACATTGATCGATTGATTAGTTTTGTACGTCTTATCAACAATTTGAAGTTTATTTAAAGCCAGAAAATATTTTTCGACTCTAAGAATTTTGGGGGGATAATAATGAATTAGTGGTTCAAGGCTTACTAATTAATCCATAGCTGGATGAGAAGGGTTAGGGTTTTATACGTTTTCCAATTGTATTTGAACGTGAAGTGAATATAACTAATCCACCTGAAATTGGAACTCGGCTTTTTGATTAACACTTCCGAACCATACATCTATGCGATCATCCATCAAGCTCGACGTTGCTTAATTTCAGTGATCGCACGAGAACCGGTGTTTCGCTATGATAATGACGTAATCCGATAGTTATTAAAAAGAGTCATCTAAGTATTTTAGTTCTTGTAGTTATCTAGGTCAGTATATTTTATTGATATTGTTGTTCTTCAAGCCTTCTCTATAGAAATACAAACATTTTCGAAAGGCACTTTTTCACCTGAGGGAATTCTAGTATTTCAACCTAAAATTTTGCTTATTTTTATTATTACAAAATTCATGGCTATTTGACTCGAATCTAATCGGCAGTCCGTTAGGTATGTCCGCATAGCATCCGTTAAAAGCTAATATTGCGTCAAGAATGTTCTGAAAAAAAAACTGATAATGATGACAAGACAAATGACAAGAAAAACACCCAGCTTCAATTCTCAACCAGCAAATTACCCACTTTACAGAGTTTGTATATCTTGGCCACAGGCCAAACATGTTTCTTATGGCGATTTTCTAAGCGTAGTTTAGATATGGCACAAGGCCGAAAGTATAGGGCACCCAGTGAGGATCGGACTCACTACTCGATTGTAATGATTCTAGCGAGATAAGTTTGCTTACCATTACACTACGTTAAGGTGTCCAAACGTGTGTCTTATGATCTGAAAACCCTGTTTTATAATACACACATCCAACTTGTTGTAATTTATGGACTGGAGTGTGTTAACTGGAGGGTAAGAACGTTGCAAAAACTATCAACTTTTCAAAGTTATATCATGAGATTGTTCCCAAATGCCTCAGAAATCACATCACCAACAACGAACTATTGAATATGACCAAGTTTGAGCCATCAATTGTCAGATACGTTAAACTGTTTGGATACATCAAGAGATCAGTAAGATATGTGTGGAGGAAAAGACAGTAGGCAAAAAAAAAAAAAGAAAGAAAATAGACGTCACCCTCCAAAAAACTTACAAGACAATATTCACTTGTGGGCCGTACATTCTCGCCACCAATTCGATCGATCCTTGTGGAGAAGGATATCTCATGTTAATGCGCAGTCTGCAAGATGAGGAGTAAGCGACTGATGATTGAACTTTCCTCAAATTTCCAAGAGAGTATTTAATCGATCACAAAATGACACCACTGTCCACTCATGCACGCAATCACTGATTAGACAAAAGCCTTCATTAAAGCGTCCCTCACGGTGAACAAAGTAAACGCGCAGACGATGACACATAGCGTGAAGTCAATTCTCACCGAGTGCCGTTATATTTAGTCTTTACCCGACAAAGTTGAATTTAAACCAATGATGCTTATAATCTAAGTTAATCCTTTTATATTATTAGTACATAATAGAAGGTCCAAGAGCCACTAAAGGCAGATAACCACTAAATTAATTTGTTTCATGGACGTATGAAAAGTATCTATGAACATATATGTAGGATAGATAACGTTTGATTCTAGACTTGAAGAGGTTAACATTGTAGTGATCGGAAAGCCTTCACACGGGAAACTTTTGCGAAACCGTCGCTCTCAGGAAGAAGAATTCCGAAAGGAAATTCGTTCTTACTAATGCAGTACAAAAAGAATGAGGATGATTTGACTATGTGAACGTGATATGGTGTGTCTTAGCTGTAAGGGTTTAAATGTCGCATCTGAACTAGAATAAACAACCTCATTGAAGTTTTAGTGACGCTGAAATTAAGTGTATGGGAGAATAGTATATTATAGCCTCATATAATGGAATTGGTGTGTCGAGTTCAAATTTGGCCAGACTCGTTGCGGTTACTTTCGCACAAAGGCTTTTGTGAAAGGCATGAATCCATCAGTTTCTTCACTCGCTTTTGGTTAAACAGCAGAATAGAGTAAGCTGGAAACCAGTCTAGAAAGAGGAAACTCGGAATTCAAAGCCCATCAAACATGGAAACGGCAATTACATTTCCGTAGAAGTGCAATTGCTACAGACTTCTCAGTAACAATGCTTAGCAGGGTTAAATTTTGGCTCTGCTTTTTGCGGCGGAAGTACGAAGGAAAGAGGTGGAACTGGAATATAAGAACAAAATTATGGAAATGTAATAGTGACTTGGATCAGGGGGTAAAATTATAGGTGTGTACTCATCCAGGTTGTGGGACTGTATGAGTGTCCAGTCTCAGTAAAATTGTGTCCTAAATCAGGTTGTTGTAGAATTGTATGTGTGTCCTGACTCAGGTTTTGTATTTGTATGAGTATTCTGACTCAGGTTTTAGAACTGTATGAGTGTCCTGCCTCAGATGGTAAAATTATGAAAGTGTCATGAATTTGATGGATAAACTGCATAAGTTTATTGACTCAGGTGGTAAAATTGTGTAAGTGCCCTGACCCAGGTTGTGGCATTGCATGAGTGTCCAGACTCAGGTGGTAAAATTGTGTAAGTGCCCTGACCCAGGTTGTGGTATTGCATGAGTGTCCAGACTCAGGTGGTAAAATTGTGTAAGTGCCCTGACCCAGGTTGTGGCATTGCATGAGTGTCCAGACTCAGGTGGTAAAATTGTGTAAGTGCCCTGACCCAGGTTGTGGTATTGCATGAGTGTCCAGACTCAGGTGGTAAAATTGTGTAAGTGCCCTGACCCAGGTTGTGGCATTGCATGAGTGTCCAGACTCAGGTGGTAAAATTGTGTAAGTGCCCTGACCCAGGTTGTGGCATTGCATGAGTGTCCAGACTCAGGTGGTAAAATTGTGTAAGTGCCCTGACCCAGGTTGTGGCATTGCATGAGTGTCCAGACTCAGGTGGTAAAATTGTGTAAGTGCCCTGACCCAGGTTGTGGCATTGCATGAGTGTCCAGACTCAGGTGGTAAAATTGTGTAAGTGCCCTGACCCAGGTTGTGGCATTGCATGAGTGTCCAGACTCAGGTGGTAAAATTGTGTAAGTGCCCTGACCCAGGTTGTGGCATTGCATGAGTGTCCAGACTCAGGTGGTAAAATTGTGTAAGTGCCCTGACCCAGGTTGTGGTATTGCATGAGTGTCCAGACTCAGGTGGTAAAATTGTGTAAGTGCCCTGACCCAGGTTGTGGCATTGCATGAGTGTCCAGACTCAGGTGGTAAAATTGTGTAAGTGCCCTGACCCAGGTTGTGGCATTGCATGAGTGTACAGACTCAGGTGGTAAAATTGTGTAAGTGCCCTGACCCAGGTTGTGGCATTGCATGAGTGTCCAGACTCAGGTGGTAAAATTGTGTAAGTGCCCTGACCCAGGTTGTGGCATTGCATGAGTGTCCAGACTCAGGTGGTAAAATTGTGTAAGTGCCCTGACCCAGGTTGTGGCATTGCATGAGTGTCCAGACTCAGGTTTTGCGGCTGTATGAGTTATAGAATTGCATGTGAGCCCTTATTCAGGTTGTGTATCTGTACGATTATCCTGTCTCAAGTTGTTGGGGGACTGTATGAGTGTTCTGCCTCGGATGGTAAAATTGTGCGAGTGTCCTGACTCATGTTGGTGTAAAATTGTATGTGCGTCTTGACTCAGATTGTGTGTTTGTATGAGTGTCCTAACTCGGGGTAGTGAGACTGTTTCAATGTCCTGACGCAGGTGGTAAAATTTTGCGAATATCCTGACTTTGGTGGTGGAACTGTATACATGTTCTAACACAGATGGCAAATTTTATTTTGATTTTTTAGTCATTTCTTTCTTAATCGGGGATTCTTAGGTGGTGTTCATCTCTAAGCTAGTTCGACTGAGGAGGTTAACAATGCCTAATACTGACAACATTCTCATAAATTCACCCACCGAAAGAGGTTTGGAAGATACAACGACTGAAACTTTGCCTCATAACCAAGATACCCTTGCTGCTCTGAATCGTGCTATTATCTGTTATGTAACTCATTAATGTTAAAGTACTGCAGTCATAGCAGAAATGGTGTGTATAAGTCAAGATAACCTGGCAAGCCCATCCTTTTTTCAGGCAGATTCTGAATTTAGATTTTTTTTCCTCTCCTATTGTTGTCACTTGAAGGAAGCCCAGTCTGCTTTGCTATTTAAGTCATAGCTGGCGAAAGAAGAATTCATACCTTTTCCAAGGGTATTAGTGTGAAGTACTTTACTACTTCTACTGCTACGATTAGCAAAGCACATAATAATAACAATAAATTCTTCATCTAACAAATCCGTATTACCTTAGATTCCATTTTACATTGTTTTATTGATTTTTTTTTATTTTCACCTACTTTAAACATATTGCTCTAAGGTTAAATAAACGGACAACTTTTTTTTATTAAAAACATGACAAATTTGACTTTTTTATAAACAGGTTCGTCTCAAGAAGAAAATATTTGCTTGTTTATAATTATAACAGATGTAATTATTTGCATCTATTTTGACGCATGAAATATTTTAGTTTCCTTTCTTTCATAATATACAATCGTGCCTTAATTAACGAACGCTATTATCCTTGACCGCTATTTCAGACATACTATACGTGTATACATTTGGGTCAACCTCCTTCGGATAACTATGCACTTTTTGTAAAATGTCTAATGTTTTTCTGAGCGATTATACAGTACAGTCAGTTAAGTGCCGTACATGATAGACTCTTGGGCGATCATGTCACTTTCGATCAATGACTGACTAGAAGATTTTCACGCAGTAAGTTGACATTTCATTCTGCAGTAGACTGGCCGCTATCCAAGGCTATAGAACCCAACCTACCTTGCTATTTAATCCTTTTATCCAAATCAGTCAGTTAAGTGCCATACGTGATAAACGCTTCGGTAATCATGTCCATTTCGATCCATGACTCACTAGGCAGAAGATTTTCTTGCAGTAGATTGCCATTTCTTCTGCGATAGACTAGTTGCCAATCCAGGCTACAGAACTCAACATGTCCTCCTATTCAATCTTTTTTCCAAATCAGTCAGTTAGGTGCCATTCGTGATAAACGCTTTGGTGGATCATGTCCATTTCGATCCATGACTCACTAGACAGAAGATTTTCTTGCAGTAGATTGCCATTTCTTTCTGCGTTAGACTGCTGGTCGATCAAGGCTATAGAACCCAATCAGTCTTCCTATTCAATCCTTTTATCCAAATCAGTCAGTTAAGTGCCATTCGTGATAAACGCTTCGGCGATCATGTCCTTTTGGATTCATGACTAAGCAGAAGATTTTAACCTCAGTAGATTGCTGTTTCTTTCTGCAGTAGACTGGTTGCCAACCAAAGCTATAGAATCCAATCTATTCTGCTATTTAACACATAACTGGAGGAAGAAGAAATGAATAAGAATCAACGGTATTTGCGCTTAAGTGGATGCAACGAATTTAACTGGAATTCGAACTCCAGTCTCTGATTTCTTATTCCGAACCGAATTGCATCACAAAGCATTTCTTGAAAATTAAATGAAACAAAACTAATTAAAAAATCAGTTGCAGATATTATACATTACTTCGCTTCGTATATTGTAAATAATTATTTTCAGTTAGTTTATTCAGTTATTTGGCTTCGGGTAAAACGCATGTATTTTGGTGGCATCTATACAATGTTTATTTTTAATGTTTTATTATAGGAGATTTTATATCTGATTTTAAGTTCGGAGAGTTGTTGATCGGTTAAGTCATTAAGTGAGTAGTTTTTTATCCATGCACAAACGAATGAAATTCATAGTATTTTCATTAATAATAATACGTTACCATTTATATCGAAACCTTAATCGCAACTTTACAACACATGGCATGATTTTTCCGACTTAGAGTCTCAAGGAAAACACAACGAGCAGCAATCCAAGCAGTACATCAAGTTGGCAATCCCCAAACGCTTTCCACATTTGCCGGAAATTATTAGACATTTCCATTTTCCAGACGCAACGAAAAATGAATGTTTTTAATTTGCTATTTATATTCAAACAATTGTGTACTTAATGGACCACTTTATTTTAACGTTCCTAATATCTCAATTATTCTCAGCATTTCAATTTTGTTATGCAATTTTGTAATTAAAGAATTAACAAATGGGGAGAAAATTTCTTCAAAAATTCATTTGAAGTGCAAACACTTTCCAGTCCAAATTGAATCTATAAACATTTGTCTGGAAGTCAATTAAAAACAAATGATTTTTAAATTTAATTCACAAGAGAAAACCGTTGCAGGTAAACATTTCAATTTGCTTAATACTTTAATGTGTCTTCCATAGCAATAATTTTCAAAAGTTATTAATGCAAGATAAGGTCACTTAAAATAATACTGGTGAATCATGGGAATGGTAAAGAAAACAGCAACAAACTGAAATCGCAATTTATATTTTATTCTTTAAATTCGGATATTTCTTGGAAATTTCAAGTGTCGGAAATTCTTTTCAATGCTTTTGCATTGGTCATTAGAAAAAACATAACAATCAACAAATCATTGAACAGCAAAAAGTATACACAGATTAAAACTTTATATTGAGATATTTTCGTTCTTTTGTTAATTGTTCATCTAATACAGGGCTCAAGGGCTGCTCTTGAATATTTATTTTATTTGTTTGCTTAACGGCATATCAGCTTGTTATGGGTTATTTAATACCAAGATTTAAAGACTTTGAACGCAATTGTGGGCCTTCAACTACAGATAAAATGTATTATTAGTCATTTTACAACAAATAGGTTATTAGTCATTATTTTTATAGAAAAATGTATTGCTAATATTTTTGTTATAAAATGTATTTTTATACTTTCATAGTGTTTTGTTTTAGTTTGGAGTTTCACTATTTACCCATAGTTGAGACCATAATAGGTGCTACCACCCCGAGTCAGATTGAGCCTGGGAACAACCACAATTAAGAGTTAGTTACACACTCCTCAAAACTTCCGATTTCTCGATTAAAGGCCTTGCAACCGGATGTTAGCTTATCGTCATACCCAAGACTAAGTTAGTGAATAAGGTTGCTGTATGAACGTAAAAGAAAGTAAATGCACATTATCAGTATATGTAGGATGAATAAACGTTAGATGAACGTTAAAATTGTAGGGAAGTCTGTTTCACAAATAACTTTTCTCTGGAAGAATCTGAGAAGAAATTTCTTCTTACCATTGGAATACGAAAAGAATGTAGATGATTCAACCTTGTATACGTTGTATGGTGTGTACTAGCTGTAAAGTTATGAATTTATAGAAGTAAAAGTGTAGCTCGTCTGAACGTTTGCAATGGAAATAATGATAGAGTTGCGATGGGCTTGTAACATTTTATCTGTGAGAAAGGGGCTCTAGGTTTTAAAATAATTTATCGCCCACAAAACGCGAAATGCTTTTGAATCCTGTCATTGTTGGAAAGTGAGCATTGAGCAGCAATACTTTCATTGAAACTTTCTGCCTCATGAAAAATTAAATCTTTTTTAAATAGCAATATTAAAAGTGAAAGAATTCTAAGAGTATACTGTGGTCTGGAATATATTTAATTTTTTATCCACCATTTTTTCATGATTTTGTGGTTCATGGCTCTCCTCAATTTCTATTGTTGTTTTAAGTGACTTTTTGTTATTTTATTATCTCTTTTTCTTCTTGTTTTATTTATGCAATTTTTTAGGTAGATTACTCGTGGTTCTTTGTATGAAATTTTCAGAATTCGTTGGTGTAAGTATATCCCTCTTGCTTCAAACTTCTCCGTTATCTGTGAGGGGATTGTTCAAAATTCAGTGCCATGTGGGAGATTAGATATTGCATAAAACTTATGATATTTCTAAAGATTATTCTTGTCGTAAAGAAATCGTTGACATTTTAGTTTTCTTTTATATTGTTAAAATGTTGTTATTAATTGTAATTAATGAAACAGACTGTGTATCAAAAACACCTTTAAAATTGAGAAAAGTATTTTACAGCCATGTGCAGACAGTTCGCCGACAGACAATTAACAGACAGGACAATTGGTCAACGATTTACGTCTTTTTCAAGTTCAAGCTCTCATTAGGTTTTTTTTTAACTTTCTTTCAAAGCCATTCAGTTGTCATCATGGAGATTGTCAAGACAGAACGAAAAGATAGACAACTTTTATCTGAGGGGTACGTCTATATTGTTGACAAAACTAGAGAATCTAAAAGTTACTGGAGGTGCAAACAACGAAAACTGTGCAACGCAAGATTGACAACAATCGATGAATGTAATTAGCAGAACGCCCTCGACATCAAGACCGCCAACATTTAATAAAAAACTAGATAATAGCTCGAACAATTGTCTGTGAATTGTCTGTCGGCAACTGTTCGTTGACGAATTGTTCGACTACCTTTTCTGCTATGTTTCAAAGCTTATCGTAGCCGTGTTTAGAGTGGGTACAAGCTCCTACTGTCTATAAAATTCCCCCGTGATATATATCCCAAATAATCTCAGAAAATTAAATCCAGCTAGAAGCTAAAGAATGGGCAAAGGCAGAAAACTGGCGCCTCATAACAAACTGATTCTGTGAATGGAGCTCAACAGCCGAGTAAATCAGTCCCATTTACATTCTTCACGTATAATCTGTTTACCAAATTTTATATCAACAACAATTTTCTCGCTACCAGTATTCTGCAACATTATAAAAAAATGAACGGTATTTTTCGGTAAATCAATGTCGACATGGGACTCCAAATAATCTTGGTGATACTAGCAATAATATGTCAGTTATTAAATAATATCAGTGTTTAATCTTAATTTTAAACATTCTAGATCATTTTAAGCTTCTATTATAACAGCAGTTGTTTGTCACAACATTGGTGGGTTTTTCAAACACCCCATTTAAAATATTATAAACATATCATTTAATTCTTTTTTTCGTCTATATTGTCTTGGGCGTTCTTTCAGATTTTTATAGGATAAATGAAAATGAAGAATAAAAACAAGTGGTTTTGTCGCATACAAATCAATAGGTTATTGTGATCTTTGCATATTTTTCTACAACAATTATTAGAAAATGTTTTTTTACTTTACGGTAACACATGTTAGAACGAAAACCTGTAATTCTTTGTAGTCTCTTCATAAAGGTTTTAGGCTAATCATGGAAAATTTAACTTGCTAATTGAAAATATTAAAGAAAAATACTTTGTCAGAGTGTTTTAACACCCCATCGTACTAACGGCGTGTTAATTGTCCTGTAAATCAATATCGACCTAGGATTCCTAAAATAAACCTCGGAGATGTTGGTAAAAGTTTTTTTAAAACAATATCAGTGGTTATTCAGTATTTTACGCTTTTTTTTTATATCATTTTAAACTGATTATTATTTTTGTGTGTATGTATGTGTGCGTTTTATTTTGCATTGGCATTGGCCGTGGATATTTTTCTTATTTTCAAATATGCTGGTTTCAAATCTCAGAAATCAAGATTCAAACCGAGACAAATATCTAGAAAATTAATCAAACTTGCTATTCTCTAAGACTACGTGAATCGTCATGAACAATAAAGTGAATTTGCAAAAGGAGTTTTCGGCCCGTCTAACAGAGTTTATTAATTTAAGGGAGCAATTCTTGCTAGTTGTCATTTTCTTTCCTTTGGCAAATGAGCAGTTCGTGTTTCATTCGTGGCAATCCTCATTTTTCGCTTCACCCGATGTCGACCGTGGATTGTCATAGGAAACAGGGTGCAGGTATGCCTCGTTGCACATTGAATGGATAAAGAAATCTTGAGATATAGTTAAAAAAAAGAATTAATTTATGTCTTGCTTCGATAATGGCTGATATTGGCATAAAATAACCCTTCTCTTTCAGTCGCATTTGTGTTTTTCTGGTTTTCCCTCCCACTCATCCTCTGTGTGTGTGTGTGTGTGTTTATCTGTTTATCTTTCATTTTGTCTTTTCTTCTTTTTATGTATTTATTATTTAAAAGTAAAATAAATTCTTAAAACGAAAAAAATAGTTTAACGAAAGCTTTTAATGCATTTTTCTTTCTGGTGTTGAGTATAATGTGTCTGCAGTGGTTGGAAAGACACGGAAATAAAAAAAAAAGAATATTTCAAAACCAGGAGAATCAAAGGAACATAAAAATAAAACTGTCGTAAATAATTAGGAATATAAGCGTATGTGAGGAAGTAAGTGTGATTGGGTAAATGAGCGAAAGGATATATAAATAGAGTGCGTAAGATGGATACATAATGTGTATGAGTGTGTTTCTTTTTGTGAATGGGAGCAAATATACAGTATTTACATTATTCGGACTATTATCCGCGTCTTTATTCCCATTTGTACGGCATTTCCGCCGTTGTACGCTCTGGCCTTCTTCAGGTGCTAGGAATTTCGAACCGAACCCTTTAGCACCTGAAGAAGACCAGAGCGTACAACTGACAAAACATCGTACAAATGGCAACAAAGATGAGAACAATAGTCCGAATAATGTAAATGCTGTAAATGCTACCTAATCTCAGAAATATAGACAAATACGAGAGCAAATATATATATATATATATATATATATATATATATATATATGAAAAACTATTAAAAACTTGTGAGTTTAAAAATGTATTTGTTTTTACAGTATTTTTCTATTATTATATTTTATATTTGAGACCGCCCTCAGTCCTTCATCAGAAACAAATGATTTTAAAATTTGAATTAGAAACAATTCAAATTTTAATGCTTAAAGTAATAAGAAATACATTTTTGTGTATCTTTTGAAAATATATTTTCAAGATAATAAGAATTTTGTGTCTATTATATTTAATAATGTGTTTGTTTGCTTTTTGTTTTTTTGTAATATACGAATATTCTTTAGCAAATGCAGTTATGTTGAGCGAATACTCTATTTTTGTTTTATCCCAAGATTTCGAAGTATGTTTTAAGAAATAGATTGTGTCATTATCTTTCGCAAAATAATTTTTTCACTTATTCTTTTCATTTATATACACAAATGAAAGATATGACAAAATTCTCCATGTCCATAGGCGTCTTGGGTTTTCTTAAAACCAGGTGTTGTTATTACCTGGTCATTTGTTGCACACTATTTGACCCATTTTTCTCCTCGGTCCTTGTGGATTCCTAATCCAAAGTTGCCAGTTGTCCTCCACTTCCCTCTCTTTGCCTACCTTGACATTCAAGTCTCCCATGATGATTCTGATTTCTTGGGTTTTGCACTGTCCAGTGGGGAGTAGAAAGATTTTATTTCTTCCTCAGTGTTTTGCGTGGTTGTTCAATAGACTACTATAATACATATGTTCAAGGGTCCCTTTCATTTTGATCAAGATGACTTATTCTGATAACTAGCAGTATCCCAGAAGGCATTTCTTCATTTCTTTGTCCAGTATTAAGTCTACGCCATTTTCGATATTTTTACCTCGCGTATATTATCCTGTCACTGCTGAAGTCTCCATTGTTAAGCCATCTAGTTTCGTATATTTCCAGAATATTGTTGTTCAATCTGCTCATCTCCTGCATGACATTCTCGAGTTGGCCATAGTTGTTCAGCGCCCTGACGTTCCCTGTTCTTAGAGTATTTCTTTTTGTTTGTTTGTTGTGCAAATTCGCAGGATAATGGTCCAGAGACACCTGTTGCTCATGTCGTTCCTTTCCAGGCGAGAGACAAACTTCGAAACAATCGCTGGATGACTATCAGTTGACACCTGCTGCCCATGTCGGTCTTTACCGGGCGAGGAGTTCATTCCTTTGGAATTAACCCCCTTCACGGCGTTAGGTTTCATATATCAATTTTTCGAGGGCATGCAGATAATCGTAGTCTATTCATTATCTATATATCTTAATATTAACTAAAGTATAAAATTATTTTATTTTTTTAACAATCCTATCCATTGGAACCCTGCAGAGAGTTGATGCATTCATAGACATTCAAAAATACCTGACAGCCTTTCATATCTGTCAGTCTATCTATCAGAGAGTCTCCCTCTCACATGTTAATGTCAGTCAATCAGTTAGTTAAGTGCCATACGTGATAGACATGACTGAGTGGGCAAAAGATTATCCCTCAGTAGGTTACCATTACTTTTTGCGGTAGACTGGTTGCCAGCCAAGGCTATAGAACCTAATCTTTCCTGTTATTTAACCCATAACTGGAGGAAAGAGACTGATGAATACCTTTCCCAAGGGTATTTGCGCGTAAGTAAATGCAAGGAATTCAGCTGGAATTCGAATTCGGCTTACTGATTTCTCGTTCCAAGCCGATATCCACTGCACCACAATGCACGTGTGCGTGTGCGTATACGTGTGCGTGTGTGTGTGTGTGTATGTGTGTGTGTGATTAGTTTACGTTTAAACACTTACGGGTTGCAAGTGCGTTTAAGTATATAATTACACAGTAATCTTAGCTCGTCACAATATTCCTCTTTCCTATTAGAAGTCTTTCTTTCTCTTTTCTTTTTCTTTTTTCTGTTTTTTCTCTTTTACTTTAATCGTTCTTCCTTTACTTTTCTTTTTCTTTCTGTTCTTTTTCTCTCCCTCTCACGTTAATCTTTCTTCCTTTATTTTTCTTTTCTTTTCTTTTCTTCTCCCTCTCACTTTAATCTTTATTCCTTTATATTTCTTTTTCTTTCTTTTCTTTTGCTTTTTTCTTTTTCTCTCCCTCCCACTTTAATCTTTCTTTCTTTTCTTTTTCTCTCCCTCTCACTTTAATCTTTCTTCCTTTACTTTTCTTTTTCTTTTCTTTTTTTCTCCCTCCCACTTTAATCTTTCTTCTTTTATTTTTATTTTTCTTTCTTTTCTTTTTCCACTCCCTCTCACTTTAATTTCTTTCTTTCTTTTCTTTTTCTTTCTTTTCTTTCTCTCTCTCTCTCTCTCTCTATCTATCTATCTATCTCTCTCTCTCACTTTAATCCTTCTTCCTTTACTTTTTTATCGCTTTTTTCTCATCACCTCCCTCATCTTTACTAGTCTTTCTTGTTTCAATTTGAATCCTTCCTTCCTTCATTCTCTACCTATTTTTTGTTAGCATTTTTTCGTTTGTTTTGTTTTTTTTTGTTTTTTTTTTTGCGGGGGTGGGTATTCATTTTAAAAATCATTTTCGTCAATGTTTTTGTTTCACTTGGTTATTCTTAATTATTTCCCAATTCTTATCATTATTTCAAAATTATTTAATTTATTCCATCTTTATAGCTTACGTGTGTGATTTTGAACAGAAAGGTCTTCCGTAATAGCCACCGTTAGCAGAGATTTAATCGCTCGAATAAAAACCTAAAGTCAAATCTACTTTAAGATGTGCACTCGAGCCCGAAACGAAAACGAATTAAGATTGCTTTTAATTTTGTAATCGTTTATTAATTTATCAGATTCGATAAAAAAATTAAAATTAAAATTAAAAGGCAGTTATCTTCGCTTCGCATTTATTTAGTATTTTTGCACGTTTTCATTTAAATACAATTTTAATCCCCGCTGAATATGACATATTTATAAATCAAGATTTTCGATATCACATTATGACATTGTTCCATGGTTGAATAAATTCTAAATATCAACTTTAAGTTATTTTATGTTTTATTTGTTAGGAACTCTCTATTGGAAAATGTAATTTTCATCTATCATCTTCTTATAACATAGTTGTCATGATTTTCCCATTTCTTTCTAACTGTCGTTTGGTAAAGAAATATATCTTATATAGTAATGTTTCTTATTATAATAGTTATGTATTTAAGCTCACTGGGAGTAACTAGGTAGTTACATTTGTCTTCTTTTTTATGGTAATGGTAAAAATAGCCGTTTCCATACAGGAAACATTCGGTATTCAATTATTGTTACGGCCAGTTAAAATTTATTAAACCTTTTTATGAAAATAGTTTTTCTAAGGTTATCAGAATTCTCAGTTTCAATAAATATAATACACTGTTTAATAATGATGAGAGTTTCTTTTGAAATCTTTTGTTTTTTGGTAGTGTAAAAAGTTAACAATTTGATTAAATCATTACTTTCCCTTCTAGTTACATGAGATACCCATTTCGTTTTTGTTGCTAGTGAAATTATGTGTTTTTTATTTGGTGAAGCTATTTGTTTATGATTTTGTAGCGCCAATCTATAGTGTCTGATCAATAATGCCCTCAGAATGCGCAAGATGAATGCTAGAATAATTCTGGTTATCAATGGCTTGTGACTGAAATAACTCTATACATCCTAGCGGTACTAGAGCTCATTGTTCGAGCCCTGATATATATTTTAAAATATCCAGTGTAACAGGCTGATTTTCAGACAAGTACATGCCTCCTACATAAGGTAGCAAGAGAAAGCGAGAAGGAAATGCTAAACACAAAGTACGAGAAAAATAAATGCATGGTCATCTGCCTAACGAGAAGTCAAAAATGCCAACTAAAGGTCGGGGATACTAAAATCAAGGAGGTGCAGAAATTATATAATACCTAGAAATCGTTTTAACAGAGGGTGGGAAGTGTGACACTGAGACCTGAAGGCGTATAGTCATGGCCAAGGACGCATTCAAAAAACTAAGCAGAGTTTTGAGAAACAGGAACATTTTGTTAGAAACAAAGAAAAACGTACTGAACTGTTATGTATATATGTCCTCCTATATGGCAGCAAATGCTGGACAATCTCATCAACAATAAAGAAGAGACTCGAAGCAACAGAAATGTTCTTCTACAGTAGAATGCTGAGGATACTATGAACCAAACATTTGAGTTTTAGAATAGATGGAAGCGAAAAGGAAACTTATACTAATGCATCAGGAAGAGATAGCTGAAGTTTCTAGGACACGTAATGAGAAAAGACCAATTTAAGAATCTAATACTCACATAACGGATAGAGGGAAAGAGAGACACTGGAAGGCAAGTTCTTGACTAAGTGGATGGCAGAGCAAGTGTTTGGGAGAGATATAATAGAAAAACTGTTAAGAGCTACTGGGAATGTGGAGGCCATGATCGCCTACGCCCTGATAGGAAACTTCACATAAATGAAGAAAATACCCTTCTATTTCAAAGATTAACAATATTGTCGTTTTAAAATCACCTTTTCGTCCTTGTAACCTAAGCTTGATAGATATCGAATCATTTCTAAAAATTGTGCAGTTTACTTGAAATAACTTAGAATTGTGAAACCGAATTGCTACATTAGGCCATAGGACACATAAAGTAGATAAACAGGATGAAGCTTAGAGAGTGAACCGCTAATAAAAATAGGTTTATTCATTTGAATTTTTTAGAAGCTACACATGAAAGCAATTAAGATAACGAATTTGGTATAAATAATTTTTAATAAATGATTTTCGATACTTTATTATATTAGTCACCATCCGCTTCGTATAACATTATTTTCCAATAATGATTTGATTGCTGCCAACCTCAGGTAATTCATTCGACTGTCGAGCAATTTTCAGCAAGTAATTTATTGCAGGAAATAATGTAAACTATTTTTGGCATTTATGCTATCTTCAAACAGCAAATGTTTTTGTGTCTGAATTGCATTGTTTGCTTTCTTAGATATAAAAAAACCTACGATATATATATATATATATATATATATATATATATATATATAGTCATCCGCAGACAGATCTGTTTTGCTGTATCATCAGTACGGTTAGGCTCCGATTGCTTCTTAACCCAGGATTGAAACCCAACCGAATTGATGTCAGTCGACGATTCTACCTATACATATATACATATATATATATATATATATATATATATATATACTCTGTTTTCTTTTAAGAAAAACTTTAAACACCGGTCATATTTCCGTAATAAATTTATTTCAGTCAATAATTGTTGTTGCCAACAATCACCGACTTCATCAGACGGAAGGCCCTATTCGACTTGTTTCATGTCGTATTACTACGGAATGAAAGTTCAGTCAAGGCCAGGCGGAGGGGGAGGCAACATAGGATAGCCCACTATAATAAGTATTTCCGTTTATATATATATATATATATATATTTATATATATATATATATATATATATAATGCTCTCATTATGATTGAGCTCTCTGGAGAAGAAAATTTTAAAAAGTTTCCACTTCTGCTATATGCGTGAGTCTTCAGAAATGAATTGAGTTCTTTCGGTGACTGGCGTGTGTATACACTTCTTCTATACAACACGTTAAAATTTCCTTTCTCTGATTCCATGTGCCTATAGCTTAGGGAATAGCGACTCCGACTAACACCAAATCGGTCGAGTTTCAATCCCAGCCAAAAGCACGTGGATGTGCCTAGCCACACTGATGAGCTGTGATACAGCGAAACAGGCTTGTATGTGGATGACTAATATATATATAAGCCGACGTAATATACCGAAAAGGTGTTTTTTTATTATATTCTATTTTCTAAGTTAACATCAATAAATACAAATCAATTTTATTATTCTTAAAAGCATGATGATATGGAAGTCATTAGATTAAAATCAAAATCGAAAGATCGAATGAAATTTATTAAAAAAAATACTGCTAATAAAGAAAAGAAAGCTGAATTACTGTTTGATATCAGTTCTTTTGTATAGTAGTGAATTCTAGACATCACCCAACAAATAAAGAAGAAACGGAACGCAACAGAAATGTGGTTCTACAGAAGGATACTGAGAATTTCAAGAACGAAGTGAGTAAACAACGAGGAAGCCTTAAAGAAAATCAGAAAGAGAAAGCTGACATTTATTGGGCACAAAATAAGGAAGGAGGGATTGAAAATCTTAACCCTCAAAGGGCATATCGAGAGCTAGGGAAAAGCAGCAAGTCAACTACTTGACGAATCAGTGTGAATGGATAATGAAACGGAAGTAAAACCTTGATGTATAAAGACAATAATGTTGTTGAAACAACCTAGTGTTTTTTTTTTTAAACTCAGGGATTTATTTATAAAGATATAAAAGAACGTTCCTAGTACATTAACGTCTTTTTCTGAGATAGGTTAATAGGAGTAGATCGGTTCACCTACTGTCCAGTTCACCCTCCCCACTAGTCTTTTGAACAGATGTAGAGGTTTATCCCTTGGTAATTTACGATTGTGTTTTCGTTTCCTTCTAGAGATTCTGTTTCACTCTGAGTAGCCCCTTGCGAGTTAGTGACATTATCGCCTTGCTTCGGATAAATTGATTTATATTTTTATATGACTGCCTTTATTTTCTCCTACTCTCTTGGAACTGTATTGCTAGGAAACGCCATACCACTTACTTAGACTCGATTCACATTCATTTAACCCAAAATTGTCCGCTCGAATATGTTTTCCTTACGAGCTGCTACTTTGTAGAACAGACTCTCGTGTGGTTGCTTCCATAAAAACTTCAATTTTGATCTGCTCAAGGCCCATTCATCTTTCCTACTTATCCCCGTAACTTTCATTTACTACCGCTTTGTCTCCCTTTGTCTTTGTCTCCCTTTGTCTTTGTCTCCCTTTTATATCACTTACCGCATTACTATCTTAAATTCGATTCTCTGCATTAAATGACTAATGAATCTTGTACTAGGTGAAATTTAGCATTTAAAAGTAAGCCATTCCATATATGCTGTCTTGAATAGCATATATAACTTGTATTTATATTATTAATAGAAATAAATTTCCAAAAATTGATTTTAAAGTGTGAGTCTAGGTTATATATTTACTAGCAGTATAGTCCGGCGTTGCTCGGGTGTAAAGAAAGCTTTAAAACTAATCCATGGTCCTGGAGCTCAGACACTTTGGACGTTGGCACGAAAGACTAAAAAGCAATAGTTGTTTCCAGTTAAAGCGAAACCGTAGACTGAAACAAAAATGAATTTTGAAGTTTGGTGAGAATCGGATAAAAATTGTGGATTTGCATAAAGGACATACAGACAGATAAACAGACACACATACAAACATCTTGCCTTTTATATATATTCTTGATTTTCTGCACTATTGTAAGAACTGCGACCTTGAAACTTCTGAATGTCGTTTCTTATGTCTTTGTCTATGAGTGTATCAACTTTCATTAAAATCGGACCACTCCTTCTATAACCCGATTTTTTCGATTATCGATTTTCGATATTTATCGGAGGTACCTCGACACAAAACCTAGCTAAGAACACTCGTAGACGCTTATCGTACAACTGTGTAAATTTTCTAGAAAATCGGTTCAGCCGTTTCGGAGTCTATAGGTAACAGACACACACACACTCAGATAAAGTTCCATTTATAAAACAAGTTTATATATATATATATATATATATATATATATATTTCTTATAAATTATCTTTTAGAACATGTACATAACTTCTCTATATATAATCGCTACGAAGGCGCGTCCGTTTCTGCATCGGAGTACCGATGCTTCGTCAGGCGATGTGGTACTGGGAATCCTTTTCATTTTCATTTATGTCGTTTTGTTAGGGGTATTGCCTAGGGTTTTTTGATATTGTGATATTTCGTTGACAGCTGAATTTTACGAGCTGATTTTATCTGTACTACAGCACACACGCGCACACATTTTATATATATATATATATATATATATATATATATATATATATCCGAGTGAATACAGAACGAAGAATTCTTTCCACGTCCAAAACATTAATTTAAAACAGTGCTCGATATATAATGTTCTATATAGAGCTGTGAATATTTATTATAAATTACATTTTAGAACATGTACATAACTTCTCTATATATAATCGCTACGAAGGCGCGTCCGTTTCTGCATCGGAGTACCGATGCTTCGTCATGCGATGTGGTACTGGGAATCCTTTTCATTTTCATTTATTTTCCTAGTACCACATCGCCTGACGAAGCATCGGTACTCCGATGCAGAAACGGACGCGCCTTCGTAGCGATTATATATAGAGAAGTTATGTACATGTTCTAAAATGTAATTTATAATAAATATTCACAGCTCTATATAGAACATTATATATCGAGCACTGTTTTAAATTAATGTTTTGGACGTGGAAAGAATTCTTCGTTCTGTATTCACTCGGAATTATATATATATAATGTGTGCGCGTGTGTGCTGTAGTACAGATAAAATCAGCTCGTAACGAGAAATTGGAGAGCCGAGTTCGAATTCCAGTTGAATTCGTTGCATTCACATATGCGCAAATACCCTTGGGGAAAGGTATAAATCCATCAATTCACCCTCTAGTTATGGGTTAAATAGCAGGACAGATTGGGTTCTATAGCTTTGGTTGGTAACCAATGTCTTGCAGAAATTAATGGCAACCTACTGCGAGAAAATCTTCTGCCCATTTCAAACGTGTATCATGTATGGCACTTAACTGTCTGATATATATATCGGTGTGAATTGGTCGCATAGCGATTTTTTTTAATCGTTTCACCCCAAGCAAGGCATTCCACTGCCATTATTGCGCTTGGGGCTACATAGGGGAAGGTAAATAGAAAGAGTAAGAGTGGTTAGATATAGGAAATGTCAGAAGGGGGTGATAGATAGTTTGGAGGATGAGAAGAGTGTTTGAAAGAATGGAAGCGAGTTAGTGTGTTAGGAGGTGTCTATTGACCTTACATTTAAACTCCTGGAGATTGTAGCCGTCGGGGAAGTAGTCATGTGGAAGGGAATTCCACAGTCGGGAAGTACGAGAAAACAAACTGTTGGAGTAGAAGTTGCGGTTGCATTTTATCGGTCATCTATTTTTGTGTAAAGTCGATAAAAAATGAAGAAGAAAATATGCTCAGCTATTGAAAACGTCTGTAATAAGTGACTTTCTGGGGTGAGACACGAGAAATCAATATGGTTCTGGGTATGTTTATGTGTGATAGCTGTTAATGAAATGATAAAAATTGCATTAGATCTTTAAATAGAAATACAGTGTGAACAGCTTTGCTATTGGTAACATTTTACTGACAATGATCAAAACTTGTTTTTTGTTCCCTCTCTCTCTCTCTCTCTGTGTGTGTGTGTGTGTGTGTGTGTGTGTGTGTGTGTGTGTGTGTGTGTGTTTTATTTCCTGCATGTTTTATTTATTGATGAAGTGTCACATGAAAATGTATTAGAAAGGGGAATAAACAATTGAAGATCCATGATGGCATTTCTTATCTTTTTGGACCATTTTACATTTTTTTTGGGGGGGGGGGGGGCTTTCTTGCATTTATTTGCTTTTGAGATTCCTTCATTGGTTTTTGTTTTTGGCGTCGTTAAAATAAATGAACCCTCACGGATATTCGCAAATAATATAACTTACTACAACACAAATGTACACAGGAACTGAAACATTTGTTTTCATTTTAGTTATTAAATCGTAGCAATAGCGTCAAAGAATTTTAATTTTCTTTTCAAAGTCTTTAACGTGAATCTTTTAGGATTTAAACGTCTAAATGTTAAAAGACATTTCAGTATGAAATTAGCATTTGCGAGCGAAGGCGAAGATTTGTATCTAAATAATCAAAATGTAATGCCGACAAGAGAACTTCAATTATCTGCTGATCCTTTGTTCATCTACCTAATTCTCACTCACTCGCTCTCTCATTCATTCATTCACTAACTCACATATTTCCTGTAGATTCTACTGATGAGTATGGGCCAGTGTTATTAATTTATTCGGAAAATAACATCCGATTTTATTCATGAATGAATGTATTTCAAACAGTATAAATAACAACCCTAGGCGTCTCTATATATCTAACATCGAATTACATGGTTACGATAAAACTTCCCAAGAAATTTTTGAATGTCTTTTAGGTTCAAATTTGTCAAAATGATTAAAAAAGTTGGATTCAGGGAAATACAGTGGGTGCAACAATGTCTCTTATCGCAAATGAGTGAGCTTCTGTAGTGTCGTCCTGGCAACATATAGCCGTGCAATATCATGAAACAGACTTGGCCTTCTTCGATTAAGCAGTACCGGTTGCATTACCTGAATATGCATTTCGTCTATTTGCTGGCAGCAAACTTCGTCAGTGATGCTCTGGTTCGATTTTAAAAACTGTAACGGATAACGCAAATAGTGGACTATCAGAAAATCGCCATAATCTTCAGTTTGTGCAGTTCCGCTTTTTCAAAGTGTTTGAGTCTTTTGTCATATGTGAAAAAAAAAAGAAAAAGGAATAAAAATAGGGATAGAAAATAAAGCAAAAAATAGAAGGGTTGTACGTACTTTATATTCTGTAGTAAATTAAGAATTTTAAATCTCTGTTAATGTTGCCAAATAAGAATTATAAATTCCAAGAGTCCAATCCAAAACACAAATTTTATTCAATAATAAAAGGAACAATTAAAACATTAATTTGCATAAATTGTCCTATATGCGAGAGACAAGCTAGTAACAGATTTTAAAATAAATAAAATAAAAAGGGAAAAATTTATATTTATTAATATTCAAACTTATGAGAACGGTATAAGTTACACCCCTTTAATTGGATGTATTACTGCTGATAATAATTTTTATTTACGTTAATTTACTAACGTAACATTTTAAATTGCCTTTTTTATTATTTAAAGACAATATTTTTATAAAAAAAAACTCAACAATTTTATATTATATTACTCATAGAACAAACATTACTGATATTTGTTCTAAATTAATAAACTTACGAAAAATTATTTACGCGAAATGTAAATAACAATAAGGTTGTATTCACCCTATTATTTAAATATTTGAAAAACTTTATTTAGGCTAAAAGTCAAAATCCATTTACATTCAAGTTATTAAAACTATTATTTTAACTGGAATAAATTAACTATTAGGACAGTTAATATTTAAAATACAAATGGAACTTTGAGAAAACGTAATAGTTCTAATAATATTTCTATTCCATTCATAAAAGTAGCAAAATATTACTACTGAATTAATTACAGCTTCATTTGAAATGAAACGGAGAAAATCCGAATGCGTATTTAATTTATTACGCTCAGATGATTCTTGTAATTAATATAAAACATAAAAGGCTTTGGAATATCCATTATTAGATACCAAAATTTTGCTCTGATCATCTAAGTTGCTAATATTACAACTTAGAAAAATAAATAACGATTTCATTTGGAATGAAACCGGAGAAAATCTGATACGTCCAACCGTTGGAACCGATTAAGAAATTCTAATTTAATTTGACTAATTTGCTCAACACGAAAACTCTTGCAGACGACAATTTCTTCGCGCCAACAGAGTAGATGTTCTCGCTAGCGTTCATTAACAAATACGTATCAAAGAAACGCCCATTTTCCCATATAAGGAATTTTCCAAATAAGGCTTTTTTGCAATAATACCAAAAAACACGCTCATGTTACAAATAAGGAGTTTTAGAATAAATCCTAAAACCTTATATTTGAACAAATTTCAACCCCCAAAATATTTTACAATAAAATATTTAAAAAATATATTATTCGGTTGAAATACAGAAAAATAATTTTTACACATAGTCAAAATATTGTACTGAACGCTTACGATTGTCATAAAGGATCTATTTATCATTACTAATCACGATTCGATCAAAACATTGATCATTCTGATTTCGCATATGCAGCATCGGAAACACTTCAAAACGTCGAACTCTTTAACTTTCGCTAAGTCCATGTAGAACCCAGTTATTGAGTTTCTTCATCTGAACAATTTTCTTCAGATGATCCGATATCGTTGAAATGCAGACACCCATTATCTAAGACATTTCTCTTACACATTTTTTCAACCTTTTATTTACAGATCTTCATGATCTTTTATTTCCAGATGGGCGTCCTCTACCACCTTGACTCTTCAAGATTCATAACCCTACTGTACTGCCTGATCACAATTATGTCTTCACCCTCATGGTCTTTTGCAGCAGTTAGAAAAGCATTATGACCAAGCTTGAACTTGTGCAAAAAGTCATTGTCTTTTTTCTTTTTTATGATCGAGATGTGAGTTGTATTAAGTTTCAAGTTAACTTCTAAAATATAAGATTAACAAAGACGAAACTTTAAAAACATAGAATGACTAACACATTATTGAGCAACCCTTATAATATATTAGAACACAAATGGTTTATTCTAAAATCGGGAATTATTTTCTGAACTACCTAATAATAACACGTTAGACGTCGCTGCTATGCTTTTCACTGGATTAAGTTGCTGACTTCATGACCGATCCATTCTGAGTTGTCTTTCTCCTAGAATTGTTGCCAACTAATGCTGAAGAACCCGTTCTCGCCTGCTATTTAATCAGTTTTGGTAGCAGAGGAGAAATGCAGGATTCATAATTTCATTAGCTCGAAAGTGAATGTAACAAACAAAATTATGTAAACTTAAATTCGAACCCAGCACGCTAGTTATTCTTTCTGAGCTGCTAACCATAATGCTACCTACACATCCAGCTGTAATTTTGAATTTGATTGACTTTTATTTCCTCTGAGTGCATTTGTTGCATTTATAGACATGGTTTGTTCATTGATTGTAGTTTTGCCGAGAGATTAAACAGAATTTGAATTTTTAATACAAAATAGGCTAATATCATAAATAAAGTTTTGTCTCTTCACTGATTCTTGAATGGAAAGTTATTTTTGAACTGTGATTATATTTGATCAAGTATAATAGATAAACACCTAGAAACGATAAATATTCCTAAGTTATACTTTTGTTTTAATTATCATGTGATCATAAATCTCCACATTTTTTTTCCTTAATTACATATGAATTGCTATATATTAAGAGAAAATATTCCAATGTAGAGTAGCCGTTTTTTTCGACTGGTCTTTATAAAAGGCTAGAGAGTCAAGTCTATCACAGCTGGGGAGGAGAGAGAGGGATTTAGTTTTTTTTTTTTTTTTTTTTGCAAGGACAATAGCGCATAAGGGCAAGCAACAGACTAAGCCAGAATTTGAACGCTACTCGGCGATTCCTCTTATCACGTCCATAACCGTTCTATTAACCGCTTACCATTGCAAATTATGAACGCTTATATCATATTTTACTTATGACGTTAAACTGCTTAGGCTTGGTAAGAGTCTTTAGCTTTGAATAACAAATTGTCTAAGAGAAGAAAATCTCTGAAATAAAAGCCTCTCCACCTACTCTGTGTAAAAAAAAGTATAGGCTGAACTCTCTAACCATGGTGAGTAATCTTCCTAGAGAAGGTGTCTCAATGAAGAGACTGCGTTTCCAGTCTCCTAGACTGGTTGGTGTTAATAAGGATATACAGCTGTAAAACTCGCTCCAATATTTCATGATAGTTCAATTGCGTATGATAGGTTGACCATGTAAATCATGGACCCAGCTTATCAAAGACGATTTAAGGAAGCTGAGATTACAGCCACACCTTACACAAAATCGGGCGACCTGGAAAAGAGCCATAAAAAAACCCCGTCCTACCCATGCTAGTATGGAAACGGACGTTAAACGATGACGACGATGATGGTGATGTTTTAATAATGATTTAGCTCTTTAAATAATAAAATTTCAATCAATTTTGTACTTATATCAAGTTTTCGTTTATTGCCATGTATGCTTATACATTTAGAAACGGATTTTCCATTAATTAACTCGACATATTTTATTTTATTGCTTAAATGTTGTTTTAGTGGACAGCCATGTTTGAGTAAATGCTATGTTTATTTATTGAACAGTATATATTAGGTTTCCATATACCGGCCTGAATATTCAAGAAATCTTATCAGAAAAATATGTGTTCTCCGGCAGGTTTACAGCCTGCGTCCCCTAGGGGGAACCGTTATTAGATTTCGCGAATAAAAAGCGATGGAAATAAATAAATAAATATACTGTTTAATAAATAAACATGAAAAAAATAAATATGGGTATACACTAAAGATAACGTTTAAGCAATAAAATAAAATATGCTTATATATATATATATATCTGTATATATATATATATATATATATATATATATATATATATATATAATATATATATATATAAGCATATTTTATTTTATAGGCTGAACTATATATATATATACAGAGAGAGAGAGAAAGAGAGAGAGAGAGAAAGAAAGAAAGAAAGTGAACAGACAGAAGGTAATGTCAATTAGCTAGGCGACAAAATTTTAACTTATATTTATTCGATATTTATATATATATATGTGTGTGTGTGTGTGTGTGTGTGTGTGTGTGTGTGTGTGTGTGTGTGTGTGTGTGTGTAATATGTTAGCGCTTTGCACATATTTTCAGTACTTATGTTCCTGCTTTTGTTATACTTGAAGAAAATGCTCACACACACACATACATACACATACGCACACGCACATACGCACACGCACATACACACACACACACACAAATATATAATTATTATCTATTAATGCAAATACTGATAGAGTTTCGAGAGCCTTGCGATTTTTGACTGTAGGAAAAGGTTGATTGTTTAGGAAATAATTCGGAGCCTTGTTGTCCATTAATTATTTGTACCATAGATAAAAGTTCGTAAATCTATCTCTAGTTTGATGTTATTTCCCTGAAAAATGTTCTGATAAAACCTATTCCTTAATTCTTGGTTCAAACATTTACTGATAAAATTCGTCATGCTTAGTACAGAAGGTTGAATCATCCACATTTTTTCGTATTCCATTACTAAAAAGAAACAACAGATTCCCAAGAGGATGCTTCCTCGGTCGCTACAATCTTAACCTGTTCAAATCTAAGGTTAACCGTTATCTATCCTAGCTTTTAAGATTTGCATTGGGGTGTGCAATGGATCTCGTCTCGGAACGACAAATCGGGGAGCCGAGTTCAAAATCCAGTTGAATTCCTTGCATTCACTTACGCACAAATACACTTGGGAAAGATATTAATCCGTCTCTTCCCTTCATTTATGGGTTAAATAATAGAACAGATTGGGTTCTATAGCCTTGGCTGGCATCCAGGCTACTGCAGAAAGCAATGGCCACTTACTGTGGGATAATCTTCTACCCATGATTGAGACATGATCACCCAAAGCGTGTATCACATATGGCATTTAACTGACTGATTGGGAGAACAATAGTGCAAAAGTTACCTTAGATTTTCTAATATTCGGAACATATCTACATATAGTATAAATGTTACGTTTTTCGGATCATATTTTTTTTTAATCATTTCACCCCAAGCAAGGCATTCCACTGTCACTATTGCGCTTGGGGCTACATAGGGGAAGGTAAACAGAAAGAGTGGTTAGATATAGGAAATGTCAGAAGGGGGATGATAGATAGTTGGGTGGGTGGGAAGAGTGTTTGAAAGAATGAAGTTAGTTTGTTAGGAGGTGTATATTGACCTTACATTTAAACTCCTGGAGATTGTAGCCGTCGGGGAAGCAGTCATGTGGAAGAGAATTCCACAGTCGGGAAGTGCGGGAAAAGAAACTGTTGGAGTAGAAACTGCGGTTCCATTTTATCGGTTTCACTGTAAAAGGGTGGGATCTAGTTGTTAATCTAGTATCTCGTGCAAATTCGAACCTAGGGGGCACCAGTGATCTAAGTTCATCGGAGCAGAAGCCGTGAAAGTATTTATAGAAGAGACACAGGGAAGCCACGTCGCGCCAGTGAGAAAGAGACTGCAGGCGGTCTGCTAAGTCGGTATCGATCACATTACAGACCCTCCGCTGTACCTTGTCTAGAAGCCCAAGGATAATAGCAGGGGCACCCGACCAGATATGGCAACAGTATTCAATGCACGGGCGGATGGTAGATTTATAAATGTGCAGGATAGATTCAGACGGAAAAAACCTCCGGGCCCTGCACAGAGAACCGACTTTCATAGCAGCGGATTTAGCAATGAATTCGATATAGTCATTCCACTTGAGGTCCGCTGAAAGTGTAGTGTTTTACTCTCTGGGAGGCAAGCCTGGTCCATGCTAATAGGAGGTAGGTGCGATTGTCTATGATGATTAATTGATAGTAGCTTCGTTT
>JBBBDQ010001671.1:4102500-4197500 GCA_037127315.1 Ascarosepion bandense
CAGGTGGTAAACAGTTCGTGTTACCTATGTTGGAAACTTGCCGGTTCACGTGAACAATAATGTGATGTCTAAGTCCCGCCACAGACGTATAAACCATTGAAAACCTGAACATGTCACCACCTCTCTCTCGCCATGAGTTTTGGGAAGAGATATATGCATGTATAACACATAACTCAATAACTCCTGGGCCTAACTAATAAAACAGCAACTTTTAGGCAAAATTCGACTTAATTCATCAACATAGGGTGATACATTGATTCCAATGCTTCTCTAACAATTCGATTCCTTTTTTGTAGAACGATTTGTCTTTAGCCTCAAAATACACATCTGTTTCTGATATCACTTCTTCAGTGGAGCCAGATCTCTTTCCCTGGAGCATTCTTTTGAGGTCTGCCAACAGCCAGTAGTCGTTGCTATCGACTCGTGACACGGTGCGTTGTTCTGATGAAAGATCACTCTTTTCTTCTTCATTTGTGGCCGTTTTTTAGCGATTTCTTCCTTCAAACGTATCAATAGTAATTGCTATTAATGTTTTGTCGTTCTCAAGGTAATCGATGAACGAAATAATACCTTGTGCATCCCAAAATACAGACGCCAAAACCTTGCCTGCTGATGTTTTCGTCTTTTGGTCACATTAGACGGCTTTCATCTGTTCCTGTCCATTCAGCTGACTGACAATTTGACTCCGGAGTGAATTAGTGGATCCTTGTTTCATTCATTGTCGCATATTTATGCAAAAACTCTTTCTTGATGCGTTGAAACAGTTACAAACAAATCTCTGAATCGTCGACGCGTTGTTGTTTTTGATCGACAGTGAGCAAATGTAGAACCCATTTTGAACAAAGCTTTATCAATGACAAATGTTCATTGCAAAATGATGAATACACTGCTTTCATATGTTCATCTCAAGCAACTTTAATTTACAGTTGTTTTCTTTTATGTTTTTTAGGACAACTGACGATTTGGGGCGAGCTGAGCGTTCAGCATCATTTGTGTCTGTACGACCGCATTTGAAGTTAGCATACCACCTTTTAACCGTTGTTTCCAACGGATCAGAGTCCGTATAACAGTCATCAAGCCATTACTTTGCTTGAATAGTATTTTTATAATTAAAAAGCATTGCTTTATCAATACACGAAATTCAGATTTTTTCATTGTTTTGAAAACTTGCAACAGTACCTTCAATAATTGTAATTTGTAAACTAATATTCCGATCGGGCCCAACCATTTCACGTGTCATTTGAAGGTTAGTACTTTATAAAAATAATATCGATTTTTTATTAGTGGCGCCTTCTATATGTGATGCGTTAGTTGGCAATGCTATATTCTTGTTCTATATATAGCATACTCTGCATCCGTTTAATTTGATGCTCAATGACAAGCCGAATCAAAATAGTTGAACAAATAAAGGAATTGCATCAATTTTTATTATTTTCATGCAGTTTGTTCTATATGTACTCAATGATCAAATATTCTTCTCTGTAAATTTGTGATTAGTCAATGACTTAGTAGCAATTTAATGAATATAAGCATTTTAAAATGGACATGAGGATCTGCTGAAATTCATTTCGTGCATTATTTGAGAAAGAAATTGCTTTGAACATGGCATAGGGTTCATCTGAATATTTTCATAACTGTTGATCTGGTATTTACACTCCAGTGAGTGGATGTTCTGTGGAAGTAAATGCCTTGGGTGTAGGAGAATAGCCAAACTCATTCAAATTGATAGACAGGCAACATTAGCCCAAACAGCAACACTTCGCGACGAAAAAAGCAGAAGATCTTTTCTTAACGTACAGCAAGTTCAAACTTGCTTTGCGCTGCATTAGTTACACTGGCTTTGTCAGACACTAGTGTTCTTGCGGTCTACGCGGTGTCCCTTCCAGAATACTTCTTCGCGAGACCAATTTCTGATGCCATAGCATACGCAATGGAATGCTGAAAGTATTTCGGTACTGAACCGCTTCCCATTAATGCGAACAAATGACATTTTCATAATAAAATTTCAAACCAGTTTATATGTTAATATTATAACACCTCATTAATCTGGGCATATAAAATCTGTTCTTCTTAGTTATAATTACAACACACGAACGCACCTGAACATGATGATGATGATGATGATGATGAGGATGATGATCATTGTCATAGCTCGTAAGAGAAATTTTATTATAAATAAACATCACGATCTAATAATTTGTGTGGTCATCTATAACGTTTTTTTTTTCTTCTTCTTTCACGAGCGCGCTAATAACGGCAAACGCGTTCAGGAAATTTCATTACCGATACAAACTGCAAAGAGGAACGATCGTTTTATTTACGTTTTTATGAGAATATACAAGAGGGACAATCAACAATTTTATCTTCATACCCTGCCTGGTGGAAAACGCTGCTGGTGGCGCCAAGGGTGGCGGTCCCGCCATAGCCACCGAAACCGTGACATCACCCTTGGTCGGCGGCTGATGAAGACAGAGTATCGCACATGCTAACACGTTGTATGTTACAAATTAACCTCAAAATAGGAAAGGATGTTGTAATATGAAGGGAATATGGACAGTTAATGGGGATTACGGCTTTCGCATTTGGGAAAAGCTGAACAAAGATCAGAGATATCCGTCGATATTTCTGAGATGAGGTATTGTAATTATTTACATTATTTGCATTGTTTGGTCTGTTGACATTATTCACGACGTTTTGGCTGTTGTACAATCCAGCCTTCTTCAGGTGGTTGGAATTTTGAATCTTTATTTCATCGTCAAGGAAATATGGCCAGTGGATAAATCCGTTTGTTGAAGTAATCCAGTGACTCGACCCAAAGAGTTGTGAGTTCAATACCTGGCCACAAAAACTTAGTTTAAAGAGAAATAACAGTAACTGGGATATCTGGAAAAGGCATTGCACGGGAAACTAGAACAATCTACTGCGATGGAAAAAAATAAAGTTTTGAAATTCCAATCACCTGAATAAAGCCATATGCATATGACAACAACGATGAGGACAACAGTCCGAAGAATGTAAATAGTGAAAATAGAGATCGCAGAATAATAAAAAAAAATGTAGAAAGATGAGAACAATGAACAATAGCTTTAAAAAGAGATATTAGAAATATAAAAATGACGATAAAAAAGAAAATTAATCGACTAGCTAGAGAGTATGTAAAACCGAATATAAACAGGAAAATTATTACCATAATTTTCAAACATTGGCATAAACATGATCTCAGTAATAGTAAATACTTTCATGGCTTCTGCTCGGATGAGCTTAAGTCACTGATGCCTCCTCAACAGGTGTTTACCCGTGCAACCAGACTGGCAACTGGGTCCCACCCATTCACAGTCAGGTTAGCCAAACGCAGACGACAATTCTACTCCTGCAGCTTCCTCTCTCGCACTTCCCGCCTGTGGAACTCACTCCCATATTCTTGCTTTCCTGACGGCTACGACCTCCAGAAATTTAAAAGCAAAGTTAATACTCACCTACTAACCACTGGACTCTAGCTCTCTCCCCTCCCCTGTATAATCTTCACGTTCTCTCCGCCCATGTATCTGTCATTGCACCTGCTTTCTCAGCTTTCTATTGTTCCTTTCTAACTAGCTTGTACTCCTCACTCTTTTCTAATTAATCTTTCTACATTTATGTAACCCCCTGCTCATAAGTGGCGTTTCTGCCTTGCTCGGGGTGAAATGATTAAAAAAAAAAAAAAAAAAATGAAATGTAAAATCGTCATTTTCTGTCTTTTTGAATGCTGTACTTTTATCGTTTTCGATCATTGCTTCTGGTGAAATAAATTTTTTAAAAATATGTAGATTTCTGTCTTATGAGATCTGAATTAAGCTCACCAGTGACTCCCTGATAGAAGTTCCAGGTCGGTCACACGCATATGTTAATATAATAACTGGAAAATATATTAAAACTCTCACTTGGGAAAAAAATCTAATAATCGTAAGAATTTTAAAAAGATGCTATCATTTATAACTGCATGCTAAATTTTCTTTTATGTGGCGTATCACTTCAGATTATGGTTTTCCACAAGAACCGATGCTACATAATTTTAAGCAATATTTGTCTTCTTGTTATCCTTCCCAATTCTTCTTAGCCAATTTATAGTATGACCATAACCTACATTTGCAAGGCCTAAAATCGAGAAATTATAATTTGAACTTGAGTTTTATTTAACGTCATATCAACCTCTGGGGATTATTTAATGCTAACAAGGTAGAGTTTTAAGGTATTTTTTAATGGTCGATTGTAGTGAGAAGTTTGATTTAGTCAGATTTTGACAATTTTGACAAAAAAAAAAAAAGTAACCATTAAAATTGGAAAATTGAAATATGGGATAAATACATTGAAACAGTCTTTCTAGTGGCAAATGTAGAGGAGGAGATCGAATAATTTTTGGGGAAGATATTTGAGGCAGTAAAATTATAGGATACTTCAAAGATGATGTTATCAACATAATTAAAGAGAATTATTCTCAGTTGTTGGAAAAAATAAATTTTTGTAGTACAAGTCAAAACCAAGAGGCTTTAATTCAAAGAGCGTATCTATGTAAGTCAATGTTCATTCATATTTTGCAAATTAATAGAATGACACAAGCGTTGCCAGGTATAAAAACTTATTTATCTTTAAAGAAAAACTTCATGAGAATATATAATTAGATTCAATCAAAAGTAGCAATAAGAACTGCTTGAAGTATTGTTAAAATTGAAATAGTAGAAAAATTCAAATCAATAGCCAAAAGATAGCTGAATGTTATAGAATATCATCGAGCTTATATAAACTTAAAATATAATAGAATGACACAAGCGTTGCCAGGTATAAAAACTTATTTATCTTTAAAGAAAAAGTTCATGAGAATATATAATTAGATTCAATCAAAAGTAGCAATAAGAACTGCTTGAAGTATTGTTAAAATTGAAATAGTAGAAAAATTCAAATCAATAGCCAAAAGATAGCTGAATGTTATAGAATATCATCGAGCTTATATAAACTTAACTTAAAATATAAAGTAATAGTTTGTTAATGTATATAGAATATTGTATAAATATATATAAGTTTTCAAACGTACGAATCCATTCGTTCTCAAATGTAATGCATCAATTTGAGTATATTTTAAAGAATTTTTAATATTTTTATTTTCCAATGTCTGTCTACCTTTGCTTGAACATATATATATACGTCCTTACTAATAATAAGTTTAGGAAAGTAATGTTGATTGGGGTTGCAAAATTATATATATATATATATATATATATATATATATTGGTTGAGGGTGACTACAGGTTAGAAAAAGCAGTTGAGTCAGGATATATATATATATATATATATATATATATATAGTGTATCGAAGTAGCAAATATTTTTTAAACGTATGCGGTTAAATATAAGAGACAATGAATGTTTGTTTATTATGTTTAATCATGAGCCGTTCTAAACGTCGTATTTTGGCTTTACTTTCAGTTGAAAATAAAGAAAAATTCTCCAAAATTTGGATCATTTTTTATTAATTTGATTCTAAGCATTCGGCTCACATGGGCCATCTTCAGAGAGGTTATTAAGATGGTAACACAATAACATCCACCATCACCGACGATTTTATTTTGTGTTGACATAAAACACCGCTAGGCAACGGCTATAGTTATCAAAAATAACAAACGCAGTTCGCAAATTTGCAATGCGGTTCTGTGACGTCATAACACGATACATTGCATTTGAATACATGGTTCTGTTGTCATTTCGCACTATCACGCGATGTGACGTATATATATATATATATATATATATATATATATATATATATACACACACCACTGGTCATAATTATTAGGCCTCCCCGCCAGTTTTTAAAAATGATGTATTTCATACTATTTTTAGTATTTATAGATAAATAGGAGAATGGATAATTGTAAATGAAAATAGAATTGTTCTTTGTTAATACTGCACAAAAACATGTGCATCAAATTAACTGTTCTTGTGTTAAGTTTTTGTGCTCTCTTCCCTATGCTAGTCTCTTCTTATTGGCTGGCCGAAGCAAAGGCTTCCTAACTGCCTTGTAAAATTTTGCAAAATAATAATAACGAAAGGACCGTTCTATTTTCATTTAGAATTATTCACTTGGCAATAAATACTAAAAATAGTATGACATACATCATTTTTTAAACTGGGGTGGCCTAATAATTATGGCCGGTAGTGTGTATATATATATATATATATATATATATATATATATATAAGTAGGTATGTATTGCACTGTCGGAATGTCATTAACTAAACCGGTTACCACACACCATGTTATTGCGCGTGTGAAGAGTTATTGACAAACCACTAAGATGAAAAATAACACCTACCAAAGGGCGGAAGAACACTCGACGAGTCAACGGCCAGCTAACTAGAGGCGGTGTCTTCATGAATCACCGTGTAGAAGTCAACAGGAAACCACTTCACTATTAATTCCAAGAAACATCATGGCAATAAACAATCCAATTATGAAATCTAATGGAGTGAAGTAGGTTCTAAGGGAATTAATTCCTCATCGGTTAAGAACCGACATGCACAACAGGTGTCACCTGACTGTCATCCAGCGTTTGTTAGCCTAAAGGGGATAAAATGCTTAAGAGCTGATCCCTCTCCCGGAAAGGCGCAACATGAGTGATAGATGTCAGGACTGTTATCCAACAACTGTTCGCATCAAATAAAAACAGTAACACTTGGGGCATAGGAACGTAGGAACGCTGAACAACTGTAGCCAGCTGGAAAAAGTAAAAGAGGAGATGAATAGTTTAAACGTCAATATTTTTGGTGTAGGTGGCCAAACAACGAATACCCCCCCAAAACACAAAAAATACACCAACCCTATAAATAAACAGAAAAAGACAACAAACCCTATACAATACCAACAAAAAATAGTGCAGATGCAGCAGAATATTAGAAAAATTAATAAAAATATCGACGCGAAAAAAATAAAAAATAAAAAACAAAAAGCACACACCCCAATACAGAATAACAAAAATTAAAGTAAGAAGAAACCAACCCCAAAACAAAACAACACCTACCAACCCCTAAACCAAATAACAACACGCAGGGCGCCAGCGGCCTAAAACCCACACAAGCTAAATAGGAAACCTATCCTGAACTCAGCCACAAACAAACACTTAACCATAAGACCTTAAAAAGGTCAACAGAACTCAAATTACCGACCAACCCCTCTAACACCCAAACAAACACATCCAACACAAATAAACGGTCTTTTCAACTAGATAATTCACATTTCAAAAATATCACCTGAAGATGAAGCAGTCCACATATAGGGCTAGCTTCGAAACCCAAAAAATGTTTGTGTAGTGATACTATAAATTTATAAACCATTGTAACAACTATTACAGTATATCCCTCCTCACTGTCCACATGCAGGGACTGGGGGTCTACGTTAGTGAATACCTCCCCATAGCTAGAGTGACCTCACTCGAATCTACTGACCACCAATATGTCTGTCTCCGTCTGTCTCTCCTCAGTTCGGTTAGTTACCTATTCTTCCTTTACGGTTCTCCCTCCTCTCCTAACAGCTCCCTTCTAGATAGCATTGCTGACAACATAGATAAGGCTATTTCCTACCACCCATTCGCTCACATATTTGTATTCGGAGATCTTAACGCCCATCACTCTGAGTGGCTTAAAGACTCTATTACTGATCCAGCGGGCATCCACGCCTTGGACTTCGCTATTTCCCAACCCCTTACGCAAGTGGTGAACTTCCCTACTCGCTTTCCAAGCACTCCCTCTGGACACTCCTCACTACTAGATATATGTTTTACCTCTGCACCTGACGCCTATCAAGTCTCGCAGTTTTGCCCTCTTGGCAACTCCGACCATGCTGTTGTCTCTCTCAATATTTCTTTCCACTCTCACTCCTCCCAGGAGCCTCCTACCTATAGGACCTCCTACCAAAAAGCTGACTGGGATGCCTTTCGCGATTTCCTCTGCGACGTCTCTTGGGGAAAAGTGTTCGATCTCCCAGTTGATAACTGTGCCTCTGAGGTTTCGTCTTGGGTGAAAGCTGGCATTGATGCCTTCATACCTACCAGGAAGTATTGCCTAAAACCTCATTCTTCTCCGTGGTTCTCTCCTGCCTGTTCGGCCGCCATTGCCCACAGGAACCATTACTTCCGTCTATTCCGGAGACAGTCATCTGATCACAATAGGCGACTATTCACGACTGCTCGTAATGAGTGCAAGAGAATTTTGAATAACGCCAAACGGTTGTTTGCTGAGAGAATGCGACAGCGCATAGCTGACCGCAAGTTCGGTTCCAAGGACTATTGGCGGTTGTGCAAACGGGTGCTGAACAATAGTAAAACCTCAATACCTCCTTTAATCAATTTGAGATTCTCACGTCATCTGCGGACAAAGCTGAGTGCTTCGCTCGCAGATTCTCATCCAACACCACATTTGAATCATCTGGGGTACACTCACCCGACTTCCCTATTAGAACTGAGGCCAAACTGCACGACGTATATATTACCCCGACAGTAGTTTCCCGAATAATCTCATAAATTGACCCCCATAAGGCTTGCGGTGGTGATGGAACCCCTGTGATAGTACTTAAGAGGTGTGCTCCTGAACTCTCCCCTGTCCGCTCTGAACTATATAACTACTGCCTTTTTGCTTCCTGTTTCCCTGCATGCTGGAAGTTCTCTTCAGTCTTTCGTGTATTTAAGAATTGTGGTGAACCCTCGGACCCATCCAACTATCGCCCTATCAGTCTACTACAAATATTCAAGAAAGTGTTCGAGGCCATAATTAATGCTGAAATAGTTCAACATCTTACTGCTCACAAACTCTTCTCTGACAAGCAATATGGCTTCCGCTTTGCCAGGTCCACGGCCGACATGCTAACAACCGTTACGGAGTACATGCTCCAGACCCTTAATGAGTCAGGCGAGGCTCGTGCTGTTGCCCTGGACATTTCCAAGGCTTTTGACAGGGTTTGGCATTCTGGCCTTCTATGCAAGCTACGGGGTTACGGTATTACTGAATGCTTGCTTGATCTAATCCAATCTTTTTTAAATAACCGCAAAATGAAGGTCGTCTTGAATGGGCATGCCTCTTCATCCTACAGCACAAATGCTGGTGTCCCACAGGGCTCTATCCAGGGCCCGACGCTCTTCCTTATATTCATCAACGACCTCCCAAAACATAATCTCGCTGCTGACCTCGAACGGGATCTACACACTGTGGTGAACTGGGGCAAGAAATGGCTTGTCAATTTCAATGCGTCTAAGACCAAGCTGTTGTCTGTCAATCATCACAGGCAGCCTCTCCTGCCTCCCATCAGCATGGACCAAGCGATTCTCTCCGAGAGCAATACACTGCGCCTCCTCGGCCTTACCCTCTCTTCTGATCTCAAATGGAACCACTACATCGAGTCCATAGCTAAATCCACTGCTAAGAAGGTTGGGTCACTGTGTCGGGCCAGGATGTTTTTCCCCTTGAATCCATTCTGCATATATACAAATCAACCTTCGTCCGTGCATGGAGTACTGCTGCCATATATGCTCAGGCGCCCCTGCCGTTCACCTCAGTTCTCGACAGGCTCCAAAGGAGAATCAGTAATATGATAGGTACTGACTTGGCGGCTCGACTACAGCCACTTCCCCACCGACGAAATGAACCCTCCCTTTGGCTGTTTTGCAAATACTTTCATGGCTTCTGCTCTGACAAACTTAAGTCACTGGTGCCTCCTCAACAGGTGTTTACTCGTACAACCAGATTGGCAACTGTGTCCCACCCATTCACAGTTAGGTTAGCCAAATGCAGACGACAATTCTACTGTTGCAGCTACTTCTATCGCTCTTCCCACCTGTGGAATTCGCTCCCATATTCTTGCTTTCCTGACGGCTACAACCTCCAGGGATTTAAATACAATGTCAATACTCATCTATTAACCACTTGACTCTAGCGCTTTCCCCACCCTATATATCCTTTCCTTTCTCTCCACCTTTGAAACTGCCATCAAACCTGCATTCTCAGCTTTCTATTGCTCCTTTCTAACTGGTTCGCCTTCCTCTTCACTCTCTTCTAATTGATCTTCTTACACTTATGTAGCCCCCTGCACATCAGTGGTATTTCCGCCTTGCTCGGTGTGAAACGATTATATATATATATATATATATATATTTGGTAACAGTATTATATCATTATGTATTTATGCAATACCTTGTGTTAAGAGAAAAGACATTCTGGAATATTTTGAGGCCCTGAAAAGGGCCTATTTTTCTTCTGTTGTCTGTTCAATCCTGCTCATTTTCAAGATAAAGATCCTGCACCAACATAATCAGCACCAACTGCGTATTTGTTCATTTGATAGTTATCGACAGCATCATTGAGATGGAAAATCCTATAAGATGGATTTACAAAACTCATGATGTAGCCGACATATTCACGATTTACACCATCAATTGTCCAAATATGTCTGATGGTTTTGCCAAGTATGAGTATTGAGTATTTCATGCAGGCCTTCTGTAAATTCAGTATATTCTTTAAGTAAAGAAGAAATTGATATATCTTTCAAGCCCTTTAGATGTTTCTGGATCATGGCTCTTCTCCATTACTCCGGCTTGCTATCTTTTGCTATGATCCTTCTATAAATTTCTTCTTCAACTTCTTCATTCAGCGACTTCTTCTGATCAGTCACTCGTCTGCCGAAAGCCACTGCCAATTGCAAGTAGCGGTTGAATTGGCTGACATCAAAATCATCGATGAATTTTCTTATTTGATTCCGCTTCACCTTGATATCACTTATGCTGGGTGCATAAGCATTAGGCGCAAGCTCTTTTCTTTCACAAAATTTATCAATGATGCTTTCAGCTAGCATGGCGTGCTGCCTCACTGATGACTTGGACGTCGAAGCTTCTACAGTTACGAATAATTTTTCATACTGCCTGCTTAAAACCTATACAGCTACTTTTAAACAGGCAGTTATCATTTATCGAATTAAATGTTCATTTGTGGTTGGAATCAGTAGAGAATCAGAATCTTACATTGGTAGTGTATTTCCAAAGAAGTCTTTCTGACAGGAAAAGATATCCATCAATGTTTACCTTCAGATTTTCAGTGACCCTCTTTGACGATGTTCATAATGTCACTGGGGTCTTTTTGAGTAGTAACATCGGTGTATAAGGTACTCATGTAACACTGCAGTGCGGACTGACTGCCACCCCTCAAGTCACGACTTGGTCACGGCAACCAAATGTGTAATACTACACAGGGCACGGAAACCCTCAGGCCAGATCCTGGCCGAAACGGCACTAGATGTGACGACTCGGCCTTGCAGGCCCTCTTGTCTAATGTGACGCTCGTCCTCGCCGACGGTTGTGCCGATCCCAGTTGTGACACTGCCACCCGGTCGTCCGGTTGGTTTGGTCGCAGTCGCTGGTCGCGACGATCCCGTCCGATGATGTCGCTACAAAAGCTGGGTTACAGGACGGCTTTTGCAACAACGGGCCACTGTCCCACGTTGTGATTAGATCTCAGAGGTCTCGTCTTGCAATCTTAATGGTAGTCTCTTTTAGCCAGTCCGAACACTGGTGTACACTTGTGGTTTGAAAAAAAAATAAACACGGCACCAAAAAAAAATAATAAAATAAATGAAGAAGTCGAACACGCCTGGAGAGCCACGTAGAATGTCTTTATATAAAGAAAAACAATGTCTTTCTTTTCCCAAGAATATAGTTGTCGAAAATGATATACAATCGTCGAAAATGATTTTTACAACGGAGAGAGAAAGTTCGCCAAAATCATCATAGCTTCTAATCGTTAAACGAAATGTTTTGTCTAAGTTTCGTTAGCGTTGAAATCAACAGATCTCTTCAAATATTCGCCAAAGTCTCTTCTCGTATTTCGTTAAAGTCTTTTCATTAATTCTCTATAATCAGGATTGTCAATTTTCCTATGTAACTTCTAAAACAGCAAAGTTCTTTCGGGTTCTTAACGGAGTTTAACGGAGTTTGCCGAAGTTGAGGGAACGAACAAATCAGAATTTTCGATTTTCCCACGATTAAAAAAAAATAACAATAACGTTCTTTCAGGATTCATATCGATGGCACATTTTTCCAAATCAACTTCTCTGAGTTAATTTGCGGCAGGCTTCATTTGAAATTAACTCTTTAGCCATAAGTTCTATGGTGGGCGACCAGCCGTGGGTCATGACTCCTCGGCTGGGGCCATTTTTCCCCCAGTCACTACATTTCGACTGATAGCAGCTCTAACTCAGAAACTGTCACCCAACTGACAAAAAAACTGAACCTGTCGTGTTTTCGTGTTTTTATAACCAATTTCGATCCTCTCTGGGGATCCGACCGGCTCATAGCCTTCGGCCAATGAAAATCGGTCTCCGCCCATTCGATTTGCGGATGTCTTAGCTCGACCAATGATATCATGCCAACTCACACCGAACCGAATCCAGCTCGGGTCACTTCGGACTGTTGGTCCGGGTGACCTTATCCAATCAATCGGACACTTTTTTGTCTACGCGTTTTCAGATTAGCGGAATCAACATTTTAACTCCAAAAGAAGAGAAATTTATATAAAAACATGAAAGACTAGAAATGTGTATTTATCCAAAATAACTTTATTTTATGCTCCCGTGGATTTTAGAAGCACTTGATGGTACTAACATTATTATTTTTTTCTTAAGCTCACATCGCGTGACGTAATAAAACATTAATAATATCAATTTCTCCCTCCGTTGTTTTAAACCAACTAAAGGAAAGTATCCCCGCAGGAGAAGGGAAATTATCACCGGGGGAAATAGTGTCACACTCATCCAAGGCCCTGTTAACAACTTCCCTATGATTCCTAGCACTTGCATTTCGATGATAGCGGCTTCTTATGTAAATAAGGTCTGCAACCTTGTGATGGTGTCATTTGTGGAGGAAAATCCCATTACAAACTTTTTGCACCTTTCGAAAATGGGAAAATAAGTAGCTCCTTGGTGAAAATTATATGCAACCGATTTCCTCGGAATCTAGGGATTAGGGACAATGGAAGATCTTGATGTCGAAAAAGGACTTCGTTGTGTTAACATGCCCTGATTTATCACTATATCTAAGGATATTAATTGCTACAATAATTCGCAATGCTAGGCACTCACTTACATTTGAATTTCCCGTGGTGCTGATCTCACTGTCCTTAAGGACTTTCATTGTTTTAGATGCAACTACTTCCAATGGATGTAAATTGCAATGAAGTTTGTTTAATTCAATCTCCCACTCTTTTTCTACTAAGGAGATTGCAGAATGGTTGATAGGAGCTCGGTTTGTCAAGTAGCATTTAATTTTCGAAATAATGTTTTTTTAACTGTCATCAACTGTGAGATTACTTGAGCCAACTTGTCGATGCAGTGATAAATATGTTGCCTGTAATCATTTGCAGTCCCTCCAGCAAGACGTTCTAGAGACACAAGATGGGCAGATGATGTGGTTGTTAATATAACGCAGTTCACATGGATGCCATCTTGCGTTGTTGAGTCGAAAACTGAAATTCACTTTTCTGCACTTATCACCGCATCGAACGTCTTGACATCTGAAAGGAAAATTTTATTATTAATCGAAAACTTTTTCAGACTATAATGTCCTTAATTGTATTATTTATTCCAGCAATTAAAAGCTTATCAAATTAAATTATATCAGAGTTTTATTACATTTTTTTATTTTACTCTTCGGAGATTTTCAAATAGTGTTCTAAAATTTAAAGTAAAAAATAAATAATATATATTCCCCAATGAGTCTTGCGATTAACTAATAAAAGATAATTTGCACCCAATTAAAATTTATTAAAACTTCATCGATTTACGTAGAGGTATGGATAACAGAGGTAAAATAAAAAAATTTTACCAAGATTTTTTAAAAAATAATAATTTCAAAAATAATTTCATTCATTTATGAATGAGTACTGAAAGTTTCATTAAAATCCAACAATTATTGGATTTTTGCAAGAATTTCCAATTTAATGTGTTTGTAACCGAAAAAAAAAAGTGCGTGAGGAATTGATTATGTTTTCCATTGTAAACAGTTGTAACGTTTTTGTAAATTTCGTTTTGATTTGAGTTAGCGGTTTTTAACCGCTAACTCAAATCAAAACAAAATTTTCTGACAAAATTTCGAAAATGTTAGAAGTGATTAAGAATTTTTTTTTAAATAATTAAAAATAACTTTGATCTTTCCTCTTAATAATAATATAAACATTTTAATGAAAGAAGTTTGTTTTATTAAGTTTGGGAACTTTTTTATTCATATTATGCTGTTTTTTAGCGATTTAGTGGAGGTACCTATACTACATGCTTGACAACACCAAGGCTCAGCGTAAATCACAAGAAAGTATAATTATCTTGGGAGGCCTGAATGCCAAAGTAGGGAAGGGACAAGATAATGAAAATAACTAGCAAATTTGGACAAGGAATCGCAACGAACGTGAAGAAAATGGGTCCAGTTGTATACGGCGAATAATGAAGTAATAGCCAACACCTGATTCCAAGAACATCGAAGACGTTTGTGGACATGGAAAAGCTTAAACGAAGAAACTAAAAACCAGTTCGACTACATTAGTATCAACAAGAGATTCAGGAATAGATTTGTTCAGTACAAAACCTATTCAAGTACCGACTGCGGAAGCGACCACTTCCCTCTTGTAACTAAATTAGGAATTAAACTACGAAAAATGAAGAAGCTTAATGCTTTAACTTGAGTAATCGAACCAGAAGTAAAAATATATAAACAGCGTAAAATATGCAAAAAATCAGCAAACAACATCATCCCAAAGGGAAACAGACGTGCAAGGAAAGAAAGAGTGGATCAGGAATGAGAGTTTTGACATGAAGAAAACAGAAAACAATGTCACTACATGGAACGGAATACAGAAAAATACACAATAAAATAAGGAGCAAGTGAAAGTTAAAAAAGAATGGCTCAATAGAAAATGTGCAGAAATAGAGCGGATTTGTCTATACTTCTGAGATGAGGTAGTATTTACACTATTTACATTGTTCAGACTACTGTCCACATTTTTACTGCCATGTTTACAACGTTTCGGCTGTTGTACGTTACGGCCTTCTTCAAGTGCTAGGAATTTCGAACCGAAACCTTTATTACGATCACTGAAGTATATTATTCTCATTCCATGTGCGATGCTACTTTTGGTAGCCATGTAGTTAACTCCCTTTTACTTAACTCTCTAGGTTATTTGTTCACCACTGCTGTAGCCTAGTATTGAACTCTTTGGGTCAAGTCACTAGAACTAACTAACGTCTATATCCAATGGATCAAGTGTCCTTGAGAAACATTAGCATGTGAATTTTGGGATTTATAAACATAATGTTTTAATAACTGTTTCTTGCCAGATTTAATTTTTTTACCAGCACTCCGTATTACTGGCTCCCATACTGTATTCATTTCTTTGCGTGGTTTGCTTATAAGATTTTTTAGTCTAGCATATGCGCAGATTCCTTAATTTTGCATAGTTTCCAGTGGGGTTCTCTATCTTTCACAGGGGTATTTGCGCGTAAGTGAATGCAAGGAATTCAACTGTAATTCGAACTCTGCTCTCCAATTTCTCTTTCCGAGTCGATATCAACTGGACCACAACGCACATTAGTAGACATGCAAAAATAGAAATGTATAGCAATTATGTGCCTTCTCACCGGTTTGACTCAATGGATCGAGGCAATTCTGAGAAGAACTAGAAACCCTGCCATGAACTTAACAATATAAAATATGCAGATGACACAATATAAATAACAATTGATATAATTATTGAATTCTGTGCACATTCACTTACACATATATGTACAAAATAGATAGAGGATCTCAAAATGCCAATTTCAGGCAGGTATAGAAATTTAAATACATGGGAAGTGGTTTAACAGAGGACAAAAAGTGTGAAACTGAGATCCGAAGATGTACTGGGATGGCCAAAACGCATTCCAAAAAGCTAAGCAATAGGAAAATTTCCTTGGAAACAAAGAAAAACGTATTAAACTGCTAGCGAATACTAGACAATCTCTCAAAAATAGAAAAGCAACTTGAAGCAACAGAAATGTTGTTTTACAGAAGGACAGAAAGATGTGCAGGACCATGACCACCTACGTCCTGAAGAAAACAGCACATAAAAGAATATCTTTAAAATTTATTTATAAATGATATTTATAAATAATATTTATAAAATAAATTGCATTTCGTATTTTTGCGTGGGGAGGGGGGCTTTTTTAATCACTTTATCTCAATCAAGTCATAAAGCCACTAAGATACAAGGAGATACTGAGTGTTAGAGAATATATGAAAAATACTATTAAGGAAACAGAACAATAAAAGAACAAGAACTAAGAAGACAGAAGATACCAACTGACATTGAATTTCCATTTTTGAAAAATCCTAATCACTAACCTTAACCATTGAATAGAAGATATAAATTCCCTTCAATAAAAATAGAGGCATTTAGATATGAATTCACGATGAGAAATCGTGTTTACTTGCAACTAACACATCGAGAAGTACGTATTCTGTTCTTTTCTATCAGATAGATAGATAGATAGATAGATAGATAGATAGATAGATAGATAGATAGATATGATTAAACTAAGATAGATAGATAGATAGATAGATAGATAGATAGATAGATAGATAGATAGATAGATAGAAACAAACAAACAAACAAACAAACAAAGGATACCGAAATGTTCTTGGTTTAACGCACTCTAAATCGCTGGTATAAATGTTGATATATCATTAAACAGACATTGAATTTCCTGCTTCGTGAACATTTTAGAGCCCCTCCAAGTGGGTAATTTAAATTAAATGAATTTCGGCATTTTTTATAATCATTTTATATACATATAACGTTTCAAATTACCTTATTTGACCTATTCGCCATTTTCACTGCTTTATTTGAATGAGGAAAAAAAGGTATTCTTTCCACCTCTGGAATAAGCCTTGTGTCACCAAATCTTTCTATCTGGCACGTCAGTGTGACACTGATTACTTAATGTGTCAATAATCCTCTTTGTCGAACAAATCAAGATGGGACAGCTCACATTTCTTCCCAACCTTTGACGATAGCAGTGTCTGCAAGGAAACGACGCCATCGACAGAGTTCCATCTTGTCGCGTCTAGACATCTTAGCCAGTTGCATTGATGACTGCATCCCAGACAGAAAATTCAAACACTTTTTCTTACAATTGTTTCTTATTTTACAAACTTTTTTATTAATGTAAGATTAGCTTGTTAAAACAACCTTCCATTACCCCTCAACTTATCCCATTTACCCTCTCATCTTTTTTCTAAAAAACAAATTGGGTTTATATTTTCAGTTGTAAAATCTTAAATAGAACGTCTTTGTTCTCCAGTTCTTTGTTTTTTCATTGAATGAAATTCAAAGCTGCAGTGAATAATTGAAGAACAAAAGCATATAGTACTTTTTTAAAAGTTGCATCAGTAAAACGGGATTATACACTCTTTCTGTTTTCAACATTATTATTATTATTGCCGTTATTATTATTATTATTATTATTATTATTAGCATGATGTGTCTCAGATTAGTCCAAAAATTAAACATCTTTTAAGTATGAAGCAAGACAGATATTTTTAACAAAATTCTGGAAAATAACTGAAATTTCTAAGGTACAAACTTGAGAATTTGCCTGTTCTGAAGTTTTCTTCCTTGGTACGTCGACAGCATGAATTTAACCGCACTACTTAACTGGCACTTAGGTCTCATCGTTTTAATGTTGAAATAGCTAGATATAAGAGTAAGTTCTATTCTATTAGTTCATTCTCGGACTTGTAGTCTATTGAATACTATTACGATTTCCTTACCACGTTTAAAAATGAACATCACTCGCCATCTTTCGCTTTCTTTTTATTGCCCTGTCTCCTCATTAACGTCATCACATTCTCTTTCACTGTCAATAATCTCTTGCCTCTTATTGGCATTATCGCCTAATTTGTGGCAAACTGATTAAACAAAATATTAAGCATGTACTGATGTTCAGATTTTCAATGGAAAATATTTGAGTTGTCTAACTCTCAAAAGAGTTACATTTCAAACATAAAATAAGTAGGAAATAAGGCTCAAAATTTAAAAGCCATTCATAAAATCTATTTCAAATTCTAGGTCTGATGAGTTTTTAGGTTACTATTTGGTTGTGCAGAATCTAACAGTACTTTGCAGGAGTACCCCTTTGTGCACACTATCCTGTGTGCAACTTCCTTATTTCTTAAGCAAAATTTATTAAAACTGATCCTGTCACCGAGTTATTTAAAGCTCTTAAAATTTATCAGTTGAACATTCATGATGGATTCATTGTAGATACCATTACTATTCCAATTCCAAATCATAGATTCTATTTTGAAAAGTTGGCAAATTCTTGGAACATTTTGCATAGAATGTAGGTCTTTTTTATACCAACTTTGAACACTTATATCATCAGTATATGCCCACCCTCATTATCGAAACACTGGTTTCTAAAGAGAAATCCAAAGAGCTGTTATCTATCTATAGATTCTCCAGTAAATCAAATCACATCTCTTCGACAAACGCGGCTAATTATTACGAAAATGTTTTCAGTGTTTTTCTTTCCAGAGGCGAATTTTCGTGCATAACAGTTTTTCAATCTAACAAGTGTAGCAGTTTATTTGAAGGTAAATGATATTCAAATCTATGCAGCAAACAGTTGAATACACGAGAATTTCTGGCAGACCAGTAATACAAACACTTGCACGAAGAATAGAAGGAATCAATGGAAAACAAAACTGACTCACAACAAAACTGACGCAAAATGATTCGCAAGTTTCAATCAAAAATATTTAATTTGTAAAAAGTTTAAATACTCTTCGCGATTGCATAGTAAAACAATTAAGAAATACTGAGCCTGACTGTGACCTCATTCTAAATGAGAAACCAACATGTAAAAGTAAGTGTAATATTTGTGCTAAATATAGAAAATAATATCAACAGCAATTGATATATATATATATCTATGATATTATGTGCAGATTTACATACAGATATAGATAGATAGATAGATAGATAGATAGATAGATAAAAATAACGGCTACTGAAATGTCCCCGCACTCCAAATATTGCTATATTTCGCGCATGCGCGCTGTTTTTTATTTAGTCGGTGGCACAGTATAGTAAAATCAGTTGGACACCGACGGTGATAAAAAGAGCATATTGATGCAATTCACTCCGCCAGAAATTTGTGAACAGAATGTTGTACTGATTGTCATTCGCAACGGAAGCTTCTATGCGAGCATTTCAATGTGCTTGAATGTCAATCTATAAGCAGTGCAAAGGATTTGGAAAAAGTTGAATGAATCAACTCTTGTTTACGAAGGTGTTTGGTGTGATCACTAATGATGGCGGTGTTTCTACTATCACATTACCCCTTACATATGGCCAATTAACTTCCTAGACTGCAATATTTTTTCTTATGTATAGAGCACATTTGTGCGAGAGAGAGACAGAACTTCTTGGAACACCAAAGATGAAATGAACGCAAGAATTATGGCAACATTCACCAACTTAATGAAGGAGACTGTCCAGAAGAGTTGTAGGAAATTCAGAAATCGTTTAGAAGCCGCGGTTGAAACTAATAGCAATTTTATCAAATAAATTTACTCTTTAGTATTACTCTTTAGATAGTTTTGTGCAGTTATTTTCATTTGTGCGTAATTTAGACGACTTGAAAGCGTGCTTGTGTTTGTATTTTAAATATTATTCTATTGTCGTTTACCTATAAGTAAATTGCAAGTTAAACGAGGGAAATCCCTCATTACGTACAGCCGATCGTGAGTGCCAAGTGGGCCATTTTTTGTAAGCAATACTGATGCTGTGATGCGCATTTGATCCCTGAAAGGGTGTCGGTCGAAATCGATAGCAGGACGGTGGCCACGGAAGTTGGAGTCCGGTAACAACACACATTCGATACAATCTACTATTGCTTTGAAGTGTGACGTTTCCTGGTTTTCGTGTCTAAAGCATATCTGACTTGAAAATGTTTTTCCCAATGTAAGAGCACATGCTTTTCATTAATATTTTTAATGCCGAGGCCGGCAAATGTTAATTCAGTCAATCAGTCAGTCAGCTAAGTGCTATACGTGATACACGCAAGGTCGATCATGTCTTGAAAGACACGTGACTCACTGGGTAGAAGATTTTCCCAGGTTGCTATTACTTTCTGCCGTAGACTGGTTCCAAGGCTATAGGAGACAATCTTTTCTGCTATTTAATCCATACAGTGAAGGAGAAGCGGGGGATTAATACTTTTCCCAAGGGTATTTGCGCGTAAGTGAATGCAATAAATTCGACTGGAATTCGAACTCAGCTCTCCTGTTTCTCGTTCTGAGCTGATATTGACTGCACCAGAAAGCACATACACTTTAAAACATGGGGGTCTTCTAAGACACGGGCATCTACTAAATATAATGTAGGTTATGAATAAAATCGACCAATTCCTCACAAAAATAATTTACGCTTCCGGTACGAATATAATGTTAATAGATAGGGACTTCAAAATGTTCCAACGATAGATGTGCATTTCTTAAAAGTAGTGCCGTATATACGTTGGTATAATCCGACTTCATATATAGTGTGCTCCCTGAAATTTTCTGGCATGAACTTTAAACCTTTCCTAAAAAGAAATTACCTATATATAATGAAAGCGGTAACCGAAAATGCATGATTTTTAACATCTTCAAAATAATTACCTGTGTATAGTGCGCAATTTTATGCGACAAAATCTTATAAAAACTAGCACTATACACGTGTATGTACGGTAATTGAAATATGTTTTGTTGTGAAGACTTTCGTTGTTCGAAGATGATTAATATAAGTTTTTTAAATTCATTGTATAATGCCTTGGTCTGAGTAGAATTTTCTCATGAAGTGTATTTTGCACCGGGACGTGTCACTGCGTACAGAAACTCAGATGTTCCGCTAGAAATTTGTTATGAGTATCGGGGTCAGAAGGGTCAACACCCGTCATCGTACGAAGTGCATCGGAAGCTACAAGTGGAGGCAGCTTTATAGGTGACGTTAGCTGTCACAGAGATTAGTTAAGTTTGATAGTTGTCTTTAGCAGTTGCAGACAAAAGTCGAGTCGTCAGCTCTGCGTGTGCCAACCGCCAAATAAATCCCGACTCTACCACACACGCCACAGAAGAAAAGAGAATAATAATAAGAATATCATATAAAAATATGATATTTTTATTATTATTCTCTTTTCCGTGTCGGTGTTTTCTTTATCAACAAAACCGAGAGAACTTTCAATTTTGGGTCCAGTCTATTCTTCCTTGAATAGATATACAACATAAGAAGAATACAACTCTGCCGCAAGCTACATTTTCTTTATTACGAATTTAGCGTGTCCAACATGGGAAAATCCAACATGAATTATAGTTTAAAAAAAAACTAAAAAAGAAAAATAAAACAATAGTTTCTACTAATGCATGTGTATCAACGAACCATAATAAGAAAGTGGTCTACCATCTAAATAATGCATATTTGGTTGATTCTCCAGTTATATTCTTAAATAGTCCCATCAGATCGAGACTTTCAAATATGCGTGGCGCCCAGCGTTTCTCAGAAATGCATAAACTCTAAGCGTCCTACAACCGCGTTTTCATATCAATTATTAAAATTCATTCATTAGAGCGAATGGACACTGTCGGCTTTCGGACCATTAACAAACCTCTTGGGCTGACGGGACAGAATCACAAAGAACTGTACCAAATAAGAGAAACTCTCTTCCTTGAAGACTTCCAACATAGGCTATAATTAAAATGGACAGCACATGTAACTGGAAGAGAAAGCAGTTACATAATCTAGATGTTGATAGACCGTCCTACTTCAAAGAAGAGGTTAGTTAGGAAACCCCAATCAGTACTGGAAATAGTGGTAACAGCTAATAGACTTCTGAAACTTATTTTCCTGATATTTATAATTTTCACCGGACAGTAATACTGGCTGCTCCGTCAATGAATGCCGATTGTTTCTTTATTGCCATTACAATATTTTAGCAAACGATAAATTTAGTCACTATCAAAATAACAATTGTAATATCTCACTAAAACGAATAACTGACTATTCTACACATTTTTTTTAATCATTTCACTCCAAGCAAGGTAGTTTTACTGCCACTGTTGCGCAGGGGGTTACATAGGGGAATGTGATGAGAAAGAGGGTTAGACTACAGGGTGTGTCAGGAGAAGGTTAATAGAAGGATAAGAATACTGGTATGATTGGTGCGGAGTGGATGGAGAAAAGAGCTTGAGAGAAAGGATGCGAGTTAGTGAGATGTTCAATTAAAACTAACGTAGTTCATTATAATTATTTATAGTGGTTGAAAACAATGCAGAGTAAAAGTGCCATGTTGTAGTCGTGTATCTTATATATATCAATGTTTCAGTTATTTGACCAATAGAATTTCTTGTTTCGATTTGGCGTCAGAATTTAGATAAATATCACTGGTCAGTCATTTTGCAATGTCATTTTGACTGTTTTTGCAGATGCAGGTACACTCTGAACATGCCAACCTAGCAAAAAGTCACAGTCTTACTTAGATATCAGAAATTCATAAAACGATTTCTTTCCGTCATTAACGTTCAGCCTCTGTCCGTTTTTGTCTACTCTCTCTATTTATATTCAAACTAATAACCTCTGACACGGGCCAATCTTGGACGATGAGATGAAGTGAAAGGAGGAGATAGAGTTTTGTCAGGTAATACCTATTAGTGGACGGCATACGTTACGACATTTCGTATTCAAATGCTTTTCATTGTGACCCTTTTAGTTTTGTCTACGGTATTTTTCTTTGATAGCGCCGTCGTTTGCCTGCTGTTGAAGATTATTCAAGAAATCTTTTAGACGGGCCTGCTTTGAGGCATCACTTTTAGTAATTCTGCCGTCTTTGATACTGCCTTTTCGTTCTCTGGCCAAACACGGTCAATCAAAGATCAAGCAATCATATAGGGCAGTTACATTAAAAGAAACGGTGCATCGGAGAACCGCCCGCTTGTCATGGGAAAGAGGTGGGAAACAAATGCGAAGAGATAAAGACAAATTATTGTCCATCTAAAACGTGAAAGGAGCAGACACCGATTTTCGTATTGTCTTGATGACCGTTTAGCTTCCAAGCTCCAAAAAGAAAAAAGAAAAAAGAAAGAAAGAAAGAAAAAAGAAAGAAAGAACAAAAATATATATATTCCAGATACATATTTTTAGTGTAATGAATGTATTGGCTGCTCGTTGGCAAAATAATTTTTTTTTCTATTTTGGATCCAGCAGCTATGTAGGTGATTAGTCGTTAGCATCTGCGTAGTTTCACTGGTACATGTTAAAGTGAAAAATCGAGGTTAATAATTTCAGTTTAAAAAAAAGACATCGATGAGTACTTTGACTACGGCGCCTCCCCAGCATTGTTATCCCCCAAAAATTGGTTTACCATTACTACTGAGTAATGAGTTCGATCCTCACTTCCTTCCTTAAGTGTCATGCTTTATGCATACATGAGCCAACATGTCTCTTTTCGATTCATGATTGACTTGAGAAAAGAATTATCGCAGTAGACTGCCGTTACTTTCTGTGGTAGACTTGTTGCCAACCAAGGCTATAGGAACTCGCCTGCTATTCAACTGATAGAAGGGAGGCGAACATATGGACTCATACTTTTCTTAACAGTATTTGGGCGTAAGTAAATGTAACGAACTCGACTGAAATTTGAACTATTCAATTTATTTTCTGAGCCATTATCAAGTTCACCAGCCATACTTGCAGCACCTGATATGCACAAGTAGTCATCCATCTATGTACTGATTAAGCGCGGCGGTAATTAACTTTGGTGATTTGGACGAGAACCGGTAGTTCAACGTGATATCGCTGTTATCCTCACTAGGCTCCCCATAATTGTGGCTTGAGGCAAACTAAAAAAAACTTAAACATTATAGCTGGTGTTATTTTTTTTCTCATATCAACTCTGCAACATATCTGCCTAATTCATTTCCATACACTTACATAGGACTTATTCTTTATATTCGAAAATTTGCGATATCTCCACCTATTTCCAGATAGCAAATACCAAGTGGATATTTTATTTTATGAATTTCATTCATTGTGAGATTTTTAGACCGTCATATCTCTGCTGCATATTGACTCTTTTAAATTAACAATCAAAACTAAAGGTCTTCTCTGCCTTAAGGGGTGAGGTCTACTGACTACTCGTTACCCAATCAATTTGATGGCTTTTGAACAGTTACGCTGATACAATTTCATTCACAAACCTAAAGTCAACCCATGATATGTTTTTTAGGCACTTCCCATCTCTTCTTTTTCAATATATAACGTCCTTGAAAAATCGACCATGTTAAGATTCGAAACTGTGTCACATACTACAAACCTTTAGGATCTAAAATTGTGTCACTTGTCTCACATACGGTTACGGCAAAATAAAAATTACAACATATCCGCTCGTTGCAATATGTTTTTTATAGATTTATATTGTCGTATATATGCACATCTCATCCTTTTCCTAAAACTTCCCTACAATGATTTATATTGTCGTATATATGCACATCTCATCCTTTTCCTAAAACTTCCCTACAATGATTTATATTGTCGTATATATGCACATCTCATCCTTTTCCTAAAACTTCCCTACAATGATTTATATTGTCGTATATATGCACATCTCATCCTTTTCCTAAAACTTCCCTACAATGATTCGCATAACACCAGTAAAAGATTTAATATCGTCGTTAAAAAAATTGTTTAAAATGGGCTGATCGAATTAAAAGATCAATTTTTATATATAGATAAATTCTATTATTTATTTTTTAATCAGTTCCCACCAAGGGAACAATACCACTATAACGTAAAGGGCTATTGGGAGTGAAAGGGGTTGTAAAGATTTTAAAAGAAACCTGAAACCCGATCCTAAAGCGAAAACGAGGGATTAACCTCTGATCCTGTTCAAAACACCGGGAAAGTGTGTGAGCCGGACGAAAAAATATTAAATAAATAGCATTTCAGAGTTCACACGGAGACGTTAGAAGTATAGAGTTGAAGTTGACTTTAGAAGGAAACACAATCTTAAACAGGAAACAATGGATAAAACTTTATTCATTTTCAAAAAATCGGAGTGTTGTATAAACCGGATGTAGGCGAACTTATCTATTTCTATTGCAATGTATCAAATATCTTTAAAATATTCTATTGCATGTCAATGCAAAAACGCTAAATTTATCCTCAGATCTCCTCACAGGTTAAGAATAATAAATTGTCGTTCCACAGAAGGATGCTGAGAATACCACATACCAAAAATAAGAGCTACGACGAAGTTTTTGAGAAAATGGAAACAAAAGGGTCATGTATACTTAATATTAGAAAGACAGGTGAAATTTCTGAAGGACATAATTGGGAAGAAGGTTTGAAAAATCTGATACTCACAGGACAGATTGAAGGCAAAAGCGACAAAGGAAAATAACGCAAGACATACTTAGCTGACTTGAGTAAATGGATGGCGGAACAAGGTTTAGGAGAGATAATAAAAAGATAAAATGTTTTAAGATTTACATAGAACTGAAAATTGGGGAGGGCCATAATCGCCAACGTCCTGGAGGGACAAGTCACATAGAATATTTTCTCTTTCAATAAGCAAACTGAACCATTGATATGTAAGATGATTAGTAATCATTCATTCTTTTGATCTGTGTATTTTTGACCACGTCGGATTTGTTCAATTTTTTCATACTGCTTCTTTTATATACCGTGTCTATTCAGGACGTAGGTAATCGTGACTCTCCACAACTTACTATCGTTAAAAGCTCTAAACAATATTTTTCCCATACTATTCCTCTAATTTTCTGTTCTGAAATCCATTTGTACAAGCGTGTTAGGGATATTACACCAGTTGCTCTCATTTTCTCAACAGATTATGTGAGTGTTAAGTTTCGAAGAGCCATTTAACTTTATTATGCATCCCAAAAATTCAAACTGACTTTTTCGGATCCGAACCAGAAGTGTCCTTTTTGCTTCCATTTCATTAATCAGACCGACAAGCCCTTGATGAAGGTCGGATGTGAGGACAATAATCCTAGTGTTAATAATAAAAGTAAAGAGGTAACAGTTACTTAGAGCAATAAAGAACATTTTCGAGAGCCATGATCGACCACTTTTGAAGAGATATGATACATAAAAAATTTAAAAAAAAACTTGTATTCGTTTAGAGACTCTGCATATTAATACAAACAAAAGCGTTACACGAGAATAAATAACTAAATGCACCAAAATCTTTACGAATTGCCCTATAAAGATAATAATAATTGTAATGGTATTATTATGCGTTTCCTTTTAAGTAGATATTTGATAATTATTAACCGAGCAGCCAGTACTATCGTCGATTACAGTTTGTCAAAACTTACTCTTAAAGCAATATTTTAGGATAGGTTTCTGAAGTCCAGTAGCTGTTACCACTTTCTATTCTTGATTGCAGTTTCTTTACCCTCCTTTTCTTCGAAATAACGTGGAATTTTCTATTCGAATTACATGTGCTATTCATTTTAGTTATCGATATTAATTAATTCCTTCAAGCGGTGTTTATTCTGTTATTTGATACAATTCTTTATGTTTCTGTAGAGCAAGTCAACGATGATCGAAGACAGATGGTTCTTTATATTCCCTACAGGGTTCATTTGCTCTACTGATTTCTAATCATTAATCTGTGAACATGGTTTCAAGGCTAAAAGTTTAGATATTTCCGAATGTGTTTGACACCATGCATGACATTGATATCAAATTCTGATAATGCTATTTAAGAACATGACTCTTAGGTTAAAACTTTAGTTTTGTAGTAACTTCCGATGGCATGAAACTAGTCCTAACGCAAGCTATTCTATGTTCAATTACCTTATTTCTTATAAATTTGTTATATTTCATCCACACACTGAGGTATTTGAAATGTTTAGCATTTATTGATTCGACATATTGAATTTTAAGTTATGTGCCAACATTGCTTTCATTCGAATTCCAAATTCTGTTTCTGTTTTGGAAAGGTTTATCCTGAGTCCTACTTCATGAAACACATGGTAGAGAATTTTTAATTATTTTTCAAGATCATTTTGAATTAAACATATATCAATATGAGCCTTCTATCACTACTAAGCAGATCATGTTATACATCTATCTAATATTCCGCACGCTTATAATTTTTTTAAAGTTTTTATTAATATTCGAAATCTAAGTCCGGGGCTTTCTTATTTCTGGTGAAGGAACTTTATCCTGAGTGTTCATGTCTTTAGGATGTAGCCGCACTCACCACGCTTAGCAAAATGCAGATTGTTGAAGCCACTAAAGGTATAGTTTGGGACGCATGAGACGATTTAGACGCCGACTACACGACCACTCAGGTTTTGAATTTAGAGTGGGCTTTATCCTAGACCATGGCTATAGGATCCTGTCTGCCCTGCGAGTTGATCATAGCTTAGAGGGAAGAAGAGATGGATTCATACCTTTCGCAAGGTTATTTGCACGTAAGTGAATGAAACGATCACTACTGGAATTCGAACTCAGCTCACAGATTCCTCAATCCGAGCTGCTATCCATCGTGCCTCTGAATTTTATCAGTATAAATTCATTTATTTTCTGTACGAATTAAAACTCTTTCTGAATACCTATTTTGGACTAATTGATTTTTAAATTTCTAATATATTTCATTTGGCCTTTCTGCACAGTCTTATAAAATCCACGATACTTAGATTACTTAACTTTACCAACAGTCTCATCAGGAAAAACCTCTAAAATGGCAGCAACAGTAGCAATACTGCCCGAAGACTGCACCAAGTACAACCGTTATTCCTCCAAGCATCGTTTTATGCGCTGGCGTAATTCCTCTTAACCTGATGGTAGCGGTATGGGCGTGGATCAAATACGAACCAGTCTTTGTTCTCATCCAACAACCCCTACCCAGAACAGTTCTTTTTCCAGCGGGCTGCCATCTCCACGCGAGGACACAGGCGAAAGACCATTTAATATCCATTAGTAGCAATCAGTCGAACACACCACAAATAATTTGCCGATTAATTTACTGCTTAAGCGAAACACGTTCATGCAAAACACCCTCTAGTATCTCTTGCTTGAATTTTAATTCCGTCATTTCATTTGCGGCTGTGATCACTTGTGTACATTTGAAAGAAGTAAATATGATGTTCAACACACATGTAAGTACAAGTCTGTAACTATATGCAAGTATAAAAGCGTGTTTGATTGATATAAGCGTGTTTGATCATGTATGCGTGTGTTTATTGCTGAAGAAATATTGTGAATTAATACAATATAGCTAATAAAAAGTGATTACAATTAAGTCTAAAGAATAAGGAGTAAGATTTACTAAAAATAATAATCGATAATAAGATAGAATTCACAAAATAATGATGATAGTAATTTTGTATTATTATTTTTTAAAAATTATAATTTCATATACTTTTAGAATTAATCGTGATTTAATTTAAAAAACTAAAAAAAACTATTAATATTAATATTATTATCAACAATAGTAACAAAAGCAGCAATAATTTACATTCTGTTAAACATACAAATATGAAGTAATGATTGTATTATAAGTATAAATTTTCTTTAGATAAAAAATTATCATTAAAATGTGTTTTTCCATAGAGTCTGAGATGCTATTGAACGTTACCAAAACTGGAAAGTGAGATCTAAGCCGGAAAGTGAGGTCTCCCGCAATATTATTACAACAGAACTCTATTTTCGGCCTGACTGGCTCTACTAAAGGTAGAGGATAGCATGACTGAAACGGCCCAGGGATCTTATCATTTTACCTACATCTTTTCTTCATCATGAAAAATGATGAGACTATTACACCAATCTAGTACCGGGCTTAAGTCTAAATTGTATTCAATCCATAGTATTTAAAAGACAGAAATGCTCAGAATTTTTATAAATGTTCTAATTTTCTAACTTTAACTAGGTTCAAATCAAAATGTCAATCATGATTGTTTATATCAAGTTTTTTTAACATAGACAAAAACGAAAATAAAAAACTTAAGCAGCATTATCTATGAAAATATTTCCTACTTTTTTTGTTTTTTCACAATAAGCATGGCAATGAAGCAACTAAGACGCAAGAGATTTATTGAGTATGGGAGAATATGATAAAATACTATTCAGAAGAGAGAACAATAAAAGAACATAAATTAAGAAGACAAATAATAGCGATTGACATTGCATTAAAATTTCTGAAAATCAAAATTAACTGGGAAGCAAAAGGCCGGAATAGTTTCACAAACGAGAAACGTAATATAAGAAACTGTTAGCATAGGACTTGCGGTTATATTTAAACACTTCAACTGTGAAATTATGGAGCGTCTGGTTTCATCCTTACATATTTTCCACACAGTTTTTTTGTCTATTCTTTTCTGAAGTAGCCTGGTTCTAGAGAACTACCAGGTTAAATAAAATGGTTGATTCAATTTATAAAATTATAAGGTGACTTAATACAACGTTAAGCACCTGAAGAAACTTTGTGAGTATATAAAGTACAATAAGCATATCAGTAGGGTTAGGAAAGCATTCAATAACTGTAAAATACTTAAAATTGGGAAAGCAATAATCATAACAATGATGATGAAGATTATGATGATGTAACACATATCATGACTTTCATGCTTTCCAATATTAACTTGAGATATTGACGTACATGTGAATGTTAAGAGTTAGCGCTCTGTGCGTCTCTATTCACGAGTGGCAGTGGTAAGGAAGCATAATTGCCGAGTGTCGAAATAGTTGTCTTTTATGTTGGAAGGATGACGCAGTTAGAATGACATGAGAGTCATATCAACGTTCTTGGGAACAACCTCAATTGGAGACCACTTAAATGAACCGGTTTACCCGACCTGTAGATATTTTTATTTCCGTCCACGACAATATCAACAAAGATGAAGGGAAAACTTGAAGCAGCTAAAATGTGGTTCTACAGTAGGATGCTGCGGATATCGTGGACCGAGCATGTGAGCAATGATGAAGAGTTGGAAAAAATGGAAACGCAAAAGAAATTAATATTGAGCATCAGGAAGAGACAACTGAGTTTCTTTGGATATGCAATGAAGAAGGAGGGCTTGGAGAACCTGATACTAAAAGCCCAGATAGAAGGAAAAAGAGACAGAGTAAAGCAACGGATAACATATTTGAAGGGCCTGAGAAAGTGGATGACAGAACGGGGGCTGCGAGACGTTACAAGAGAAAGCGTGCTAAGAGCCACCAGGGATAAGGAGACTTGGAAGGCCATGATCGCCTACGTCCTGAAAGGACAAGGTTACTCGATAATTTTATCAAAAGCGGTTACTAAATCGTGTTCATGTGACTTTGATGCCTATGACTGATATACCCTTATCAGACTGGGTGGTATATTGGTCTTCGAATATGTGTATCCCAGGGTCACTATGTCCGTGTACCCCTCTCTCAATCAATAAAAATAATAATAATACATAGAAATAAAACCTATTCAACGGGAATTACTAGGCAAACATAATAAAAATAAAGCAGGCCTGATATGTAGATTATGTGAAAAACATGCTGAGACTGTTGACCTCTTAGTGTCTGGGTGTCAAATATTGACTCCGAATTGATACAAAGGTGATATCTGAGAACTATTAATCTCGCCAACATAATCAAAGTCCTGTATATGAGAAAGATAGTATAGAAATGAACATTAACAGACTCCATGGCATACCTTATTTACAAGATTTTTTAAAAGTCGGGCTGTGTAGAACCATTCATCTAATCAAATGAGTGTTGTTAATGTAAAGAAAATATGAACACGTTATACGATATTAAGTATCACTTAACATCAGAATTTTTGCAAACAGAATACGTTCAATCACTTTTTTGCTTAACACTATGTCTCGAGTAATGACACAGTAAAGGATAATGCCGAACAGGAATTTTAAAAAATGAACAAGAAGAAATATGAAGAAAAAGAAGAAGTAGTAGAAAAAGAAGAAAAAGAAAACGAATATAATAATAAAATGAAGAAGAAGAAAAAAAGGAAGGTATTGCTTTTAAATTACTGTATTCAGCTCTACATTTTTCTTACGCGCACCGTTTTCTCCCACTATACAATTTTAAGCACCATTTTTCTCGCCTAAGATGAAAAAAAGAAGAAGAAGCAAAAGAAAAAATATGAGGTAGAAGAAGCAGATAAAGAATAACATGCAGAAGAAAAAATTGAAAAATAAGAATAATAGTAAGAAGCAGGAAAAAGAAAATTATAAGAAAAAAGAAAAAGAAAAAAAGAAAAAAAGAAAAGAAGGTAGCATTGTTTGCAAATTACTGTAACAAGCTCTACATTGTTCTCTCACGCACCATTTCCTTCCACCATACCCTTTCAAGCCCTATTTTTCCTTGCCTACGCTTATTTTATATTTCAAAGATTATGTGTATTTTTCATCCCTCGCTACAACTCCATTATATCATAATCTTTTTTCGTTAATGTTATTGTTGCTGAATTCATTCGTTTAGTTTATCTTCAAATAATTGTAATTGCATTTGTTAATTTATTATTAATATAATCTGCAATTTAATTTCAAACCATTCATCTTTGAGTTTAAATCAGTTACACGCCGTCTCCATTAATAGAATTGTCTAATCATTTTCTATTAGCATTATCAGAATTCGTCTTTAGTGTTTTCTCATTGACTCCACATCAAAACTCTTAGATGTATAAATACGTCTGCTTCTATACACTTAAGTCAGTGTGTGTGTTTCTCTGTGTGATTGCATGCTTAGCATATAATGCAATAATTTTCTCAACAGTTCTATAAAGCATGTGATAAGGTGAATGTCGTAAATAATATTTTGTGTATCTAGAAGAAATGAATTAAAATTTTCATTCATATATATATATATATATATATATATACCCTTGCGCAAATTAATTGAAACAAGACGAATAATGTCTTCCTAGGATCTTTCACATTTTTCCTGATTCCGTATACGTCGTCTCTTGATGTTGTTTTATTCCCCCTTTACGTTTTGGACTTATATATCGAGTTTGTTTCTTTGCTATGATTACACGACTGACACCATACTGTTTGTGTCAGCCTTGTCATCAAGTATACCAACAGTATCCCCGATCTCTCTGAACGGCTTGCCAGCGTGTTCGTGCAGTGTTACAAATTTCGTACGCTTTAGTGGAGTAACGTCTATCGCAGACAATGACCGTAAGACGTCTAATCGACAGTCGAGACAATAGTGTCTAGGCGAGATAAAAATGTGATGCAAACACAGATGACGCAAAGGATTCTAAAGTCAAGCCAATTTTATCATACACACCGAAAGTACATTCAATCTGAAGAAAAAATAGAAATCGATTACACCCTGTAACTCCAACACGCTAAAATTTCCCCTCTCTCATTCCATACGCTTATGGATTAGGGAGTAGGTATATATATATATATATATATATATATATATATATGAAAAAGGATTTAGTATCATAGAACATAAATATGATTTAAAGGGGTACGATAGGGGTTGAGCGTAAGTAGGTGGTGTTCATTTCCAGTAATTATCGGAAACCTTTGTACATGTGTTTGTACACCAACTGGAATTCTTTTGTCTCTAAGTCCCGTAAGATAAACCTGATTTCTGCCTTAGTCCATCGCTCGTTGATAATTGGTTCTCCGTGTAGACTTGATCAAGAAAGAAGAATTCTTGTTGTTGAGCGTAAGATCAAATGCTTTAAAGAAACGGTAGCTTTTCTTCTCAGCCTTGTTTATTTGAAATTACCGTGGCTAGTTGGAAAACATCAAACGCTGGCTAACAGAGTGATGGCTTGTATTAAATCAAGTTTTATACTGTCAGAATGTGAGCTGTTTGGGGGACTTATTCGGCTTTTCCCTCGTTTATCAAAGATGATTTGTCTTACTGTCAAGTCAGTTCAATTGCGCACAAATTCAAGTGTCAGTGGGAAACTGAATACGTGGGACAAACCAATCAACGAATAGAAACTCGAATTGGTCAGCACATTCCTGCCATTATAAGATTAGGATATCTGAGTCACTCTTTGAGGACGACTCAGTCTGCGCATGTTTCTAATATTGGCAAGCATTTGCTTGACAACTCGAACCGTGCGAATAAAGATGTTAAAGATTCTTTCACAGTCTTTCACAGAGCTCTGGCCGCTCATCATTTCTGTTTGCTTGATGCTGTCCCTGTGCAGAAAGAGGGAACAGCATTCTTCTTGCGTATGTGTAGTCTCATCAAACGATGAAGTCTTGAAAGGTAAAAAGCGTCATAGGAAAACTTTTGCCATTTTGTTATAGTTTTTTTCCCCCCCTAATTCTGGATCTTATAAACCTAATGTCTCAGAAACCATTTTTATCAGAGCTAATATTTCAATATATGATGCTAATGATTTCCTCTAGCATTTTAATTAGACCTCATACTGCAATCCAATCTTTGAGGCTAATGATTTTCTAACATTCCTTATTAATGGTTTCCATATTGCATTCATTTCTATGCTTAACCGGTTTAGGGGATTTTTGTGATCTGGCATATACACTGATTTCTTAAGTTTATGTAATTTCCAGTAGTGTTCTTTATCAATTATGTCAACTTCATCCCTTAAGTGATGTTGATCTCCTTTCTCTCTCCATGTGGGGGTCATCTACGCCTGATTTTTCTATCTCTTCTTGTGTTACGGCCTTACCATGGTCTCTTTACCTTAAGAAGTCGGCATGTTTCTCCTTTATATTGCTTTCCACAGCTACATGATCTGACGTACACACAGTCCTTAGTAATGTTCTCCTCTATTAGAGATCATACTCATGAGAGGTATCTGCGAAGTGTAGAACGGCTTTTGAATGTCATCCTGATGTTATATGGACCACCGATCCAAAGTGTTGTGAGTTCAATACCAGGCTACAGCAGTAGTGAACAAATAACTTAGTCGAAGGGAGATAACTACATGGCTGCCAGTAATAGCATCGCTCATGTAAGGAGAATGATATATCCCATATATATCACAGGTTTCAGTTCGAAATTCCAAGCACCTGAAGAAGGCGTGAGTGAACAATGGCCGAAACGTCGAAAACATAGCAATAAATATGAGGACAATAGACCAAACAATGTAAATAATGTAAAGTTATACAGTTTGTTTTCATTTACTCTTTGATTTATTTGTTTGTTTGAATTTTGTTTAAAGGCACATCAACCTCTGTGGGCTATTTAATGCCAAAAAAGTGGGGTTTTAATATATTTTTTAAGTTCGGTTATAGTGAGAAGGTTCATTTAGTCAGATTTTAACGAAAATCTTTTTGTTTTCTTTTTCATTTTATAAAAATGAAAATGTATTCTAGTTTTGTATTAAATTTTTTTTTTGTTCAAAAATGTGTTGTAGTAATAATTTTTTCTTCAAAATTTATATTTTTCTTCAAAAGTTATTTTATATATTTATATATTTATTTCTATAAAAGTGTATTTCTATACTTTCATAGATTTTGACCCGTTTGGGGGTTAACTATTTGCCCATAGCTAAGACGCTACCAGGTGCTTCCACTCTGGGTCAGGGTGAACCTGGGAACAACAGCAATTAAGAGTTGGTTCCATGCTCCTCACAACCTCCCAGTCAGAGACCTTGCTGCCGGGTGCAGTTTACCGTCATGCCCAGGGCCTTTACTCTTTGAACATTTTATTTTCGATATGGTGGCCTCTATTCTCGATACACTGTTGTATAGAAAATAATCATATAGGAAGAGATCAGACGAGACTGCATCCAATATCAACGATTTAGAGCAATGTTTTGAAAACAGTTCCCTCAAAATCCCCATTGATCTTCTTGCTGTGTGCACCGTAGCTCCATCCTCTTTTAGTTGTACAGTCCAATTACATAGTTTTGTAAAATTTTCGGTTCAGAAAAGTTTGTAACTTCTTCACGAGCAAATCGGAATTGACTAAAACGACGCAACCATCTTCACAAACAAATTATTTAAGCCTCCAAACAGAAAAAATCCGTAACATTTCCACATGCCGATCTGAATTTACTGAGATCGGACGAAGCTTCCTCATTGTGAAAGCCATCTGCTATGTAATAATAATTCTCCTATATGGTAGAGAATGCTGGACAATTTCTTTTCGTCAGTCAGTTAATTTCTTCACAAATGAAGATGATACGTGAGGGGACAGAAATACAGCTTTACAAAAACATGCTAAAGGTACCATAGAAAGAATATATGAGCGACGAAGAAGTTTTTAAAAAGCGAAAACAAATTGAAAGAAAAATCAATTGAAATTCATAGGCAATAAAGTGAAAAAAAAGACTTACAGATGTTGACACACATATGGCATAAAGGCAGATGGGAAACGGCAATTAACCTACCAAACGAGTTTGTATAAATGAAAGACAGAAAATGAGATGGGATTTGATTTTCTATGCGTCGCTTAGATGTGGCACAAGGCCAAACGTATGGAACACCCAGTGAGGATCGAACTCACTACTCAGTTGTAATTGGCTCTAGCGAGACACGCTTATTAACCATTACACCACTCCGAGATACCCAGAAAATGAACTGGGAGAGATAGTAAGTGAGTAGATATTACTTAGAACTCCGAAAGATAGGTAGTTGGGAATAGCTATGAACGCTCACGTATTGAAGGTACACAACCGATAAATTAAGAAGATCTTTTGTATTGTTAAATCATCGATGCTTTCTTTCTATTTCTACAATTAAAACTCGATCGTTGTTTCTGTTTTAAATTCCTGTAACTTCAGTACTTAGATATTATTTATCCTACATTTATTAACGTTCTATATTTAATCCATTCTTTTAACTTATTACCACAAACTCCACTTTTTACAAATTATTATGTTTTTTCTTTGTTTTAATAGACAACACAACGTTTCTTGCAATTTTCTATGCCTGTTTATTATAACAGAAATATAGAGGTTCCCCTATCGCCTGGTTCACACTCCTTCTCGGCCTTTTGAACAGATTTATCACTTGTTTCTTATTTAGAACTGGGTTTCTGGGCCATTCTCAGGTCTACTTAAACTCTATACTTCTAAAATCTCAGCCGAAACGCTGAAATTGTATTTACTATTTATTCATTTTTTCTCACTGTGTGTAGGTAGGTGCACCTACAGCCTGGCTCACGCTCTTTCCCGGGCTTTAGAACAGGAGTAGAGGTTTATCCCTTGTTTCCTATTTAGGATTGGGTTTCTGGGCCATTCCCAGGTCTACTTAGGCTTTATACTTCTAAAGTCTCAGCCTAAAATCTGAAATGTTCTTTACTATTTATTCATTTTTTCTCAATGTGTGTAAATAGGTGCACCTATAGCCTAGCTCCTGCACCTTCCTGGGCTTTAGAACAGGAGTAGAAGTTTATCCGTTGGTTCCTGTTTAAGATTGGGTTTCCGGTTCCTTCTAAAGTCTGCTTCAACTTTATGCTCCTATAGTCACGGCCTAAACTCTGAATTTTATCACTGCTTATTCATTATTTTCCTCAATAGGAGTAGATAAGTTTGTAGGGGCCTCGGTGATGTATGTCCAATTGGCTTCGTGTGATCACAACCGAAGTCCCCACAACCCCTTAAAATATCAGAAAGCCGAATGAATGGTTGAAAAAATGAAAGTATTTTGTTTGTGAAATAAGTGTAATTTTAGTTATAGAACTAAATAACACCTTTGTAAGAAGTAAAATACTCGAATAGAAAATGCATTTAGTTAATTATTTTGTATCAGTGAAATATTCCAACAGATAAATGCATGTGGCTAAATGTTCCAGAGAAATAGCAGTAAGTAGCTAAGTGTCCCAAGACGTATACTGATAGTAGCAGAATGTAAAAAGATTAAAAAGGTTGTTAATAAAAGTCTGTGTTCTTTTCCTTTTTATAGCCGGAGAAAAAGTGAAGAGGAACGTCAAAGTAATGAAAGAGATTGTACTTGTTGAAGTCAGTTGAAGATGTCCTGTTGTTGTTGTTATTGTTGTTGTTGTTATTTTCTTTCGCGGCGTGGAGTGAAAACAAACAAAGGAAAATTGGAATTAAAGGTAGAATGCATGTATATCGGCAAGACATGACCTCGGCTTGAAGTTTCTTCCTTACATTGTGACGAGATGCTATCAGATAGTACTCCCATTCTGACTCATTTTGACCGGTCAAGAAATATAGTTTAAGCGTATTTTAGTCATGTGACCGGCTCCAGCAGTATACCCATTTTTTTAGGTGTTAAGAAAAATTAACTGGCGTCATAATTCAATTTGCTATTTCCTATCCAATCAAGATTCAGAATTTTACTTTTCACACTGATTTGTGAAATTTGCCTTGGTCTGGATTTTTCCAAAACATTTTTAGTCGTTTTGATCCGATTTTGCTGGTGTGCAATTTTACCTTGTATTCTTTAGTTAACTGTTGGATGATATAGGATGTGTATCTTATAAGTTCACCTATCATCCGGTTCACACTCCTCTCCGGCTTTTGGAACAGGAGTAGATATCCCTTGCTTCTTGCTTAGGATTGGACTTCTGGTTCCTTCTAAAGTCTTTTCGTTCTTTTTCACTTCTCGTAGAACCATACGTTATAATGGCATTATCGCCTTGCTTGGGGTGAACTGATTAAAAAAAATAATGTTTCTTCCATTTACTTTAATTTTCCCTTGCCTTTTCGGTCTTATTTTGTTTTGGTCTTTTTTTTTTTTCATTCTTTTTGCTGTTAACCATATTTTCTTTTACTTACAAATTTCTGATTTTCTTTTGATACCTGACTTATTTTTGCCATTGCCCCCTTAATTTCAATAAAAAACGCCTCGTTTCTTATGTTTTATTCTCTTTCTTTGTCTCGCTTTAATCTTTGCAGTATTTTTATAAATTTATCATTCTCTTTTTTCTTTCATTCTTACGTTAAATTTATTTTCTACCCAATTAATTTTTTTATAGCCTTGTTCACTTTCCCTTATTTCATCTATCTATCTATCTATCTATCTATCTATCTATCTATCTATCTATCTATCTATCTATCTATCTTAACGAATCCATCACAAATGCCCGGATCTGAAGAGATCAACTTAATCGGATCAGGTCTTGAAAACACCACTTTTGAAAAATCCTAATCGCTCGGCATCTTTTGACCACTTACAATCCCATCAGCTGTTATTGGCTTATCTGCTCCGAAAATCATTCACACTCTCCTTGGAAGAAGGCGCCTGCTTCCAACTCTAGCCACGTCATTGCGCACATATGCGACATACACCCAATACACACGCAAACACGTTAGCACATATTCATACACACACACGTACTACACATATTCAAATAAATACGTACTCATGCAATGTGTAGAGACATGTAAATGCATCTATTTAATCAGGTTTATACACTCGCAGATTAACGCTCATATTTAGAGACGCACGCACAAAGATACGCATACATTCCCATACATACGCAAATGTGTATGCAAACGCTTGTCTATACATACGCACACACATACATATGCACAGACACACAAACATACATAGATATACACATGCAGATAGATAGATAGATAGATAGATAGATAGATAGATAGATAGATAGATAGATAGATTGTATTTGGGCCACAACTCTTTATTAATGTTAGTTTCAAAAGTTCGTTGTCTAAAGTGTGTTTACTTTTTTAACGTTTCATTGCCTTCTGATTATTTTTTCTACTTTTTTGTTTACAGTTTCGAACATTTTTCTTTTTGGGGGAATAATTTGAACAGAAGACATTGGATTGTTCATGGTCAAATTATTTTTGGAAATAAAAAACGTTTGAGCTGTAATTTTTTCTTTAAATATCCTAAACAATGTATGTTCACTGGTCTTCAACCAAATTTTATTTTTTCTACATCATTGTTTTCTTTTAAGAACTGGAAGTTTGAAATTGCCGAACGTGACGTCATGTGTAACGGTTATAAATAACGAGGCCACACAAAAAATGCGATTTATTTTATTGATTTTTATTATGTTATTTATTTGTAATTTTCTTATACTAATATAATATATGCCCACAAGAAATATATTATATGCACTTTTCAACATACCTTCTATTATCGTGAATAATATTCTATTTTATGCGGGCTCTTTATTTGTATAACAATAGCTACTAGGTCTTTGAGTCTTTCCTTGTATGAGTAGCCATGTAGTAATTTTTTGTGTTATCCACTAATATTTTTCATATGTTGGTTCTTGTATTTTGATCGTTTATGATGAGCTAGTCGGTGTGTGCACGGATTGCACTGAGTTTCAACAGGTGTTACGCCAATATGCGAGAGAAGGTGGTGCATCTTCCAACAGGCAGAATTCATAAATAACATTATTTTTACATAGGCGGAAGTATTTTAGAGTTCCCGTATTGTTAAATATGCACAGGCATTCGCTCATATTTTAGGATGTGGGAACTAGGGATGCTTGGGCGATGTCAACAGTTTCTTTGAATGGGATATTAGTGAATAAGTTTTCAACGTCTAGTTAGGTTAGGATGCCGTTATTCTAATTGTATGTTTATTTATTAAGTATGGAAATAACGAATTTTTACGAATTGATATGCAAAATTTGGGATTTTTTAGATTATGAAACGTAAAGGAATATCATTTTGAAAAATATGTAACTGTAAAAGCGGCGACTGCTCCTTAATCAAATAGTATTTGATTGATAACGTTGTTTACCAAGCCAAAGTCGATATAGAAGGTCGACTGAGTGAGCATTTAAAAGAAAGTATAATAACCATGTAATACAACACATTTTCGCTTTCTTGGTCCTCACTTTTTCAACTGACATGAAGTGAAATGATTACATCGAATCAATAGCTGCAACTACTGCTAGGAAATTTGGGTCACTGTGACGGATCAGAAGGTTTTTCTCGACAAAATACATCTTACACATTTATAAATCTACCATTCATCTTTGCATTGAATACTGTTGCCATATCTTGTCGGGGGCTCCTGCTATTTATATCGAAATTCTCGACAAAATCTAAAGAAGAATCTGCAATATAATAAATTCTAACTTGGCATCTCGACTTCAGTCACTTTCAAATTCCTCGTTTGCTATGTCACAGTTCGCTGAGTAAGCCATATCAGTTAGTAGATAAGATTTTTCTTTGCTGTTCTTAACAATAATATTGCTTCAATCTTCCGGTTATTAAATATAGTGTAATCCTAATGAATTGTGTTGTTTTCTCTTCCTGTAAATGGTGCTGGGTGATGTATGTTCCAGTATTTGTTGATATCTTTTCCAAAGTGTTTGCGCATTTTCTACCGTAAATATTGCCCCATGACGATTTTTATATTCATTTGGCGCAAGTACAGAACATCCTGATATTTGTTGCTTCCGTATATTTTAGTAAGCCAATAGTTGCCTTGTATATCAATTCTAGCTGACTAAAACTTCTTCCACCTTCTTCACAGGATGTGTATAGACGGTCTGCATCAGCCTTATTAAAAGGAAGTTTTTTTTTCTGCCTGATGTGATTTACAGTCCAGTTAAAGTTTTTAAAGCTATATTAAACCACTGGGTCAAGGCTTTTAATGGTTATAATTCTATTCTGAGAATTCAATTCAGTTTTTAATCAGTCGCACCCTTCTATGGTAGTTTTTCGTAATATTTCTTTAATTTTTGTGGTGATTCCTTCGCCCTAATTTACACTGAAGTACTTATAAGCTTCTTCTTGTTTCCCAGGGTCTAAAATAATAGTGGAGGTTTGTTGCAGTAAACCTCGTAATATTGTGGCTTTTGCACATTTATCCCAACCGGGTTTCATTCTAGTGTCATCACTGAAACATTTTACTGTTTTCAGAAGACATTCCACCTCGCTATTATTCCTCGCATAAAACGTTAAGTCATCCATGTAAAATAGAGGACTCATTTTCTTTTGAGATATCTTATAGCCATATTGCGTCTTGTTAAGTTTGCTGGTTAATACTGCCAAACCATTTAGGGATATAAAAAATAGTAAGGGTGACAAAGAGTTGAAATATTCCTCTGTTGATGGTTATTTCACCAGACTTATAGATCCTATTTATATGATTGAGGTGATGTATTTTTTCCCATATCGACATACTTTGTTGATGAAACGACGGGTGATACCTTGTATATATTTAAAGACTTTAAGATCTTGGAATGGTATGCACTATCAAATGCCTTACGATAATCTATCCAAGCAGTATTGAGATTTTTCTTTGGAATAAAAGTTTTTCATGATCATCCTATTAATAAGTAATTAGTCATCACATCCGTAAGACCCACGTTTTCACACTTTTTGTTCAAGGATTAATATATCATTTTTCTAAGAAGGAATATGCTTGTCTTGCCAAAATATATATCAATAGTCTATAATCAGGGGAAAGACATGCAATTGGTCTCTAGTTTTATGGGGACATTTGTGCCAACATTTTTGGGTAGAAGGACGGTAATTTCTTTGGATGTCCATGACTGAATTTTAGTTGGATCATTGATCATATACTACTTTGGCTTGTTTTGTTGTGTGATGCATTTAGCTAATAGAACCAAAAGTTAAGAACATCATCTATTCATAGAGATTTCCATTTGTGTGATTTTTTCAGTGCACATTCAACATATTCTTTTTTGATTACCGCCCATATTTGTTCTGGTTTATTTTTCATCCGTTGTACATTTTGCGTAATCCAAACTGCTTCTTTGTTATGTTCTTTAGAGCTAGCGCATATTTTTCCAAGAACTGCATAACCTCTTCTATTGTTGTCGTTGATGGTGGGGGGGGTCAATTTTTTGTTTGTCTCTTTCTCTGTGAAATTTCTTCACATAGGTTTGAAAGATCTTGTTCTGTCTCGTCTGATTCTTTTCGCCTTTGTATTTATTTATTTGTTTGCTGATAAGAATTCATTTTCATTCCTAATTTTGTATTTTCTTTTGACTTTTCTGCCTTTTTTTAGTCCTTACATTTGTCTTTCTTACCAGTTTATTGAGCACTATAAATCACTTCTAAGTTGTTCAACTTCTCTCTATTTTTCTATTTTTCCAAGATTAATATTCACGTCTATGATAGTGCCTTTTTTATTTTGGTGTATAATCTTTTATTTGCTGCTATTGCTGATTCATAAATTGCTTTGTTGAGACTTATGTGTCGGTCTACTTTATTCAGAATTAATTTGAATGTTGCATTATAGTGTTTAATAGTTTTGAAGTTGCCCAGTGTTGTTTGTAATTTTGGGAGTAGCTCTCTTTTAATATTTCGTGTCTGATTTATATGATTCATGATTTCGTCCTTGATTTCTTGTACACTGTTCTTTTTCCATAAAATAATTTGGTTCAATGTATTTTCGACCCGTTTCATCGCAGGTTTGTGAGCGACTAAGTTCACGCCTTTCTAATTCGTCTAAACGTTCGGCATTATCTTCCCAGTGATTTGTGTGTATATCGGTTTCTTTATTATGACCTGTGGTTTGTGTCATGTTTGTACTTTTTGTGTCCATTTCTGTTTCCTTTTCATGTTCTGTTGATTCACTTATTGTGGTTTCACTTCATTTTATTTCTTCTTAATTTCAGTATCTTTCAATCGGATATTTCTCATAATGTACCTTCTTATACTGGCTAGTTCATTTTCGACAATGTACTTCCTAATTTCTTGTCCAATTTCTTCTCACCAAATGTCATATGTCATATGGTTCTAATATTCTGTAAGTTTGCACATTTTTTCCTGATAGTATCGCTGTATCTATGAAGTATCACTTGTGTTTTTTTAAGCTTTGTATCTTGTCTGTTGGCCTGTATAGTGCGCGAGATATATATGATGAAGTCCCAGAGCACATTTTCATATTATTATAATTATTATTATTTTGAAAACTTTGTTATTACCATCGTCATCAAACAAAGCTTTATCCAGATAAGCCTAGAAGATTACCTCAGCTGGTCTTATCTTTACGTAAACATAGCTGCAAAATGCGCCTGTTACAGTAGCCTCAACGCTAAATCTCTAAGTACATTTAGAGGTATTATCTGGTTCCGACATATAGCATTACTGACATTGGAAATAACGTTCGCCTTTACATTCACCAACATTACCGTAAATTCTATTCTGTTTGGTCGCCACTGTTTCTTATTACAGAATTACGAGGAATGTATGGCTTTAAAGGAACACGTTAATCCACTATAGTTACAGATGAATAATGAATAACTTCCCCACTCTCTCTCTCTCCCTCTCTCTCTCTCTCTCTTTTGCTCTCTAAATACCCACCCACCATCAACCCCTCCCTTTCATACAGACTATATCTCCCTCTCACACATACACACACTGCAGGAACAGAAGCCTAGCCGATGAGACACTCGGATTAATCTGATTGGAAATTGACATAGCAATTCGATTAAATACAGGTTGATCTTCTCTTGAAATTGGAACAGCACATTGTCGGTTGAGACTTGTTGCAGAAATTGAAGAAGGAAGAGATTTTGAAAAAAAAAACGTCTGTTTTGATGAGTTCATCTTTTATGACATGAGAATAGAGTGAATTTTATTTGAACATTTGTCGTCATCTTCTGCAAAACGAAAATTTGTGAATTTTAATTTAACCAGATAAATATTATATAAACCAAATAAATATAATAAAAAATGTCTAATTTAAGCGCTGATTATAATAGTAAATAATCACTTTCTTATCTTAAGAAATCTAACAAGAAAAGCTATATTTGTAACTAGAATGCTATTAGAGTATAAGAACACGCAAAAGGAGATACACGTGTGTTTCATATACAACACAAAAAGCATTTGATAATATACAACACAAAAAACTATTTGAACCACTAGGAAAACTTGATTTATTTGGAAAAAATATTAAAATAATCCAGAATATTTACTGCGAAGCAATTACCTGCATATGGATAAACAATGAATTGAGAAAGTTAAAAAAAAAAATCGAAAGAGGCATAAGATAAGGATGCGATTCACTTACGTAGCGAGGAGATCTGAAGAGAACTAGAAATCCTGCCAAGATTTATTATTCGTAGACACAAGCTGAGAAATTCAAGATAAGCAGTCAACACCGTGTTGATGACAGACCAAGAAAGTAAAATGCAGGAACGACCAAACACGATACTAAAGGAAAAGCGGGAAGAAAAGATTAAGCATCATTTTAAGAAGACAGTATGTATGGTTGTTATCAAGAAGAAAGGTCTAAGATGCGAGCTACGGATTTCATTATTTGGCAAGTGTTATAAAAGAAAAGGGAAATGTGTGAAAGTTTCGAAAGATAACATTTTTTCCAAGATCTAAACAAATACCGAGAAACAGAAAATTTCATTCGAAACAAAAAAAAAAATAAATACTGAATTAAAATTTAATAACTATACTGTTTGTGGTGAAGTGGACATCAATTCTGAATGAGAAATTGGAGAGTCGATTTCGAATTCTAGTTAAATTCGTTGCATTTATATAGATGCAAGTACCCTTTGAAAAGGTATTAATATGTCTCTTCCCTTCAGATATGGGTTAAATAACAGAACAGATTGGGTTCTATAGCCTTGGTTGGAAACCCGTCTACCACTGGAAAAACGGAGACTGAAATGAGTAGACCGGAGAAAAAAAAACACTGCTTCGAGCAATAAAGAATAAAAATTTTAGAAAGCCATAATCGGCCACCTCCGAAAATAACACAAATGAAACAGAAGAAAAAGTATAATAGTAAATCCATATATATATGTATAGTGAGGTAATGCACCTGATGATTGCATAACGCATTTAACTCTGAGTTATGCCATCGACGTAAGACAATATATATATATATATATATTTATTAACACACACACACACACACACACATACCCCCCCCCCACACTCACATATATATATATATATATATATTAGGGTAGGTCGATTTTGGAACTGTAAAAAATCGCACATGAAGAAAGTTGCAAAATAATGTCAAGCGTTACCACAAGAAATTTTTTTCTTCAAAACTTTGTATTTATTTGAGAATTTAAACTTAAAGACGAAATAAATTGGGAGATTTTTATCGCGATATAGGTGTTACCGGAAACATGTGTCGGCTTAAATAAAACCTGAGTTTAAAAATAAGAAAAAAATACAATACGTTTAATAATAGATATTTTAAGGATAGTATTTTTTTTCTTAAGAAATTAAATGAAAACATCAAAATTAAAAAGAAATAAAAACACTATGATATTTAGTTTAATATACAAATAACTACGTATGCCATTTTATTTATTGTTATTTTTTATGGTATTCACCTGTTGAAATTACCTTCCCCTAAACGATTGTTTTCACTTTGTTTACTCTTTTACGATTTTAATTATCACGAATATCTCCTGTATTTTTTAATAGTTAAGTTCCTATTTTAATGAAAAATTCAACTTTTATAATTATTCTGATTTGTGTATATTTTTGAAATTAATATTTATTTATTAAAAAGCGTGTTTACGAGCTAATCTCGGAAGTAACACTACTTTAAAGTAAGTAAACATTACTTCTAACTTAATGTATTTATTTCAAATTTTATCAAATTTATTTTTAAAATATTTGTGGAATTTCATTTCTGATAGTACATATATTTTTTTAGGTATTTAAGGATCGTAAATAACTAAAAGGATCTGAGATGCAAATTAGGGTCTAAGGGCACTTTCCAGCTTGGACCTGTTGATAAAAGTGCTATAAAAAAGTAAAAGGAAAAGAGAGAGGTTAAGAAAAAATTTAGTTTCATCACTAACAGCTTCAACATCAAATGTTCAGGCTAATGTTTCTTCCCCCTCCTACTCATCCTCCAAGTAAAAAACCAGAAGAAGAATATTTGCAGCCAAGGAAACATCCAAAAGGCCCTTATAACTTTCCAAGTTATGCTTTCAAGTTAGTTAGGGGGGACATATCTTCTAATCTTAGAGCTAGCCTTGTCAATGCCTTGCTCTTGGATTTGAAGGCTATAGGTCTTCTTATACCAAATATTAATATGAAAGATATTATAGATAAATGCAAAGTTGATAGGGCAAAGTCTAAAGTGAAAACAACTGCCCAACAAAAACATGATGAAAGTGTGGAAAACCTTATATGTATTGCAGTTGATGGGAGAATGAATAAGGACACATTGCTGGATGAGGAAATTGTAGAGGAAAATGAACAGAAAACTATGAAAAAACTAAGGAACCAGAACGCCATTTAACTTTTACAAAGGAGGCACCACATGAAAGTCAATATCTGATACATAGAGTTCTCCCTAATAGTAGTGCAACAGGTGTTGTTCATGCAGAGCAAGTAGTGGATGTTTTGCATGAATTCAACAGTGAGAACACTATCAAGGCTATCCTTGTTGACAACACTAATGCCAACACAGGCTGTGAAGATGGAATGGTTGCAATTTTAGAAAAAAATCTTCATGCAATTGTTGCTATTTGCACAATAATGAACTACCTTTCAGAGCTCTTTTCAAAAACATAGATTGTTGCCCAAAAGGCCCTACAGCATGCAGTGTTCCTCTGGGGAAATTATGCCCAAATGATTTACCACAAATATCATTTCCCACTATTAGCAGTCCTCTGCATTCAATCTTGAAAATTGGTGAAATACATGATCTTAGTTGTGACCAAAGACTCCTGTATAAATACACAGTGGATATTTCTAGAGGTAAGGTTGACTCTAGATATGCCTCCTGGAAAATTGGTCCTTTAAACCAGGCAAGGTGGTTAACTTTGGCCATCAGGCTTATGCGTTTATTGAGTCGTGGCACATACCCACAAAAGCTCACAACAAGCTTCACAGTTTAATAAGTTTTATTGTAAATGTGTAAGCCACTTCTTAGTTTGAAATTAAAAGAAATAATAAGTTCCAAAATCAGCAAGTGCACATTTTTAATATGATCCAGAAGATCAAGAAGCAGCCTCATGAAATCCAACAGATCACTTTAAGAAATATACAAGGAAGTACAGTTTGTTTACTCTCTTAAAATCTATACTCCATAGTCAAATCTGATGAAGTTGAAGTAACAGAAGAAGCTTTAAAAAGAGTTTTAGCCATTAGGTAATTAAATATTTATTTATAAATCAATGACTCAATTATTTATTGCAATTTATAGAATCATTTTAAAGATTTTATTTAATTTCACCATAATTATTATAGTAGAGACTGGAAGTTTTTAAATGAATCAATAAATAAATTTTTATATTCTTTCAGAAAAGGTTAAAAAGAATACCACCCATTAATTTGAATGCCACACACTGGACACAATTGATAGATTTATCATTGTGGTATTTTTGAGCCACCAATGACGGAAGGTTTTTCTGAATCTGAACTTCAGGAATCATTGTTAAATGGAACCAAGCTTGACTTGCCAAATTTGCCCTCACTTTTCCAAGGCATGGAATGGGCAGTCAAGTTAACAACAGAAGCTTTGCAAACTGTATACGGTTTTGAAGCAAGGCATCAACATATTACAGCCAAAGTTTTGAGTCAGAAATTGAGACCAGCATTTTTGTATAAGGGCTCTTATATGGAGCAATTTGACTCTATATATTAAGCACTATTAAAATAGTGTTTGTTTTTCCTTATTTGTTTGTTTGTTATATTTTCACTTATAACAGAAAACATCATTTAAGGTATTCAAATATCACTGCTTAATTCATAATGTTTTTTAAAGCAGATACTGAAAATTGAGTGGGGGCAGATTTTCATTTTGAAGATTAGTCATCATTTCTTTAATTAATATCATTTTTATAAAATGAAATGACATTCCTTGATTTAAATACTAAAATTATTTGGTTTTGTCATTAATATTCAAGCCAAATCTTGCGAAAACGAGGAATTTTCAGTATATTTTTGTCTGCGATCTTTGATGCCAAACGCTCAAAAAACCGTTGAAGTATTTGATCTAATATTTTGTATCAGTACTTAATAGGTCCATACACAACTTTCGGTAAGTGATATTTTTTAATATTTATAAAAAGTGAAAAATCAACGTACCCTAATATATATATATATATATATATATATATATATATATATATATAGTGTCTAAAAAACGGGAAATTTTTAACAATCCAATAAAACCAAGAGTGATGGAAGAAAAATATTTTATTCAAAGTAATCGAAACCTTAAAACATGCCATTTAAGAGACAATGATGGAATTTTCATTTTTTTAAGAATTACTTCCTGTAGATAGAGTTCTCCTGTACGAATACATTCTTTAAACTCTGCTGTTGCGATAGTAATAGTGACTGAGACCCCCTGTTCATTTTCAAAAAAAATATGGTTCGATGATCCCATGTAATGAAACAGCACACCATACTGTCACCTTACTAGCGTGTAAAGGGGGCTCATGAACTTCATTAGGATTTGTGTCTACCCAGTATCGGTAGTTCGACTTATTCACGTAACCTGTGAGATGAAAATGGGCCTCATCAAATATCCACAACTTGCTTAGAAATTCATCTTGATCCATGGTTACTGAAATAGCAGAGTGTTTACTTCGTGAGGCCACTGTTTCGCAGTGCTGTTACTTACTCATGTCTGCCAATACACACTTCAATAATCCCCGTTTTTTTAGTCACCCTATATATATATATATATATATATATATATATATATATATATATATATATATATATATATATAGGAAACGAGCTTTAGATTTCGCTTCAATAATCACAAACTAAATATACGACAAAAAATGTATACTCCCCAATTGCAGCCCATTTTAATCAACCTGATCATACTTTAGAAAATTGCAAATGTTTACTAATAGACTCCAATTTTAGTTCTACATACACACGCAGAAAGAAAGAAAAATACTGGATTTTAAAATTAAATACACACAACCTAGGGTTAAATAGGGACTTAGGTGTGTTGAATCTTTACAAATATTTCAATAGCTAAAAATTTTTTTTCAGATATCCCAAGAAATTTTTATCTAAAACAAACAGACTTTCTCTACGGACGTGCCGCATGTTGTGAACAAACACACCACGTGATGTAAACACACAAAAAAATATTCGGACGTTATCGTGAAATACGTTTCTAATTCAAATTTAAAAATCACTCGTATTCTGATGAAGGACCGAGGGCGGTCTGAGATATAAAATACAATAATAAAAATAAACAAATACTGTCCCAAAAAAGTACATTTTTAAATTCAAAACTTTTTATTAATATTCTTTCCTATACATATTAAGACAGTATACGTGGATCATCACTATGTTATATATATATATATATATATATATATATATATATGTGTGTGTGTGTGTGTGTGTGTGTGTGTTTCGATAATGTCTTAGATTTCATAAATTGAGATAAAATTCTTATCAGAAAAATGTTCAACAAAAGTTTCATCTAGCAATCTCTGATTAATTGTAAAACGTGTCAATTTTTTCAAAAATATCAAGAATTTTTGTTGCACATTAAAAAGAACATTTCGCTTCCGAAACACTAAAATATTCGTTCTTAACTGATACTACAAATTTTATTTTAAACGCTCAATATGGGTCTGTCCGTTCTTTGCACAACTCATTAAAACATGTATAAATCTAGGTACCTCTATTCATTTTCGATAACTAACTTCTAAATTGAATTTTTAAAATAAAAAAAATTTTTGAAACTTTTATTTTAGTTTTAAATGAAAGCTAAATTAGTAAACTTACTATTTCCAGTGAGAAAAATACTTTGGTGCGTTTCAAAGAGAAATTATATTGATTGAAATTTAAAATTTTTCAATTTCTTTTTAATCTTTCCCTTTTCGGACATTTTTAAGCTATCGACATTATTTGTAAACAAAAGTTAATTCTCGATTTTAAAACTTTTACAAAAATAAATATACATCTGAGACATTGTTTTTGGGAAAATAGCAAATTTAATGTTCAATTAATCTGATTTACACAAGTATTGATTATTTATGGCATGAAATTTAGAATAAGACTATTTCTTAAACACAGAGTTCAACTTTCTAACCTTTTTCCACCGTATGTGTTGACAGATTGACAGATCCGTGATAAATTAAGATAAGTGCATGGCAATCACAAGTGGCAGAATTGTACAACTTTTTTTCAGGTAAGAAGAAACTTTGAAATACATGGCATTTTAATTTACATTATAATTTTTGATTAGTAGGTATAACCTTCTCTTAATAAGTTTATAAACTAACCCCAACAAATCTTTGAAGTATTTTTAAAAATTGTAAACACTTTAAATTATTATAATTAAAAAAAAGAAATAATTCTCTTAAAATTTCATCATTTATCGAAAAAAAATTTCTTTAGACTATAATGTCTTTAATTTATAATATTTATCAAAGTAACTAAAAGCTTATCAAATTAAATAATGTCATAGTTATATTGCATTTTTTATTTTTATTGAGGACAAATTTTCGGAAATAGAGGCAAAATGTTAAAAAAAATAAGAGATGATTTACATTTCCTAATGAGTCCTGCGTTTAACTAATAAAACCAATTTTGCCAACAAAATTTAAATTCTTAAAATGTAATGAATTTACATGGAGTGGAGTAACAGATGTAAAAAAATATTTTTACCAAGGTTTTTTAAAAATGATAATTTCAAAAGTAATTTTATTCATTTGTGAAAGTTTCAGTAAAATTCGACAATTATTTGATTTTGCATGAATTTCCAATTAATGTGTTCGTCACCGGAAAAAAAAACTGAGTTCTGTAATATTATGTTTTCCTTTGTAAACTCTCATAACGATTTGGTTACCTACTAACTCAAATCAAAACAAGATTTTTACTAAAATTTCGAACCTGTTAAAAGAATTAAAAATGTTCTTTAAAATAATTAGAAAATACTTTGATCTTTTCTCTTAATAATAACATAAACATTAGATGGAAAAAAATGTTTTTATTAAGTTTGGAGTCTTTTCTATTAATACTATGGAGTCTTTCCACGATTTAGTGGAGGTACCTATAAATCTTAGTACAATGTTGTTGCTTTTTCTTTTCAATAATGCTCATAATCTATTTCTTATTTCTTTTTAGTGATTAATGGTGGTATTGAATGTTTTATAAAGATATACGAAGTAAGAATATCACACATTTGTAGTCGACAAATTTAACCCCTATTTACTGCAATTCAATGCCAAGCAAAAGACAAAATAGATAAATCACCATTATATTTATCATCCTGAATCCATCCTGCATATATACAAGTCAACCATCCGTCCGTGCATGGAGTACTGCTGCCATTTATGGTCAGGTGCCCCTGCCGTTCTCCTCAGTGTTCTTGACGGGCTCTAAAGGAGAGTCTGTAATGTGATAGGTACTGATATGGCGGCTCGACTGCAGCCACTTCCCCATCGTCGAAATGTAGCCTCCCTCTGTCTCTTCTATAAATACTTTCATGGCTTCTGCTCGGATGAGCTTAAGTCACTGATGCCTCCTCAACAGGTGTTTACCCGTGCAACCAGACTGGCAACTGGGTTCCACCCATTCACAGTCAGGTTAGCCAAATGCAGACGACAATTCTACTCCTGCAGCTTCTTCTCTCGCACTTCCCGCCCGTGGAACTCGCTCCCGTATTCTTGCTTTCCTGACGGCTACAACCTCCAGAAATTTAAATGCAAAGTCAATACTCATCTACTAACCACGGGACACTAGCTCTCTCCCCACCCCTGTATAACCTTCCCTTTCTCTCCACCTATGTATCTGTCATCGCACCTGCTTTCTCAGCTTTCTATTGTTCCTTTCTGACGAGTTTGTACTCCTCACTCTTTTCTAATTAATCTTTTTACATTTATGTAGCCCCCTTCACATCAGTGGCGTTTCCGCCTTGCTCGGGGTGAAATGATTAAAAAAAAAAATTAGATAATACTTAAATATGATGAGCTTTTAACACAGTCTGACCTATTATTTTATGTCTTTCCCTAGAGTATTGAATGTAACAGAGGTGAATGTAACAAACTTGCCGATTTCTCGTTCCGATCTGCTAACCATTGCAGGTACTCAAATAGCATAATTTATTTTTTATTGTAGCCATCGTTATTGTGGAAAAGATGGTTCATCATCATCGTCATCATCATTATCATCATTATTACTATTTAAATGCTTTCTTTATTGTAATTATTGCCTTGTTATTATTTTTTTATTATTTTTATTTTATTTTATTGTTATTAATTTTCCTGATTTTTGCTTTATTATTATTATTATTGTTGTTTTTGTTGTTGTTGTTGTTGTTTGAACAGAGATATTTTGTGAAAGTTTGGCCTTCGTATCTTGAAATAAAATGGTGTGCCAAAAGCACTGTTTTTCCCTTGAAACCCCTATGACTGCAAACACAATTAACTCTTCCGGTATTGCGTATTGTTTTTAAAAGGCAATGATTAGAATTTTAATGAAATCCAAATATATGAAAGTGCGCCTATACATTTTATTTATTCTTGAGAATTGAGAGCAAAGATATTAAACATATTATATATAAAATGGGAAATAATAAATATTGCAATGTAGCTGGTTTAAAAACTTTGATAATTTTGCAATTATTTCTAATTTTAATAAAAAGATGTATTTTCAAATTTATTTCTTTATAAAATGGTTGTAAATATTTGTAAAAGGTAAATAAAAAAACATCACATTGTTATCGGTATACAAATCTGCTAAATATATATTTCCGAGGGAGATAAAACTTATACTTTAATAGTAGTGTTAAGGAAATAAAAACACCCTTTTCATACACTGTTGTTTTGCTGGCACGAACTTAAGCTTATTACCGATAATTTTTACGCATTTATATATAAAAAATAATGCTAAAATAATAACATAACACATTATTACTGCTACATTATTACTTTCTATTATTTTTCATTATTAACTCTTTTTAAAACAATCCTCCATATTATCATCGAAGTTGGTACTGTAAACTTAGATGCGCATTTGGTGTAATGGATAATTGTTAATTGGAGAGCAGAGTTCTAATTCTAGTTTGGTTCGTTATATTCACTTACGCGCAAATACCCCTGGAAACTGTATAGATCCAACTATTATACCCACCCAGCCGAATTAGTAAGGTTTGTATCACTAAACTATTATTCTTCTTCTTCTATGTGCCCTGTCCCTTCAGGACGTAGGCGATCATGGATCTCCACGTCTCCCTGTGGCTCTTAGTATGTTTGCTCCTGTTGCTCCTGGCAACCCCCGTTCCGTCATCCACCTGATCAGACTCTGCAGATATGTTATCCGCTGCCTTCCTCTGTCTCTCCTTCCTTCTATCTGACCAGTCAGTATCAGGTTCTCCAGGCTCTCCTTTCTCATTGCATGTCCCAGGAACTTCAGTTGTCTCTTCCTGATGCTCAGCATCAATTTCCTTTTCGTTGCCATTCTTTCTAACACTTCGTCGTTGCTTGTATGCTCAGTCCACGATATTATCTCCAAAACAGAAAAAAATCCATAAAAAATATTTTGTGGCTTTAAAAAACCCGAAAAACCTTGGTGAACTGTAGAAAACGAATCAATATCTTTTTGAACATATATACAGGCATTTGTTTTCATTGAGATAACCTTTAAAATAATATAGCTGTAATCCATCAGTTAAGTGCCAAACGTGATACACGCTTGGGCGATCATGTCTCGAAAGAGACATAACTGACTGAGCAGAAGATTTTCCCGCAATTGGTTATTATTATTTATTATCTTCGTATTATGTATTTGCTGTCTTTGTTGCTGAAATTACTTTTAAAATAATAAAACGGTATTATTTCGATAAATGTATAGTATTTCCTATTATTATTACTGTTGTTGTTGTTGTTGTTTTTATTATTATTATTATTATTATTATTATTATTATTATAAGAAAAGAATTCGTTTCGTATCTTGAAAAATCTCGTGAGGTCGATGAATCTCCTATCAGAGGATGTGTGGATAACTGACCGATATTAAATCGAGATTCTATGCGGAGGATATGAGTGGCCATCAGTTAACGGCCAGTGACGGGCAGACGACGTCGGTGAACTGCATCGCTAAATTACTCTGAGAAGACACAGTAACAGGTTATCAATCACCCTGAGATTAGATGATTATATTGACCAAAAGGCGAAGAATAGATGCTGAATAAAACTGTCAATGGAAATTCCCCACTCAATTCCGGACAATTCTGCTGGAGAACGACTCATCACGTTCTGCCGATTCATGAACACCGTCCGATTGACCCTTCACTCACCTAAATATAAACGGACACGGGCTTTAATAAGGCTGCACCAAAAAAAGGTTGAAAAGGCCCGGTAAATCGCTTGCTAGCAGATTCTGAGAATTTTGTTCGAGAACCAAAGAAATGCGGACATTACTTTGCATGGGAAACATTGTATGCATTCATTTTGGCACCATATCGGGCAGAGAAACGACCAAATTTAGCCAACGGTCTGCACAATGCCGTCCGGGGGATGACTTATTTACTGGAGCCATATTAGAGAGTTAGATACAATCATGTGATAGCGTTGTTAACGTATCTGATAAATAGGTAAAATAAGAAAAAGAAAAAAATAGTTTTTGTAAAGTTTAGACAAATGAAACTTTTTTCTGCGTTAGCTTATTGGACACTTGTGAAAAGAAAGAAGAGAAAAAAGAATTTCATATTGGAGCAAATAAATCGGTTTCATTTGCAACAAGATTTTGAACGTTTAAAAGATTTAGAATGTTTAATATGTTGCACGAGTCTACATGTCTATTACAGCACTTCATAGATTCTAATAGAATTATTATGCGACACACGCACACGTGCTTACACAAACACACGTGCGTACGCTCACAAACACGCACACAAATACGCACATAAATACACACAAATACACATACACATACACATATCAAGTTTAATTGAAAAATGAGAGACAAGGTATTATCATTAATTTTTTTATATAATTTTTCATGTGTTTTTAAGATCGATTTCTTTTTAGAACTCAAATTATTTAAGAATTGTACGAACGTATTTTTTCGAGAGCTTTGGTCTATACTCATAGCCATTATCAAGAATGAATTTTGTTAAATACTAAATATATATATATATTGTTTAAAGTTAGCATTAATTAGTGGTTAAAGTGTTCAATATTTGAGAAAAAGCGTTTGTAGAATTAATATATATACATATATATATATATATATATATATATATATGTATGTATGTATGTATATATATATATATATATATATATATTACGGAAAAACTACAAGATGAACGAAATGGTTTTAACAACAGACATATTTAGTATATCTAAATTTTTAAACGATACTCGTATTTGAGTTGATATTCTGCTTTTAATCAAACAGTATATTTATATATTTATTTCTGTCGGCCTGATTATTTACGATAACACTTATATTCGTAAGAAAATTTATCGTAAACAATCAGGCCAGTATAAATAAATATTTGACTATACTGTTTGATTAAAAACAGAATATCTACTCAAATACGAGTATCGATTGTTCAAACAAATAAATTATATATATATATATATATATATATATATATATATATATATATATATATATATTGTGTATTTTACATAAATATATATTTAAGATATATATACTGTTTAAAGTTAGCTTTATTTATGTAGGTAGAGTGTTCAATATTAGAAATGGGGAGTTCGTAGATTATATATATATATATATATATATTGTATTGAGGCAGCAGATAATTTTCTAAACATATACTGTTAAGTATAAGAGACAATGAATGTCTATTATGTTTAATCATTTGCCGTTCTAAACATGGTATTTGGGCTTTAATTTCAGGTGAAAATAAAGACAAAAATTCTCCAACATTTGGATAATTTTTTATTAAGTTTGTTCTAAGCTTTCTGCTCACATGGGCCATCTTCAGAGAGGATACAAGGACGTTAACATAAAAACATCCACTATCAGCGACGATTTTCTCTTGTGTTGACATAAAACTTTACTAAGCAACTATAACAGTTACCAAAAATAGCAAACGCAGATCGTAAATTTGTAATCCGGTTCTATGACATCATACCGCATGAGAGCTCGAAATGATAACAGAACCATGCAATTTAATGTGTTATGACCAGATATATACGTGATTTTATTTAGTGTGGGTCGTTTGGATTTAATGTAGATGGCCTCCAATATCTGAAGGTTCTTTTTACTGTGTGTATGTGTAAGGATTATTGTATTGTTGACTAAAATATGTCTGACATTACCAACATAGCTATGCTTTTCTAAGAAATGTTGTTTAATTGTACTCTGAAATTTATTTTTTATTTATTTTTATTTTCTCCTATCATCTTTTCTTTCAAATTTAAATTTATTTCTCTCTTTTTTCTTCTTCTTTCCCTTTTCGTTTTACTCTCATAAAAACACTTACCCTTTTTCTTTAACGCTATCTCTTTCTCCCCAACCCATTTTTTTACTTTACAAATCAACGTGTCAGCAGTCTGACCGACTAACGTAGAGAATCTTGGAGTTGGCACCCGTTCTTATGCATGCTCTTTGATTATATGTTGTGGTTGTGTATATGTGTGTATATATGTTTATGTATCTATGTGTGTGTATTCGCCTAACTGATGTAATGATGAAATTTTTCTTTTAGTTTTCACTTTTATGGGAGCGATCTTTATTTTTTTTATTTTTTTGTATTTTTGGGGTCTTTATTTGTGAATTTCATTCGTATAAAATAGGCCTACACTTCCGCTTAACCATGGAAATAACGTGTCTGTATTGATTTTTACATATATTTGCTCTATATGTATTTGTGTACATATATATTTAGAGCTCTCCTAGATAATTATCCTAACACTTTACGTACAGGATACTCCTTTGGATTCTTATATATCTCACCGCATGTTTATATATATATATATATATATATATATATATATATATATATATATATATATACTATGAGTCCCTGCTCAGCACCTGAAGACTCTTGTGCATGAAATGCCGAGTCGTTTTACCGGTGTGGAATAATACGTCTATTTATTAATATATACGTAATACCTCTGTTATATTATACTAAGCATTATTTTATTATTACCAATACTCAATAAGGTATTAAAAAGAACCGATAAATTCATTTTGATCCATTTTTATTATATTCTTCTAATTTTCGTATCAGACATTGAGTATTGGGATCGATATTGTAGATAAACTGTCCGAAGCTCATAACGTGTTGTTGTTTTCTTCTTCGAATACTTCTAAATTCTTACATCAGGCACCACAAATTCTTGACGATTGACATTTCACCTGTGCACACATCGGCCAAACGTGATCAGTCCCGACCTGGCAGCTCGACTTCAGCCACATTTCACTGGCTGGATGTGGCTTCCGTCTGTCTATTCTACAAATATTTTCATGGCTTCTGCTCCGACGAGCTTAGCTCACTGATGCCCCCTTTATAAGAATTTACTCGAGCAACCAGACGAGCAACAAGGTTCCACCCTTTTACAGTTAAATCAACTAAACGCAGCCGCCACTTCTACTCCATCAGCTTCCTTTCTCGCGTTTCCCGCTAGTGGAACTCCCTTCCGTATACTTGCTTCCCTGACGGCTACAATCTCCGAGAATTTAAATGAAACGATAATTCCCATCCCTTATCCACTAGTCAAGTGGATAAGAGATGGGAATTATCATTCCTTCCCTAGTTCTTTCCTCCATCACCTAGTGTATCTTGTTCTTTTTCTTTCTCTCTCTATCCTCGTAACTGTCTTCACACTTGTATTCCCATCCTTCTCTTGCCCTTTCTCCGACACCCCCTGTAACCGGTTCGTCTTTCTCTTCGCTCTCCTCCTGCTGAAACTTTTACTCTTCTCTTATGTAGACCGCTGCGGTAGCGACTTTCTTGGGGTGAAACAACTAAAAAAAAACATCCCGAACGACTAAAATACAGCTATGTGTGTGTGTGTGTGTGTGTGTGTGTGTGTGTGTGTGTGTGTGTGTGTGTGTGTGTGTGTGTGTGTTTCATTGTGAAATGACAGACAAAATATTATCATTAAGTTTTTGTAAATTTTTTGTGTGTTCTTATATTTGTTCTTTTCTAAACGCAAATTATATAGGAATTGTCCAACACTTAATAATATCAGTTATGAACATAGTAAAAATCTGCTTACCGGAATATATGTCCTGAATAAAACGCACACATGACTCTACATACGTAAACTCTACGGATATTCAGTTACATGTAAAATAAAATTCACCCTTGACAATGGCTAAACATATAGCTCGGAAACACAAAAGATTTTAATAATTTCTATATAATTTGTGTTCTGAAATGAAAAATATCATAAGAATACATGTAAAACGTATAAAAACTTAACTATAATAGCTTGTCTGACATTTTCAAAGAGAGATTGCTTTAAAATACATACATTAATAAATATACATATTATCCTACGTCGATGGCACGACTGAGAGTTTCATGCGTTACGCAATCATCAGGTGCATATTACGAACTGACCGTTTAGAGACTTGAATTTTACTCGATGTTCATTAGAGTTAAATCTTATAATATTAGGGCAATATTTGTTAGGCTAAATCTTATAATGTTAGATTAAGTATATATTTCTCTTATATGTTATTTTCCCTTGCTCCCACTTACTTTCCTGCAACACGCTTAATCTGTTTTATTTCGCCGTCTCTCTTTTTTCTTTTCGCTTTCTTCCCTACCCTTTGTATCAATGTCTAGGCGACAACATTCTGACATAATCTACTCTCTTTCTTAACACTTCTCCCACTCCCATTAGTTTTTCTTATTTTATCTTACTTTTTTCTTCTTTCATGTAAACTTCCTGTAAATGGAATTTTGTACTGTATTTGCATAATAAATGAAATTTGCTGCTAAAGATGTGAGGATTTTCTTCGCTGAAATGGCCATACGGCGTATGTAATTTTCAGATTTTTATTTGAAAATATACTTATTTGGCCCTGTAAATCGAAAACACTATTTACATCGAGCCCTCTACCAGGCTCATTTTTAATTTTAATGAGATTAATATGAATAAGATTTTTTTTTTTAAATTTTACCTACATGCTATTTTCGTTTTTGATATATATATATATATATATATATATATATATATATATATATATATATTGTTCTGGTGACTTACCCATAAGGCACATGAACTCGTCCAAGATATATATAAGTAGCAGTTCTGCTTCTATAAAACAGAGTAAGATAGAGTGAGTGAGTGGAAAGGTAGAGAGGGGAACCTATTCCAGCATAACTATAACAGCGGCGATAATAATCGTTCATTGGTATATGTTTGTACTTCCGTTTTTGTAATATATTTGGTTAATCCTATGCCGTATTTGTGTCTCTATTTCTGGCCCTAACGGGCCGCAACAACTTGATGACGACGTCACAACAACTTGGCAAATAGAATTCTTATAGACCACACGAGGTTTCTTACAGAAGCCCAGTATTCTTAGGGATTCTTGAGGACCCCAATGGATTGCGTGAAAATTGTTAATATTGGTCAAACTTGTACGCACCGAACAGAAAAAAAAACATTTTTTATTACACTTTGTTCTACTCAACAGTACTTGGTAATCCAGAAAAGGAAAGCGAACGGAAAAAAAAAAGTTTAACTAACGTACACTGAACTTGAATGCGAGCCGCTAAACAACAAGAATTTATGTTTTCCGAGAAATAAAAAGCACTCGTCATTCTCTGAGTAAGTAAATAAAGTTATTCACTTTCAATTAATTGTTATTCCATTACTGAGTTAGTTAACAAATAAAGATTTTTGTTATTCAAAGAAAAGAAAATTTTTCAATTGCATTTAATTTGTATTCAGATAGTCCTAACTAAGACACGGATAAACAGGGATGAATTTAAATCAACCATGCTCGAATTTATCAAGTTCCAACTTGAGCAGCAAAACAAACGGTAACTTAAATGTCAAGAAAAGCAAATTGAATGTCAAAACCAAGCTGAAAAAGAACGGCTTGAATTTAAAAACAATCTAAAGTCAGACATCAGACACTCGAAGAAATTCTACTTCTAACTCGTCAAGAGCAAAGAAACTTGCTTAGACTCGCAAACTGGGGACAAATTAGTGAAAACGAAAATGCGTTATCACAAAACACGTTCTAGGGCGCAATAGACAATTTTACATATTCTCCGAACGAGGATATAACCTTTGCCTTCTATTTTAAGATTCGAGAATTTATACGTTACAGATTACATAAATTGGTCGGACTCTAAGAAATTTGTGAATTATATTTTACCCCGTAAAACAAGTGAATCGACATTCACTATAGCGGTTAAACTTCTTACAGAACCTTTTAGTCCTAAAACTTCATTCTTTGATAAGAGATGGAAATGCAGGAATTTAACTATAAGACATAGTGAAGATTTCACTACATTCGAATCAGTCGTGAACAAGCATTGCGACGATTTCAAACTGTCAAAATTGAGTGCAAATATTTTCAATTGTCTAATATTCGTTCAGAACTCGTTTCAGCTAAAGACGCTGAAATTAGACGTAGAGTTCTAAATAACTTGGAAAATGAGCCAAACCTTACTCTTCAACAAATAGCGGAAGACCGTCATAGATTCGTAAGCGTACGCCAAAATTCGAAAAATATTGAAAGTACGCAGAAAAAAAAACAATTTATTTCTCCTCCTAAAACAAACCAACCACAAAAAAAACAAGACAACTTGCTGCCTAACTCATGTTTCAGTTGTGGATTATTACATTGGTATAAAGACTGCCCTTACTGGAATAAAAATTGCCCAAATTGTAGCCGTACCGGGCATAAATGCTCACATCGTCGAGTGAGAAAAAAGGTTAATAACTACGTAAAAAGCACAAAAGCAGATAAACAAGACGGGTTAAATATTAGGAAGCACGTGCAAGCAGAAATTTAATGCAGTTCGATTCTGGTTCAGATTTAACAATCATAAATCTACACACTTGGAAAAAGTTGGGAAAATCAACCTTGCTAAGACCTAATAAAATGGCCAGGTCCGTGACAAAAGAGGAAATCAAGTTTTTGGGAAAACTTATCAAGAATGTAACATATCAAGGAAAGACGTTAAAACTAAAGACATTTGTTTTTAAAAAATACAGAAAATCTATTTGGCACCGACTGGATGGAAATTTAAGTTTTGGGACATGCTACCTAAATTATTTTACCAAAAACTCAAAATCTGACTACCAAGACAAATAGTATAAAAGAAACTTTTCCAGAAGTTTTTTTTTTCTGGGGGCCTTGGTCGGTATAACAAGATGACGGCAAAATTCATGTTAACAGATGACATCCAGCCAGTGTTTAAGAAAAAATGTAATGTGCCTTTCGCCTCTTACCAAAAATAAATGAGGAACTCGACAGACTAAAATAACCGGTGTCTTATCGAAAACTGTGTACAGAAAATGGACTTCACCGACCATCTATGTGAAGAAGTCAAACGAGTCCGGGTCTGCATCGATTTCTTGACAGGGCTTAATGTGGTATTCAGAGATGATTTATTACCTTCGTCGGTTAAGGAAAATGACGGACTTTAATGTCGTAAATACAAAAAGAAAAATATTATGGAGGAGGTGGGTGTTATGGGGACTTACCCACATAACATATGAACTAGTCCAAAATGTATAAGTAGCAGTTCTGCTTTGCAAAAGCAGAGAAAAAGAGAGAGAGATGGGAAGAGAGAGGGAGAGAGAGAGAAATCTATCCTACATAACTCTCACAGTCGCGCTAATAATTATTGATATATGCTTGTACTACTGTCTTTGTAATATATTTGGTTAACACTATTCCGTTTTTGTATCTTTATTTCTGGCCCCAACAGACCTCAACAACTTGTTGACGAGGTCACAACACACACACACATATATATATATATATATATATATATATATATATATATATACATTAATGATCTCCCTGATTCCATAAGAACCCAAATAGGTTTGTACGCCGATGACACCACAGTTTACTCTCGCCTCCTACAAAAATCTGGTGTAGGCGTCAAAGCTAACCTCACAGCCGAGATTGAAAAAGACCTCCAATCCATATTGGACTGGGGTAAGAAATGGCTAGTAAATTTTAATGCTTCTAAAACGAAGCTACTCTCAATTAACCATCATCGACAATCTCACCTACCTCCCATTAGCATGGACCAGGCTTGCCTCCCAGAGAGTAAAACACTGCGCCTCCTTGGTCTCACACTTTCAGCGGACCTCAAATGGAATGACTATATCGAATCCATTGCTAAATCCGCTGCTATGAAAGTCGGTTCTCTGTGTAGGGCCCGGAAGTTTTTTCCGTCTAAATCTATCCTGCACATTTATAAATCTACCATCCGCCCGTGCATTGAATACTGCTGCCATATCTGGTCGGGTGCCCCTGCTGTTCTCCTCGGGCTTCTCGATAAGGTTCAGAGGAGGGTTCTGTAATGTGATAGATACCGACTTGGCAGACCACCTGCAGATTCTTATCCCACCGGCGCGACGTGGCTTCCCTGTGTCTCTTCTATAAATACTTTCACCGCTTCTGCTCCGATGAACTTAGATCACTAGTGCCCCCTAAATACAAATTTGAACGAGATACTAGATTAGCAACTAGATCCCACCCTTTTACAGTGAAACCAATAAAATGCAGCCGTAACTTCTACTCCAACAGTTTCTTTCCTCGCACTTCCCGACTGTGGAATTCTCTTCCAAACGATTGCTTCCCCGACGGCTACAATCTCCAGGAGTTTAAATGTAAGGTCAATAGACACCTCCTAACACACTAACCTGCTCCCATTCTATCAAACACTCTTCCCATCTGCCCAACCCTCATCCTCACTATCCTTACTCATCTGTCACCTTCTTCCTGACATTCCCTATGTCTAACCACTCCTTCTCTTTACCTTCTCCGATATAGCCCCATGCGCAATAGTGGCAGTGGAATGCCTTGCTTGGGGTGAGATAATTAAAAAAATATATATATATATATGCTGAACAGTTATAGGTCATTAAATTAGACTAATAAGCATTCATATTAGAAAGTACTCACTACATGTCTGAAGAAAAATTAAGATTTAACATGTTGACCATTTAGATATTTAGGTAAGGAAGTTACGTTACCATGGTTTCCACGTTTTCTGTTTCGTCAGGAGATTTATTTGATTTAGTCAGGTCGAAACCATGGTAACGTAACTGGCTGATATATATATATATATATATATATATATATATATATATATCAGCCAGTTACGTTACCATGGTTTCGACCTGACTAAATCAAATAAATCTCCTGACGAAACAGAAAACGTGGAAACCGTACTGATGAGCTGTGATACGGCGAAACAGATCTGTCTGCGGATGACAATATATCAATATATATATATATCAATATATCAATATATATATATATATATTGATATATTGTCATCCGCAGACAGATCTGTTTCGCCGTATCACAGCTCATCAGTACGGTTAAACTCCGATTGCTTTTTTACCCAGGATTGAAACCCGACCGAAATGGCGTCAGTCGCCGACTCTACCCCTGGGCTATGGGCGTTCGGTGGAAGTAGGCATACTTTTTAGCGCATATCATTATACGCGCCCAATAGCTAGAGCGCTCTAATTCATTTCACTGAATGATCGATGCGTACATGCCAGAGTAGCTACTGTTTATCAAAGTCTACTATTTTTCCAGAGTGCTCAATCAGGGATCCAAAAAGGTGTAATTAAAAAGAACTGACAAGCTCTCTTTTTTTATCTGTCTCCTTACTACACAGACACCACGTTCGGTTGTTTAAATCACTGACTCGGCAAAAGGTACTTGAATAAAAAATCACAAACATGAACTTCGGAGAGCTTATCCAACATTTTGATCACAATACACACTATCTTATTCAAAAACTGGAACATACAATAAAATTTAAACAAGAAGACTTTGTCCGTACTTTTAATTTGTTATCTATAGTTCAGGTCTAAAATACTGTTCCAGTGGCGAATCTACAGTGGGAGCAGAAGGGCCAAAGCACTTCCCCCACCAAAAAAATAATTTTACTTGGCCACTCGGGTGCCCCCGCCTACTTTTATAAGCTTCAAAATTTATGAAACTTCCCAGTCTTCGATTTTGATAAGATATGATCTTCAGTTTTTTTCCCTTTTGCGTTTTCTTTTTCATTTAGCTTTTTCAGGGCACATACAGAGACCAGTTTAAAAGAAAAACAAAACAAAATTAAAAAAAACAGATAGACAGACAGACATGTTAGAGAGGGAAAGATACTCTATAGTTATATATTCCTATCTGAAGGAAGAAATTAATTAGAAATAATGTCCACAGTTTTTTCTCGCATTTAGCTTTTGTGCTTCAAAAAAGATTTGTAAAAGAAAAAATCAGAGCAGACAAATTATACTGTTCTGCTTGTATTGACGTTAGTATAAACCTTTTGATTTTATTTTGAAATTAATATCTCTTGTGTCCCAATAGCTTGAGAATGAAAAAGAGGGTAAGAATAGATTAGAATTTCACTACTATGAATGAGAAGATATTCCGTTTAATGAAGTAACAGACAACCTCATTCCTTAGTTGTGCATACGAAATTGGTGTAGCATGAAAAGGAAGACGCTGCTTGTGTTTGCCTCCTCCTCGGCCACTTTCAGGGTTCCACAGTCGCCACTGCTGTTGTTATAATTTGCCAGTTCTCAATTTTTAATTTCGATATAGCTTAAAAGTGTCAAATTATTTTCTGCCAGGGAACCTTTCTCACAGACGAAATGTGGCAAACTTCTCACTGGTTTATTGCTACTTCAATGGAAAGTGCTATGGCGAACTGCGTTTCTTGGTCCCGCGAGATCTAACCTTTACGGTTGGGAACTCCATGCCATTCACATTGTAGCAAACTATCTTCATTCCCTTCATTGGTGAGAAGTAAATTCCACTCGAACAGGTTCTTTCCGAAAACTGCTTCTCTATGGAACTGACTCTCGAACCGATGTTTCCACAATCACTACAATCTTAACCTGTTCAGATCTCAGGTTAACGGTTATCTGCATAAATTGCCCCTTACTCTGTAACTGCAAGTCCAAGAAAGTGACTCGTTATATCTTCACGGTTTAACGTTCTCAGCTAACATGAAATAGAAAGATTATTTTGAATTTATTTTAGGCTTAGCTGCTAATAAAGTCGGCTCACTATAACATACAAAACAAAATCATTGCAAGTTGTAAGTGTCCGGATGGATTCACATGTGAGTGGTATCTTAATGGTCACCAGACTTGCTCAAATCAGAGCCCTGTTGGAAGTAAACCCTATATCTAAAATAATTACGTACCTACATATATATCACATTAAATTACGCCAAGACTTTATTTTCTACAAAATAACAATGCTTACAAATATGCCAAGAGACTACACAATATAACACACACCGTTAAAATTAAAGTGTCTGTTGGTTAGAAATTAACACCACCATATGAAATGTATAACCAATCAGTAAACACTAAAGCCCGATTTTATTCGAGTCTACTTTCTGGAAATATTTCTGACAAAACTCGACAGATTTGAATTTTGGGATCTCTTCGAACCTTTCCAAACACAAAAGAAAACGTAACTACAAAAGTTACCCCTAATGCAGACGAAGATTTTCTCAGACGCAACTTTTTACTGCTGACCAACTACTAAAAGTATTTTCTGCGGATCAACTATCGAAAGTTTTTAATGCAACTAAAGACTATTTTGACTCATTTTTTATTCTTATAAAATCATGTATTTATAAATACAAATTATTTGTTAACATGTTTTCTTTATTTTTATTTTATTATTTTTTTCAAATCCGGACGTTTGGATTTTTAATATTACAATACCTGGAAGATTAAATTTTCTACAGGCCATCCCCAAAAATTTAGTTTCTGTTGTCGCTTTTTATTATCAAATAAGTGGACCCATGATGTAAAAAATAACGCTAAAATATTTATATCGATATGTAGTCAAAAATGACAGCAACATATATATTGATGTACCTACTATTCAGTATCTTATATTAAAACATAAAAAAATAATCATCCACCCTCCCCTGAGCGTGACAAGACGGAAATATATATACATATATATGACTACTGGTGTATGATACATCATACGCTAAAAAGTCAACCTCCTTCAACCAAGTGCCCATAGCTCAGAGGTAGAATCGCCGACTGACGCCAATTCGGTCGGGTTTCAATTCTGAGTAAAAGCAATCGGATGTCTACTCGTACTGATCAGCTGTGATACAGCGAAACAGACCTGTCTGCGGATATATATATATATATATATATATATATATATATATATAAGAGAGAGAGAGAGAGAGAGACCTAACGATTTAGGGAGGATAATCTATTATAAAAAATAAAATAATAAAGCATTCTTAAAGAGCAAACGCGCAGCAAGATCTTTCATATCCGGCAGTAAAGTGTAATAACTGGTAGTAAAGAGAAGAAACTGAACCGAGGCTGCCTCGATATTGTCTCTCTCACCATGAGCATGACATGTCTATTGTCTCTCTCTCTCTCACCATGAGCATATATATATATATAATGGTCTTTATTATCATGGAGAGGGTAGAAGAATGCCAAATTATTTGTACGCTTACGAGCAAAGTATTAAATAGATGAATAAAAAATGGTATTGGCGATGTTTCCTTCTAGAATAAAAAATGAATTTGAAAAATATAAAATAAAATCGAATTAGGATTTATTTGAATTGCAAACCTCATAAATTTCTGCAATAAAGAGTAAGCGTTGGAATATTCCAGACTCTGTTTCTATTTAAGTGTGACAATTATATCTGTACGACTGGTGTTGGTAATGAAAAAGTTTACTTTGCTTTCTTTCATTTTATTATTTTATGGATGGACGCTTGTTTTTTGGAGATAAGGTCAAAAGGTTAAGCAAGGATAAACTAGGTTAAGCACCGTTTTACGATCCGAATCTACCCACTCGCTGGCTCGACCTTGTCGGACTGTCTGTCTTCAGGCAGAGAAGAACCTAGACGAGGATTATGCGGGATCTACGGGGAATTTTTTGCCATGGCGTACATACTCGGATTTCCCCACGTAAAAGAGTTGGCCTTGTGCCACATCTCTCTTTGTTAGGAAGAGGGGTAAGTACTGCTTTACGATTCAAATCAGTACTGACCGTTTCTACTAGGTCTGTGAGAGAGTCAAAAGAAACAACATTTTTTCTTCAAGAATCTTCTCTGCTTGCATACGTATTTTATCTCTGTATTCATGTACTATAAAATACGTAATTTAATTTCTGCCATGAATTCGGTGGCACTTCTTCAAAAACGTTACCACAAAGCTGGGTTAATTTTTAATTTTAAGTAAGCTCAGAGGTAGAATCCTTAGCGATTAGCTGCGTCTAAATTTGACCTATTATTTGACCATTTGTTTAATTTTTACTCAAATTGCAATTTCTTCTTTTTTATATGCCGCGTCCTTTCAGGACGTAGGCGATCATGGATTTCTACTTACCCCCATCCCTTGTCGCTCTTAATATTTTTCCTCTTCGTATCTCTCCAAGATCCCGCTCCGCCATTCACATGCTTAAGCTCATCAAGTACATCGCGCGCTGCTTACTCATGTCTTTTTCCCTGTATCCGTCTCGTGAGTATCAGTTTCTCCAAGCCCTCCTTCCTAATTAGGTGTCCCAGAAACCCCAGTTGTCTTTTCCCTGGTCAAGTATAAGTTTCCTTTTCGTTTCTATCCTCCAAAACTTTGTCGTTTATCACATGTTATATCCATGGTATTCTCAACATCCTTCTGTAGAACCACATGTATGTTGTATCGTGTCCCTCCTTTGAGGAGATCGTCCAGCATTTGCTGCAATATATAAGGACAGATATCACATAAAAATCCAGTACTCTTTTTTTTGTCTCCAACGAAATCGTCCTGTCTCTCAATACTCTGCTTAGCATTTGAAATGAGCCTTTGGACATGCCAATCCGCCTTTGGATCTCAGTGTCGCACTTTCCAATCCTCTGTTAAAATGCTTCCCATGTATTTAAACCTCTGTTTGATGTTAGTGTCCCCGACGTGTAGTTGACATTTTGAGGATATCTATTTACTGACGATCAGGCATTCGGTTTTCTTGAAGATTATGTTTCGCCCTTTCTTCTCACGTTTCTTTGTTACCGCCTGTAGAAGGTTCTGCATTTTCTTTTCCGTGTCTGCTATCAGCACTAATCTGCATAATAATAATCTGCGTATCTTCTATTGTTCAGATTGTAGCCGCCAATGACGAATCCTGGGTGGGGGACTTCCAACTCTCTCAGAATTACTTCATTGTAGAGGTTAAATAGATTCAATGAGAAGACACATCCTTTCTATTTTCCTATATGAGCTGAATTCATTTCCTGCCTGCATGCAGGCGGTTTGCTGCTAGTATAGATTTTTAATAATTCTAATGTCTTTCCAAGATATGTCAAGGCTGTCGAGTATCAAGTCTTTGTGGGCTACTTTGTCGAACTTCTTTGTGTAATCTTTAAAACACATGTATACATCCTTCTGCATTTGTAGTGCTTTTTTTTATAACATTCTGAGTATGAATATCGCGTTCCTTGTTTCCGGTGTCTTTGACGAACCCGCACTGTTCTCTGTTCTATCTCTGGGCCGATTCTGCTTCGCGCTCTGTTCATCAGAATCCGGGAAATGAGTTTCGTTACGTGGCTCATCAAGTTCGGTGGAGTTCACGTTCCTTTGCATCTTCATTATAATATCTACTGATTCTGCTGCTTTGTTTCTAATCAATTTGATCAGGGCAGAGTCGCCTTGAGTGTTTTTGGAACCAGGTGTTGGTTATTACCAGTTCATTTGCTGTGCACCCTTGAACCGTCGAAGTGACAACTCAGTAGTAATAACTAATTGTCGGGTCCAGCTTGATGACCACAATGACGACTTGACTTATGCATGTGTCTGCATGCATTTTCGAATTTATTACAAATAGATTTTTTCTAAAAAAATGTATTTTTCCGCGCGTAAATATCATCTAAGGACAAAAAATAAAGCAATGTTCAGTTCTAATTGGACATAAATATATATGGGAAAACGATATATAAATTGTTATACATTAAGAACATTTTTTGTGGAAAGATGAATAACAAAGACACGAAAACTTTTTCCACTCTGACATATATATATATATATATATATATATATATATATATATATATATATATTTAGGTATTTAACGGAAGTGTCATGACTCATGGAACAGTAACAATCTACACTCAGTGATCGAAATAATGAGCTCGGTTCAACATTCCAGTTACTTGAAGGTCGGAGCATACGTCGACCAAAAAGGTCGTGAATATGACAATAAAGATGAGGACAACAGTTCGAGCAATGTAAATAATTCGCACACACACACACACACACACACACACACACACACACACACACACACACACACACACATATATATATATAGTGGTTCCATTATTTCTGGCGCTTTTACATGTCGTCGAGGCTAGGATATTTGTATTATCAACGAGTGCGGATGAAGTTATATCTCCCGGATCATAGCTCAGATAGATCTCATTTGAATAAATCTGGTGATTCACCAATCTCTATCCGCAACATACTCATTGATATACAATACAAATATAATAGCCTCATTTACATCTAAAATAAAGGCTAAAAATAATGAAAGCATTGCTGAAAATAAAGAAAAGGCTCTAACTCAATATATATATATATATATATATATATGTATATATATATATATATGTGTGTGTGTGTGTGTGTGTGTGTGTGTGTGTGTGTGTGTGTGTACCGGAGTACTATTAAACAACATTTCTCTGAAAAACATAAACATGTAGGTAATATCAGACAGATTTTGGCCAACAATACGGTGATCCTTACTCATACATACAGTAAGAGGAACCTGCAGATATTGGAGGCCATGTACATCAAATCAAAACAACCAACACTCAATAAAATCAACTTTAAAACAGGAAATAACATATTACATTGCATTTGACTACATGGTTTTGTTGTCATTTTGCGCTATCCCGCGGTGTGACGTCATAAAACCGCATCACAAACTTAAGAACTGCGTTTATTATTTTTGGTAACTATTGCCGTTGCCAAGCGGAGTTTTATGTCAACACAAAATAAAATCGTCGGTAATGGTGGATTTTATAATATTGCAGTTTAAACAACATCTCTAAAGATGGCTCATGTGAGCCGAAAGCTTAGAAGAAAACCAATAAATAATTATCCAAATGTTGGAGAATTTTTGTCTTTATTTTCGACTGAAATTAAAGCAAAAATACGACGTTTAGAACGGCTCATGATTAAACATAATAGACATTCATTGTCTCTTATATTTAATAGCATATGTTTAGAAAATATATATATATATATATATATATATATATATATATATATATATATATATATGTATGTATGTTTTATTGATTAACAACAAAAATAGTTGTTCCAACGAGAGAAATTGGTATAAAAGAAAAAAGCGCGAGAAGCTGTGAACGTTTTGTTTCAAGTGTTGATTTATTATTATTATTACTTGCTTTTTTATATCATATATTAAAAATGTCCATAATAGTATTTTTGTGTTGCTACACGTGTTTCGAGTCCATTAAGGCGAATAAACTTGTAACTTACATATCGAAATCTGTTTGTCTTTATATATATATGGTTTAAACTAATGAATATATATTCCACAGTTTAATATTTACTTTCATAAAGTGCTCAATACATATGTAGAGCATTTATAGATATATAGTTATCATTATCGTAATAATAATAGCATATTACAACTCAAAATCTATCAAGTTCCGATGCTCAATGCACCCACGCAGTAAAATGTAGTGCAGTTGCAGATTCATAGATAGATAGATAGATAGATAGATAGATAGATAGATAGATAGATAGATAGATAGATAGATAGATAGATAAGGAAATTCAGAATAAATATTAAAAATAATGACTGCTACTATATTAGTTGAATGAAAGGGTGTGGGAGGTTATTATATCTTAGAAGATTTGCAGGTGTAGACCAATGAATGCTACATTAAGGCGAGATGGCAAGAAGTGTCAGTCTGTGTTAGTTTAAATAAGTATTGAACAAATATGTAGCCAATATATTGTTTGAATGCAACGAGATTGAAATTAAAACAATAAAAGAGTATTGTTAATATAAAAACACAATTTTAATGTAAGGAAATAGGCGTAAAATCATCAACTTAGTTATTAAAGGCGGAATTACTTTATTTTAGAGTTAACAGGTGTTGAAAGTAAGCGTAAACAGTAGTGTAACAGATAATTTGGTTTAAGGTATATGTAATTAACTAAAAAGGCTAGGATTATAGATTATAGCATATAGTAAACAGTTTGAGATAATTTTAGATATATTTAAAGGGGTGAATTATCTTATGTTGGCAGCAAGAAGTTATTTCATTACATTCATTGGGTCTATTTGGGCAGCAGTTTTCATTTATACAAGTTTGGTTAACTACCAACTAAATATTTATTGAAGATGGTTTTATTTATATCTTTATTTTTACATTTTTATTTTTATTGATTTTTTTTGGGGGGGGGTTGTTGTTTTGGATTTTTTTTTTTTTTGCTATATTTCAAACAATTTTTTGTTTCCCTGTATATAGTTAAATATAAATTATCCAATGTCTGAGTACTTTCGGCTTTCATAAGCCATTATCAAGTATTTTTGCACTATGTAAAGATAAATATTAAAAAAAAACGATTACAAATATATTACGCATAAAAACAAGCTATCATCAATAAAATATGATAAAATTCAATGACAAACCTACTTAATATATTTCATTTATTAAAAAAGAAGACAATAACACACACTGTCACGTGAAGACGTAAAGAAACTTAAGATGATGAAATAGACATAACGCAAAAACAATAACTCTGCAAGGTCGGTTTCACACTTCAATGATTTTCGCAATAAACTGTTTATATATATATATATATATATATATATATATATATATATATAAATAGGTGTGTGTGTGTGTGTGTGTGTGTGTGTGTGTGTGTGTGTGTGTGTGTGTGTGTGTGTCGGGGGACATTTTCCAAACCAGTCAGGTAACCTTGTAGCGAAATTTGAAGCCTTGGCAGAATACAGGGATACTATGTTCCTACTCCAAAATACCGATTTATGCGTTAACAAACCTCTCAGTTTTTTGTTTTTTTATGTATTCTGTGCTAGCAAAAGTTTAAAATAAAACCTGATAATTTAAGGATGGGAGAAAATAAAGTACAGATAGAGTTTGATGATGAAAACAAGAATATTACAAATATATACACATTTAAATATTCAACATCGTTAGTTACGCTCGTGTCTTTGCCTTCACGCACGTAGAGATTTATTCTGTTAAGTCCGGTATGAACTTCAACAACGTTAAAATAATACAATATCGGCTGTGAATGGAACAAATAATACAAAGGGATTTTTAGAACCCCAACATGATTTCTTGATTTGACTGAGGTTGTTGTGTGGACGTCGTCATCGTCGTTGTTGTCATCTAAAGAGTTATATACAAGCATAGGCGAATGGCCTGAAGTCAGAGAGCTTCACGGTGCCTTGTATTTGTTTAAACCCTTTTACTAAACTCAACTGCAGCTCGAAATAGGTGACGACATGCAGGTTTGTCTTTTTTTTTAAGTTACCGTCTTCTAGCAAGGCAAGTAGTTTAAATTCAGTTTTCTCTCTCCTAGACTCATCAAAGGCTACAGAAACCAAATTTTCCTGCTATTTTACCCGTAGATAGGAAGAAGCTATAGATTTAACACTTTTCAAAGGATAATAGTTCGTAAGTGAATGCAAACGAAATCGACTTGAATTTGATCTCGGCTTGCTGATTCCTCAATCTAAGTCACTGTCTATTACTTCACCGAATCTTCATGTAAGAGGTGAAAATAGGAACAGATTATGAGGACATGTAGGATTGATCAAGTCAACAAACCTGCTCGACGAGGCTATGCCGAAGGGAAGAGTTTAGTCTGAGTTAACTGACGTGAACCCGATCCCTCGTCTATGCGGAGTCTACACGGAATTTTTGCCCGAATGTACGCACTCGGGAATGCACAACGTAAAAATCGGCCATGTGGTACATCTTTCCTTTGTATAACATATAAAAGTTTGTCCTAAGCGGTTAAGAGTGGAGTAATCAGGGAAGCAACTTTTAGGTTGACCGTCCTACAAGGGACAGTTCTTGGGAAGACAAATTAGTATGAACTTCTTTCTTAACAGTGAAATATGGAAGAAATTAAGATTATTCTTCCCGATGTAAGTTGCATGCTGAGTCTTAGCTGTAATGGTCTGAATTGGTAGAACTAAGAAATCCAGCTCGTCTGAATACTCACCATTAATCTTATTTTTCTGATTGATTTTCCTAAATTCCAATAAAAAATATATTTGACCCAGATAAATTACTTTAATTGTTGTGGGGAAAAATATGAAAACTGACCGAAAGATTTCAATTAGCAAAAAGTTTAGCAAAAAATTCCAACGTCAAATTTAGAGATAATTAATCATTCATAAAATAAAATATGTGGCCATCACATCAACAAATTGAAACACATAAATAGGAAAAATAAAATCATGTCAAGTTTGCATATTAAATTCTTACATACTAACAAAAAATTTCGCAAAATCATAAATAAATGCCTTCCTACCGATCAAATGATATATGAAATCAAGTGATATATATATATATATATATATGGAGAGAGAGAGAGAGAAAAAGAGAGAGAGAGAGAGTCATCCGCATAAAGATTTGTTTTGCTGTATCACAGCTCTTCAGTACGGTTTGTCCGATTGATTCTAACCAGGATTAAAACCCGACCAAATTGACATCAAGCGCTCAGTAGAGGAAGGCGGACTTTAAAACTGTATATACAATGTAAACACACGCCAATAGGCCAGAGTGTTCAAATTCATTACTGAATGAACGATGCGTAGATGCGTGTGTAGCTACTGTTTTTGCAAAGTCTTCATAGTGCTCAATCGGGGTGTGAGAGCATATATATATATATATATATATATGATATCAAGAGAAATATATATGTATATATGTACACAGAAATGTGTGTGCGTGTGGGTTTGATAAAAATATAATTCATGGCATGCTATATATGTAGACTAATGTGTTCAATATAATTGATAAATCCTATGTAATTTTAAAATAACACAGCATACATGGCTTAAAGATTGCACTCAACCATAAACAGACTGTCGCCGCTTGATGTTGACCTCACTGTCGACTTTTTCATGAATATATATGGATGTGCCTTGTGACACAATGAATATCGGCTTCGAATGAGAAATCAGCAGGACAAACTGTTTTCTTGCCTTGGTTAGCAACCAGTCTACTGCAGAAAAAATGATAACCTACTACGGAGAAAGAAACATGATCGCCCAATCGTGTATTACGTATGCCACTTATCTGACTGATTATATGTGTTTTTGTTTTTGTGTGCAAGTGTGTGTCTGTGTGTGCTAAAATTCAGATATAAATAAAATGTATCTATAAAGACAATATAAAATTTAAAAAAGGAAAGCTTTTCTTTATTTGAAAGAGAAAATAAATTACTAAGAAGAAAAGATTTGGATTGTTAAATAATCGGTTCTTGCTAAAATATTAATTTATTCACTGGACTTTTTACAAATATCTCCTTGCTTAAAGGAAATGCTTCTTTCACAAGCCAACATACATGATCATAAATTTTTTTGAATTAAAAGAAAACAGTTAATTCCAGATCATTGAATAGATAAAAATATAATATTTAAAACAAAATAAAATATATAGAAATAATTATATTTTAAAAAGCAAGAAAGCAAATGTATAAAAAAATTACCAATATCAATATATATTTCTTTTCATTTATTGCACAAATAATTAGATAAACTAGCATTCTCTTTAAATTGCCTTGCCTTAAGCAACAATCTTTAAGAATATTTTAGGTCGTTCTCAAATTAAACATCTGAAAATTATTTTCCTTCGCGTTACTTCTATGTATAAATGAAAGTTACAAAAAAATGTGCAGTTTTTTTTTATAATCATTTGACTGCCCCTCCCCCAAGAAATGCCAAGAACTCGCACGAGGTTACAGTGAGAGAATAAAAAAAGCTACAAGGGATGTCGAAGAAAAGATAAGAAATGGATGGGAATCAAGTTGATAACAGATAGCAATTGATGTTGCATTTAAACTTTTGGGGGTTGTAGATATCAGAGAAGCAAGCAAATGGAAATAGGTTCCGTAAACAAGACTTGCGATAAGAAAACAAAATTATTAGAGTAGTAGAGGCGGTTACATTTAACTATCTCGACGGTAAAAGGGTGGATCCTTGCTGCCAATCTGGTAGCACGTGTAAATACATGTGATCGGGGTACCAAGGTAAAAAGCTCGTCAAAGCAGTTTCCACGAAAATACTTGAAAGAAAAGGCAGAGGGAAGCCATATCACGTCGATGGGAAAGTGACTGAGGGCGGGATGCCAATTTAGGATCGATTATATTGCAGATATTGGGATGTGCGTTGTGGTACAGTGGATATCGGTTCGGAACGAGAGACCGGGGAGCCGCGTTCGAATTCCAGCTAAACCCATTGTATTCACTTACGCGCAAATACCCCTGGGAAAGGTATTAATCCGTCTCTTCCTTCTAGTTATGGGTTAAATAGCAGGACAGATTGGGTTCTATAGCCTTGGTCGGCAACCAGTCTACCGCAGAAAGCAATGGCAAACTACTGCGGGATAATCTTCTGCCCAGTCAGTCATGTCTCTTTCGAGACATGATCGCCCAAGCGTGTATCACGTACGGCACTTTAACTGACTATATTGCAGATTCTTCTTTAGATTTTGTTGAGAACCTCAAGATGAATAGCAAAATCATTGAACATATATGGCATATAACAACAGTATACAATGCACGGACGAATAGTAGAGTTATAAATGTACAAAATGGATTACGACGAGAAAAAACATTCTGGCCCAATACAGTGACCCACTCTTCCTAATAGCAGATGCAGCTATGGATAGTTACTTAAAAAACGAAACGGGTTGATAAAGAAAAGTTTGCCTTTTGACTTTTACACACACACACACACACACACACACATATATATATATATATATATATATATATATATATATATATATATATTATAATCGTTTCACCCCAAACAAGGCAGCACTGCCACTAGTGTGCATGTGGGCTACAAAATTAAAATTTATAAAGTAAAATTTAGAATTTTAAATTCTATTTTTTAATTCTTACTTTTTATTTTCGTTTTTATTTCCGGTAAAGTGAAGAAACCCTGAAACACATGACCTTTTAATTTACACATAGAAATCACCATACAAAAAAAACCTCCAAATACACACAAAATATTGAAAATTATTTTAAAAAATATGATGGCTAAATTATTTGTATTAAACTTTCAATTTTCGATTAATGAATATAGTTTTCACTATGTAACCTGCCAGCCTAACGCCTACAAGAATTGGAAATATTTTTAAAATATTTTAAAGCTTTATAAATTATAAAAAAAACAAAAATGAAAACAATTATTCTAAAATTTCATTAACAATCGAAAAAAAATTCTTCGGACTATGTCTGACATTTATATTATTTATTAAAGCTATTAAAATAATGTTATAGTTTTATTGCATTTTTTTATTTTACTATTCGGGACAGAAAAAAGGGGCTAAATGGTTTTAAAAAATAATACATGATTTATATTTCCCAATGATTCCTGCGTTTAACTAATCAAACCATTTTTGCCTACGGAATTTAATTTTTTAAAATTTCATGAATTTACGTGGAGTGGGGCAACAGATGTAAAAATTTGTACAATTATGTCACTTGTGATCGCCATACGCTTATCTTATCTTGCATCTGTCAACACATTTAATTACGGTAGAAAGGTTAGAAAGGTCAATTCTGTGTTTAAAATAGTTTTGTTCTAAATGTCATGCTATAAATAAGTAATACTTGTGTAAATCAAATCAATTTAACATTAAATTTCCTAATTTTCTAAAATTAATATGGCACAGATGTGTATTTTATTTTTGCAAGAATTTTAAAACCGAAAACTAACGTTTGTTTACAAATATGTCGATCGCTCAAAAATGGTTGAAAATTTAAAATTCAAAAAAAGCACTTCAAAATTTTATATTCCAATCAATATAATTTCTGTTTGAAATACACCAGAGTATTTTTCTTACTGGAAATAGTAAATTTAATCATTAAGTTTTTAATTAAAACTAAATGAAAATTTCAAGAAAAGTTTTTCTTTTTTTTTTTAAATTCAATTAAAAAGTTAGCTATAAAAATAAGTGTAGGTACCTATTATAAAACAAAGAACATAATCTTCCTCTTTCTTTATGTTCCAAGATGTAGCAGCGTTGAGACGCTCCTTGTCCACGATGGGGATAAATATCTTCCATCCTGGCTACTGATGACTGAACTTTTATATATACGCATATCCCACCGCCGATATACAAACTACTAGAACTTTTAATGTTTTTTTCTTTTTTTTTTTTTAGCTGTGTACACATTTCTCCCTTTTATTAGTTATTATGAAAATACATGAGAATATGTCCCTATTGAAATGTATTTCTTTTGTATCTTCGAATGATGACAAGCTGTTATTTACGTGTGGAAATGTTGGTTGCCATTGATTTTAGTGGATCAAGGAATAATTGCAACATCTTTAAAACCAAATCATACCCCTATATTATTTTCTAAATACTTAATGGTTTTATATGTGTTTATATTTCTGAGAGGGGATATTTAAATTATTTACATTGTTTGGACTGTTGTCCTCATCTTTATTATCATATTCACGACGTTTCGGATATTGTATGCTCCGACCTTCTTCAGATGACTGTATGTTGAATCGATTCGTTTATTTCTGGGGAGGTAGATTGTTCTTTTTCCATGAATCATTCTACTTCCAGGTGTTTCAGTTATATCCCTTTAGCCCAACACCTTAAGTTGCTGTATTGATGTATTGAACTCACAACCCTTTCAATCAAGTCATTGGATCCAACCAACGCTTTTATCCATGTCAGGAAACGTGGTCGAGTGGATTAAAGAAGTCATGTGATCGAAGTAAAGGGATCGGTTCAAAATTCCAATCATCCGTAGAAACGTCGTGAATATGACAATAAAGATGAAGACAACAGTACGAGCAATGTAAATTGATAATTTCATTTTTAATCCAGTATGGTTATTACGTTAAATGTTATTTTAGCGAACACTCGTATTTGAAATAAAAAAGGGTGTCTATTTCAAATGCGAGTGGCTAGCAGCATACGTCACTCGCCTGACGATGCTATGACACTGTCAGCTCTCTGCTTCCGAGCAGAGAAGCACTAACCCAGTCGTGGTTCCGCCGAAGGGTAGATCCACGACTGGGGAAAAATAGACAGAGATTTTTTGGCCCGGCTATATGGCCGGGAAACACCCACAATAAAATGACCATGTGTCACATCCGGCCTTGCGTGGGAAGGCTAGTAAATACAGTATAATAACGATTAAAGGGATAAATATATGTACTTAAGGATACATATGGACCCTTATTAACTCAGATATACTGGCCTAAATTATCTACATATTTAAGTAGCTGAATAGTGAAACAGCTTTTTAAAAATGGTTAATGTTGTGATGAATGTTCATTTGATGGATTAGATGTTGATAGACCATCGCCAGTATTTTTGTTTTGTTAATACATCAAAAGCCCGTCGAAAAAAACTAAATATAAAGGAAAATGCTTAATGTGCGTACAAGCGGCACGTTCCGTTCCAATTTTGACCATCTGTGAACTGTTAGTTGAAGTTCAAATACAAATGACCCGTTCTAAAGTGACCAGTCTAAGCGCACGTACGCACGCACGCACACACACAAACATACTCTCATACACACAAACACACAAACTCATTCACGCAAAAATACAGAAACAAACACATACCGATAATCTCATTCACTTACATAGAGGAACACATATGTCACATTTTGAATGATTGGTTCTTTTGCGAAAAGATTCTTTAAAATAGCGAATTATATGTGACTGCAAACAGACGTATAGTAATCTTTGGATAAACATAAACACACAAATTGACAATTGTGGATATATGCACTAACACTAAAAATAACACACACACACACACACACACACACACACACACACACACACACACACACATACGTACAGACTCAGAATAAATACATAAGTATAGTTATAAGTAAATATATAGTGGGCTTCCAAAAAATCGCTTTTCATTTTTGTTTTTTATAAATTTTTATTTTCCATTTTTATTATTCATTTGATATTCCCTATAATTTTTTTTTAATTAAGGACGGCATATGAAAAAAAGACTAAATTATATTTTTTTAAAATTTAAGACTTTTTATATACTTAGATAAGTGCGTCGAAATAGCAAAAAGATGCCTTCTACAAACTAAACAAAGTAATACGGCATGGAAAAATTCTTTAGAAACAAAGAAAAATGTACTCAACTACTATGTCACATTTATCTCCCTATTTGGGAATGAAAACTCGATAGTTTCCTTACAGATGAAGAAGACACTCGTAGTGAAAGAGAGGTGATTCTACAGACGTGTTTTGTAGAATCTGGATGCCATAAACTGAACCTGTGATCAACGTGGATGTTTTTTATTTTTTACTTTATCGTGTGAAAATTCACTCGTAAGTTAGAATACCTATAGCATTGTAAGCATTGTTTTCGTCTACTGTTTTCTATTACTACGAATTAGTCTGAAGCCATAGGGAAGATGGTTAATGTTTCTTTGATTCGGCCTTGTGTCATACTTAACCGAACTCCCTACAGCTTACAAGTTTGATCCAGAATTATCATCATCAGAATTATCAGAATGTTTTCATCAGAAGGTTGGTTGTCGGCAAGTTTGAATGTGTGGAATAGTGTAAGAATTTAAAAATATACATTTTTCGTTTTAAATAAAAATGTATTAAAAAGAAATAATAACAAGAATTCGTAGAAAGTAATGTTCAGTTAGAAAGTTAAGGCTATCAAGAGTTGTAAAAAATGTTCATAGTAGTTGAAAGAGTATGTATGTATGTATGTATGTATGTATGTATGTATGTATGAGCGTTTGTTTCGTTGGAATGTTTTTAGGTAGAGAAGAAGTAAAATGAATCAGTACGAGAGAAAGATGGAGAAAGAGAACAAGGGCGTGACCTGACCTTATCTCTGGGTCGATTTGAAGTTCCATCTGACTGTCTGACACTGATGGGGGTCATTTATATAGTCCTTTTGACTTTAGCACTGGATTGCTAAGGCTTCAAGTCTTGCAAGTTGTTCCCATTGGTCAAAAATCAATTTAACACCTACTTGCGAAATCTGGTTTCGCCTATTTCTTTAGGCACATGATCAATCGTTTTTCTATTTGGGAAAAACCAGAATTTCACACATCATTGTGAATTTTTGTAAAAGTGAAGAAGAAGGTTGATTTTAATTCTTAATTTCTTATCCGTATAAGTCGAATGGAACCGAAAAATATTTTACCGAATTATCTAAACAATTTAAAATAATCTATAAATGAGATTTTTTTCAACCGTACCGAATTATCTAAACTAGTGAAAAATATTTAGTTTGCTCAATTAATTTTTATTACCTCCACCTTAAGGCGAGGTATCGTATTCGGTCGCCTTTGTCTGTCTGTTGGTTTGTCTGTCCGTGATCACGATATCTCAGTACCGGCTTGAGAGATATGGATGAAACTTTCAGAGATGATTGGCCTCATGACTGACACGAACTGATTAGATGTTGGTTTCGATCCGGTACGGGATAAAGTTTCTGGGTTATTTTTCCGTACGTTTCACATGTCAAATACTGAATTACCTCCCCTAAATTACTTTACGTCATTGCATTTTTTAAGCACACTATTTTTTTCAACAAATATATTATTTAATTATAATTAATTATTATTATTATTTAATATTTATTATCCAAAAAGCAAAAAAATAAATAAATAAATATAGTTGCAAGTTCATTGCAGTTATTCTCATTTTAATAATCATGTTACATAATATCAGTCCTATATGGAGCGGAATACTGGGAAATCTCCTCTCAGATGAAAAAAGAGATTTGAGGAACAGTAATGTGGTTCTACAGAAGCTTGCTGAGAATACCATGTTAGAAACGACGATGTTTTAGAGAAAATGGAAACAAAAAGAACACTTATACTTATTATTAGAAAGAAACAGTTGAAATCTCTAGGAAATAAAGTGAGGAAAGAAGGTTTGGAAAATTTGATACTCATAGGACAGATAAAAAACAAGAGAAATAACGAAAAACAACGAGCGAGCTTGAGTACATGAATGGCGGATCAAGTTTAGGTGAAAAATATATTAAATACTACAAAGAACAGGAAATTGTGAAGAGCCATGATCACCAAAGTCTTGAAAAACAAGGCACACGAGAGAAGAAATATTGTATATTGAAACCTATTAGAGTTTTCTGATGAATTCCAGTGAACAGCTCAATAATTGATTTTTTTTTTTCGTTTTTTTAGATATTTTAACAAAAGGTTATCGATATACACTGGATATCATGTGTTACCTTAACTGCTTCTAAGCGGAAATCTTGTTTGAAGGCAACAATACATTGACTTCAGCCACAAAGAAACGGTGACAAGTGCATTTATTATAAAACCAATCTATTTTTTAATGGTATTTGGGTTTTATATTTTGGAGCGGGTGCTGATGTTGAATGTCATTTCTGTGTTAAATAAGATGCCAAAACTGATTTTGACAATCGTCGAGCACTTATTGATTCAGAGTTGGCCATGTGTGCACACGACTGAACTGAATCTGATTGCACCTGTTGGTCTTGACGCCTGTTGCAGCTTCGTTGATGCAAACATCGACACTAAAACCTGCTTACCGAGCGTCCATAATTGACAAGATTACTTTTTTCTTCAATATATATTTTGAAGTTTTTGTTTTTATTTTTATTTTTATTTTTTTTCATATAGCTTCCTTTTCTATAACTACGTTTAATATGTCCCTTCTTTGTAGCATTTTCTCTAGTTTTCCTTATTTAATATCAACGCTACTGTCTCTCTCACTATAGGAACTTCTTTTTTTCGCGAAACGTTTTAATAATGTGTTTTAATCATTTTTTTCTTCTCTTCGATTGACAACTTGATGTGTTCTCTTGTTTTGGTCCACGTCTTATTCTTTTTTTTTTTTTCACTTCCAATTTCTTTCTTTTTCTGTGGATTTCTTTCTTTGTCTTTTTGCTACTTTCTCTTCTCTTCTCTTCTCTTCTCTTACACACACACACACTCTCTCTCTCTCTCTCTCTCTCTCTCTCTCTCTCTCTTTCTGTCTGTCTCTCTCACACACAATTTAATCATTTCTTTCAGTTCACCTTTGTTTCCTTTTTATATATAGTCCATTTTTTCTTCTATGTTCCGTCTACCGAATTTATTTTTTGTCTTTTTCTTCTCCCTCTAATTCCCTCTTTTACATTCCACATTCTTCTCTCTAACAACTAATATTCTTCTTATCCCATCAATAATCTTTATTTTTTTATCGTGCTTTTCCACCGTTTCCATAACTTTCTTAGTTTCTGATTTCATCGCAAATTTCCTCTTTTCTTTCTTTCTCTTTACCTTTCAAATGTTCTTTCTTTTCACTTGTTTTTCGTAATTTATTCACTTAGATTTTATCTCTTTGCCTTAAATGCATTTCACCGTTTATGCAAATTTTACGGTTTATGTAAATTTCTTTCACTCTTTATCATTTTACTTAATGTCAGATTTTAAAGCTCTTCAATTCTCTTGTGTTTCCCTTTTCTTTTAACTCGTTCTTTGCTTTTTTCGTCTATCTTTCAAAATAATAAATTGTCATTTTCTTCCTACCCAGTATTTCATTTCCTTGACGCCATTATTTTTCTACCATTATTATTTTTTTTTTCTGTGAGGGACGTACCAATATCACATCATATCACTTGTTATCTTCCTTATTTTTCTCTTCTTTTCTCATTTATCTTCCGTTTAAAAATATATTTCTTCGAGCATTTCCTCCTTTTCCCTTTTTTTCATACCTTCCCTATTCTCAATTCCCCATTTTACTTCCCTAATTCTCTCTTTTTCCCTCATGAATAAGTTACTCTCTCTCTCTCTCTCTCTCTCTCTCTCTCTCTCTCTCTCTCTTCCATAATCTCTTTTCCTTACTTGTTTTCTTTTTTTTTCTTTCCTTTTTACTTTCTTTCATGAATATTCTTTTTAAAGATGAGTTTCAATTACGGCGCGAAATGGACGTCCGAACAAAAAAAGAAAAAAACATGGCATCAAATACACGTCACTCATTGGTCGCCCACCGCGGGAAAAAGCGGAGCATAATGTTATGCTATTGGGAAGTGCATTCCTGCGGACAGGGCACAAAAATGGCAGAAAAAAAAATACCGGGTGTATTTTGTCTTTTTTATTTTTTTTATTTTTTCTACAGTCATTGACAGTAGAGAGAAGATGAATTTAATGAACCATACCTGCGTTATATGTAGTCATCAAATATAAGATTCTATAGAAGACATCAATGTAATGCAAGCTAACCACTTTTTGTATATTCAATCTTGTAGCTGTCAAAGCTTTACTGTTGGATCGACATATGAATGACGCACACACACACACACACACACACACACACACACACACACACACACACACACACAAACGCACAGGTACATACACACACACACATATATATATGTATATATATGTATCTTCAAAAATATATAAATAGAGGGATAATAAAATGTGTATATATGTATATAACATTAAAGGCAAAGCGAACATATTATACGCAATATTTCCAATAGTTACACTACTAACATGCATTTATATTTTTGGAGTTTTATCACTGTGTATTTTACATGTAAGAAGACACAGAGACATAAGTATAGATTTAAATTATGTGCGTTATGGTGCAGTGGATATCGGCTCGGAAGAAGAAATCGGGGAGCCGAGTTCGAATTCCAGTTGAATTCCTTGCATTCACTTACGCGCAAATACCCTTGGAAAAGGTATTAATCCGTCTCTTCCCTCCAGGTATGGGTTAAATAACACAACAGATTGGATTCTATAGCCTTGGATGGCAACCAGTCTATCGCAGAAAGTAATGGCAACCTAAGCGTGTATCACATAAGGCACTTAACTGACTGACTGGCAGTTATATTGTCAAAGTGTTCAGTATCCGAGATAGAGCATATGGGGCCTGCAGATTGCGATCAAGCATGAAACAAACTGTCGCTACTGTGTCTCCACGTCTTATATATATATATATATATATATATATATGTGTGTGTGTGTGTGTGTGTGTGTGTGTGCGCGTGTGTGTGTATAGATTAATAGGAAATAATGTTAGATTCAAAAATAAAATCCATTAATTCCATTACATATATGTGTGTGTGTATATATATATATATATATATATATATATATTATTCAAACTTTATTATAGCTGACAATTCATATTTTAATTAGACACATTTTTTATTTATTAAACAGTGTCTACTACAACTGTGTTTAAAAAAATAAAAATGTTGGGTTAAAAATAAATCCACCGGTTCTTTAAAAATATATATGCAAAACATGGTGCTGGTATAGTATGTGGCCTACCTCTTAGATTCTGTTATAATATATGACCTACCCACTTTGAATGTTTCCTACTGTAGAATATATCTATAGATATAAGTATCCGGCTATTTATTGAAACTAATTATTTTCCCTAACGCTAGCCCAAACCCTATCCAGACAGTTGTAATACTACTTTATAATATGCTTTTTAAGGTTGTCGACATACTATATCAGAGACAGAATTTCATAGGCCACATTCAAAAGGTAGGCCACATACTATACCGGCCCTTACTACAATTCAAAAGTTTGAAGCTACCCCCGGAATTAGCATAGGATGAACTTGATCGAAGAGTAAAAAAAATGAATAAATAAATAAATAAATAAATTGAAAAAAGAATGGTATCAATTATCAAAACTTTGCAACGAATACCAAATTTTGTGATGCAGTAATCAAGGCTAAAGAAGGAAATTTTTTCACAAAGGCAAAATTTATCTATAGAATGTCTTTTTTTTTTTGTCATAATGAAATTTCGAATAAAATCATATTTCACTATTTTTTAACAATGTATAATAATTTTCTCTTATTTAAAGTGCAAAACAAGTATTTTTATGGCCAATTTTAAAAAAAATAGCAGGGGTTTCCTCAAAGTATATAGAAAGGCTGACAAAAGGACAGAGAGATTATCTATCTATCTATCTATCTATCTATCTATCTCTCTCTCTCTATATATATATATAACGAGACATGAAGACAAGCACAGAAAGAAAGAGGGAATTTCCATTATTTATGCCACGCAGAAATGAATTAATATAAGTAAAACATTTGTATCGTATATACCAGCTGAAAGTAAATTACTTAAAGCTTTATTACTTGATTAAAGTTGAGTATATTTATTACTTGAAATGAAACTTGCAAAGAACGCAAATCTCCATCTCCTCAGTGATTCATAATTAAAATGTGGATCAGACGTGTCCAAAATTTTAAAAATGGCAAGAATGTATTTTGACATGTATTTTTAAATTAAATTAAAAAAAAACACCACAAAATGATAACACCAACCGGATTTTGAATTTAATACTCTTTAATTTTAAAAAATTCCTGCATTGCGTTTCGAATTTCGAGATATCCGACACAAACTCAAACAATACATATTCAGTGTCTTCATGGGATTCTCCGAGAGACGAGTTTAAGAAGATAACATTGGCACTAATATTACCAGATAAATTATGTCTTATGCATTTGTTCCACTGCCTTGTAAATAGAAAGTGGGCTGAACAAATATTGTATTCAAGCAAAAACAAATATTCTTAAGGTTGACATACATTGAAGCAGTGAGATTACCTAACCTTATTCGTTAATGAACTTTGCTTAATACCGTTAGGTGGCATAGCAGTCAATGGTTTAAAAAGAAGAGATTCTCTTTCCATTTCTTTTTTCTTTTTTTTGCTCCGGGATGTAGTCGCGACTGCACAGAACTTGTCTCCACCGGCGAACATTTCTTTATCCGGGTAGGCTGACTGCTTGATTTCAGCAAACCACATAGCGCTCTTGTGCGCGCACACACACACACACACACACACACACACACATACGTTTTTCATTCCGTTTTCTTTTTAGCTAAATAGGTGTCCCTTTCTTTGTGGAATATGCTGTATATTTATATAAATAAGTGTGGGCCCGTGCCGCCAAAAATAACGGCAAAATATTTATATCGACAAGCCGTCTAAAATGACGGCAACATATATATTAATGTACCTACTATTGAGTATCTTACATCAAAACATAAGAAAAAACAATCCAACCCTGTACGTGAAAGGAGGGAATATATATATATATATATATATATATATATATATATATCAGTAATAATAAATCAAAGGAAAAGATTTAGTAAATAATCCAATGGAACCCAGTAATAATAGATCAAATATTAAAACTCATCCAACAGAGAGCTTGATTTAGATTTAATTTATAGAGCAGATATTTATTTCAAATGCAAATTCAATACTTTATATTTGGGGAATAACCATTTCTACAGGCTCTCAGAAGCCCGCTTCATCAACCCCGGCAAGATGCAGAATGAAAAAATGTCAGTAAGACCGGAAATAAAGGTTTGTTAGGAAAGGAAGTGGACAGAGATAGGAAAGAGAGTGAATTAGTAGCACTAGCATAGTTATTAAGTGGAGGGAAGTAGGTCAGACAGCTTGCCTGATGGGCCAAGGTTAGACGATAGGAATAAAGTTAAGAGTTCTCAAGTGCATCAAATTAAATTCTGAGCAGTATCAATAAACTTAGTTTAAAAACCTAATATAACGATTGAATGGGAAGGAGAGAATTTAGTTAATTCCCTATAAAGGGAATTAAAATCTACTTCCTTGACGACACTTGCTATCCAACTCATTTCTTTGATTTAAAAGTAAATTTCTATTAGGATATTTTAATATCTTAATTTTTCTACTAAGCACAGATTACATTTATCACTCAGGCTACTGAGAGTATTATTAATTTCCATCAATTTGTGGATTTTAACCTTCTTCCTTCAGTTCCAATACTTCTGGGAAAGAGTTGTTTGTAATTTTTGTTTTGGATTCATAAAAGAATGCCTATGAGAATAAAATATGTAATTCTATTCCCCTGCCGAAATTACAATGAATACATTATAATTTTTCTTGTTTTTGTTCGGGTAAATGGTAGCTGGTTACATCACATTGGTAAATTTACATTTACCTTCAACAAGACAAGGGTACAATATCGGGTTTAATATTGGTTTGATAGAAATTCTTTAAAATCTACTGACCTACTTCCTTCCGATTTTATCAACTACACTAGTGCTACTAATTCACTCTCTCCCCTTTTTCCCCTAACGAACCTTTATTTCCGGTCATACTAGAATTTTTTCATTATACGTCTTGCCAGGGTTGATGAAGCAGGATTCTGAGAGCCTGTAGAAATGGCTATACCCCAAATGTAAATTATTAAATTTGTATATGAAATACACACACACACACACACACACACACACACATATATATATATATATATATAGAGAGAGAGAGAGAGAGAGAGAGATATTACGGAAATTAACGAAACTTGGGTTATAAACACAACTGACAATTTGAAATGATTTGTTTGAATATTAATTTTGATCGGTACTCATATTTAAGTAGATATTCTGTTTATAATGAAACAGTATCATATATCTATTTCTACCATCCGGATAATTTACGATAAATGTTTGTTACGAAAATGTGTGTCATTCGGTCGGATTCGAACCTGCGACCCCTATCCACATAGGGGAAGCCACCATGTGATCTGGCGCGTCTTTGACCTCTCGACCACGAATGACGGCAAGTCTAAACGAAGACAAAATAAGCCTATAACACAATTTTTGAATTAATCGTAACAACCATTTCTGCTCTGAACAAACACAGCTGTATCACAGCATATATATATATATATATATATATATGCGTGACTCTTCAGAAATGAATTGAGTTCTCTCGGTGACTGGTGTCTGTATACACTGCTTATATACAATACGTTAAACTTTCCCTTCTCTGATGCCATGCGCCGATGGCTTAGGGAGTAGCGACTCCGACTGACACCAAATTGGTCGAGTTTCGATCCCGACCAGAAGCAAGTGGATGCGTCTAGCCACACTGATGAGCTGTGATACATCGAAACAGGCTTGTATGTAGACTAATATATATATATACAAATAAATATAGAACGGTCTTCATTATAATAGAGAGAATATATATATCCTCTCTATTATAATATATATATATATAAATTCGTCACTACTCGAAGATATATTTATTGCAAAAACTGAAATAACAAGGTACTCTTAATGTAGCTTTTGTTTAATTACTCAGTTTTTGGTTATAATAAAATTAGATTAGTCCACATTTGTATTAAAAAGTGTTCAATAAAATTATATTGAAGAACTTTTGAATATTTTTAATTTATAAATGAGTTATTACGCGACCTAGGTTTCTACTGTAATTTGTGCCTTCAGGTAATTTTCAATAACTGATTTCACTGTTTACCGTTCATTTTTTAAGATCGCTCACGTAATAGTGTTTTTTTTTTTTTACTCTCACGTGGCGGTGAAGTTTTGAACGCGCAATTTTTAAAATTACAAGAAATTATAACGTTTTCATCCATGGTTGTATAAACCTAATAGGTATTTTTTATTATGGTTACACTTAGTCATAATTTCTGTTCTTTCATTCAATAGTTCATTTTTGTTTCGGAATAGCATAATCGCTAACTTTTCTTCTTGGCGTGGTAAGGCATGGCTGTTTTCACTATAGTCCACGTTATGTTTGGGTCTTTTCCCTATTTTTCTTTCAATTTCCACACGTGGCTAGCCAACTTTGTACAGTTTTTTAACATTTTTATTTTGAATGTAGACTTGTGATTGAACCACCTGGTCTTAAACGTGTCTTTGGTTGATCCTAAATATATTTTATTTTGACCATTTAAGTCATGTACTTTTGCTTTGTAAATGACTGTTTTTTGTATTACAAAGTCCTTGAAGTGGGTATATATTTTTGTCCCTCCAGTTGCATTCTTTATTAGTGGTCTTGTTTTCTACAATGCTATCTAAATTTCTGGCGTTTTGTTTTTTTATGAAACTATCCAGATTACTAGTACAACTATAACTTAGCTTGATTGGTGTTTCTATTGAAAATTTTATTTAGAGAGTTTTGGAAAGTGTCTATCGATCAGTTTAAAAAATATTTGTCCCAGTTTGGTCTTTACCTCTAAGTTAAATGGTGGGTTGAACCAGATAATGTTTCGTTTTCTATTATTGTTTTTTTGTTTGTTTGTTTGCTTGTTTGGTTGAGAATTATATTGTAAAATGTTCCTATGGCCAGATTGGTTGAATTTTGTATTATGTACTTTAACTTTATGTTTGTTTCCTTGTATGGAGAGACATTGCCAGTTTGTAATTTAAATTCTATATCTAAATATTTTACAATTTTTTTTATTTGTTTTTAATATTATCTCAAAATCTAGTTTTTTGAATAGATTGAAAAGTTGTTTCCTTATCTTATCATTTTCTTTTTTGTTGTCTGGTGCTATCATTAATCCGTCATCATAAATACAAAATGCAACCATTAAGTTTGTTTAAGAGCCTATTAATGATTAAGCGATTTCCTTTTACCTTTTCTGACATAAAATTACCTTTTCTCATCACATAAGACATGCATCTGATGTCTTCGTGGACAACATTTCGGATTGTTTCTTCTGATACATAGTACTTTTTTTTTGCAATTGATCCCATGGATTTTCTGGGATTACCATCAATGATCTGGTGTACTTTACCAAACAAATGCAACGCTTCCAATGATATAAGTGCGTCTGGAATGGCTTTTACGTTTTGATAATAACTACATATATATATATATATATATATATATATATATATATATATATATATATATATACAACTATTATCAAAGCGTAAAAGCCATTCCAGACGCACTTATATCACTTTATTTGTATATGTATTTTAATTTGTTTATATGTATTTTATATGTATTTTTCTTAGGTGTCTTTATACGTTTAATGTTTGTTATATATATATATAATATAATTAATATGTATAAATATATTTATATATATATTATTTATACATGTATTATTTGTTTCTCTATGTGTTTATATTTTGTGTATGTACCTTACATTTGTATGTTATATGTTGGTACATGTATATATTTGCATGTATTTTATATGTATTTTATATATATGTACGTGTATTGTATATTTTATGTTTATATTATATGTGTATATTTTACATATAAGTATTTTTGTTATATGGATATATTGTGTATTTTAAGTATATCGTATATATATTTTATATTATTTATAATATTTATGCATATTGCATAGATGTATTATGCATTTTATGTGTATATTATATGTATTCTATGTTTATATTATTTTTCTATTGCATGTCTTTATGTATATTTTATGTATATTTAATTATGTATTGTATATTTTTTATATATTTTTCTGTCTTTCCTTCTTGTTTTTCGTCACCACGATTTCTGTTTTCTAATATTTTTTTAGTTTTTAGTTCCGGTTAAAACCTACTAAATTTGACTTTACCATGACCGAGTCTATAAATATTTATCAATACTTTAGTAATACTGTAGAAATAACTAAATATAACTAAAATTGAATATATATATTTATATATATGTGAAAAGTGTATGTATATAATTATAAATATCAATATATATATATATATATATATATATACACACACACATATATATATGTGCAATTTGTTATATATATTATATTGTTTACATATTATATATGCGTGATATTTATTTTATATATATATATATATATATATATATATATATATATGTCTGCGTCTGTCGTGACGACAGATTTCCCCCACTTCCACAAAAATACCCAAATATAACCAATTTTTTAAAAAAATTAATCAGTTTGTCTGACGATCGCAAAAGCGTGAAACCCAGGGTTACAAACTCCCATACATATATATATATATATATATATATATATATATATATATATATATATATATATATATATATATATATTAGCAGTAAATTAAGAAATTAGAATTCCTCGTTTTGATTAAGAAAATTAAGAACACTTTCCGAATAATATTTCATTAAGTAAAAATTTAAATAAAAATTACTCTTAAATTAAGTTATAGTTGTATGAATAATCTGGAAAATATTATATAAATCATAAGAATGATATTTGAAATAAAGATAGGAACCTAATTGAAAATAAGAATAATCTAATAACAATTTGGACAATAATAAATGTAATTGTACTAACCTTATAGAGTATCATTTGGAGAAGAGATGCCTTATAGAATCCATTGTCTATAAATGTACTATTTCTTCTGTGGAAAACCCTAGTAATGTAAAGATTTATGTGGGTAGTACTATGAACTCTCTGAAAAAAAAGCGATTTTATCAATATACGTTTTCATTTAATAATCAGAAGTACAGAAATAGAATGTCCTTATTGAAATATTATTGTTATCTAAAAGAAACAAATAAAACACCTAAATTAAAATTAGAAAATTTTTAACAAGCTAGAATATGTAAGTTTTTAAACGGCCCATGTCCTTTGTGTCTATTTAAAAAAATAAAAAAATATTATTAAATTTCTTAAAAATAAAGATCTATTAAATAAACGTCGTGAAATAAATGTCATATGTAAACATTGCATAATGTTCACCTTAGTATATGGTTCAAAAGATTCTTCTTAAAAAGTAAAATGTAAACATGTTTATTAATTTACATATATCTAATAATTTATTTTATATTATGAAAGAATAATAATTAAATGGTTACTAAAATAATTAAAGTAATATTTAAATTTTTAATAATTAAATAGATATTTTTAAAAAATTGTATCATAATATTATGAATTATATTAGAATATGATAAAAATATAATAGATTTTATAAAAATAATAAAATGAATTTTAAAATTTTTCATAAATAAATAGATATTTAAAAATGTTATTTACAAATTAAGAGTTTTAGGAAGATTAGAATAAAATAAATTCTGAATCGAAATAAAAAAGTATAATTACACTCAATGGTCCCTTTAAATTAGATCAAAAATATAAAATGTTTTCTTACTTTTCTTTTTTCTTTTTTGTTTTAGAAAACAATGAGATACAGAGGAAACTAAAATAAAAAAATTTTTGTAACAATAATGGATACATCAACGGAAATTGGAGTCTAGACAGGGGTTTTGATCAACTGACACTTTTGCCGTTAAGATTGAAAGAAGAAATCATGTATGCCCCCAAAATATAAATTTATTTACAAATTTTAAAGAGAATTTCTATTCTGATTAATTAGATTGAACCCACATACATTTTTCTGTCTTCCCACATCCATAAATAACAAATGTTTTGCTTTCTTCTATTCAAATAAATAATATTTTCACAACAATGATCTAACATTGCCTGATGACGAAGTAAAAATCTGGAAACAGAAATTGTCGTGGCGCAATGTAAACTATATTAATTTTGAATAAAATAACAAATTCAATTATATATATATATATATATATATATATATATATATATATATATATATATAATTTTCTGAAATTGATCGATAAACATTTAAGACGGTATCTCTCCTGTATGGAGTATGCAGGTTTGATTCTTACCGGAACACAGATATTTTCAAAACGATTTCTCAAACGATTAAGGCCAGTGGAAAATATAATGTGCTGTTTCATAAATTTTGTATAATTTCGTAATTTAACTATATATATATATATATATATAATTGAATAAACAACCAACAATACATAAAGAAATAATAAACATATCATATACAAATAAATTAATAATCAAATAATATAAAACATAAATACACATACATAAATAAGTTATAAATAAATATATATATATATATATATATATATATATATATATATATATAATTGTTGCTAAAGTTTATGTCGTTAAAAATTAAAAATCGAAATCGGGCATTCTATAATATTAATGAAAAGTGAAATTAGTAATGCTTAAACAGAAACATAACAAAAATAAGTAGGGAGAAAATTGTGAAAAAAGGAAGGAGCTATAAAGTTCAGTCAGTATCTAAGTATTTAAGTAAGAATTTGCTTCTATATCTACATGTTGTCTTCAATTCACATAGTCTGTTCAATAATTTAGCTTTCCCAAGTAATAGTTGGGTTTTTGTTGTTATTTTTAATAAACCAAAAATATTTAGAGATGGTAGTACTATTCTTGTATTTAATATTATTCAAAATCAGTTTATGATTATTGAATCTAGATTTCCAAAGACCATCCAATGATCCAAAGTAGAATTGGAGTCGCCGTTTTAGAGTTGTAAATTGAATATCTCCCCTTTATGTAAGTTTTATTAAAACCGACAGACAAGGTGTGACGGTTAACTGTTTTATGTAATTTTTAATGTGATCTTATGAGTTTTCTTTTTTTCTTTTGAGGACATAAATTATATAAAAACTGTCCAAATGTTTTATTTATTCGAGCGCTTTCAGCTATACTTTTAGCTATTTTCTAGGATTAATGATGTGGTGTTATGTATAATGTACAGCAGTGGCATGTGTTATGTACCGAATACGTTAAGTATGTTGTCAGCGTGTTCGTAGTTTATGTTATTGAATGTTGGATTTTTGTTTTTATTAATAAGGCGTCCATTAGTTTTTAGTCTTTTTTTGCATGTGGATGATGTTATGATATTCGTGTTGTCAACGAGTATGTTATGGACAGGGTTTGGTAGCTTTCCGTGTGTGTTTAAATGAGATTGAATTGAGATCTGTTGACAGAGATGTAGCGTGAGTCTTCGAGTCAGTTACCTAGTTGCATGACCGATATAATTATTTACGAAATTAGGATCAAGAACGCAGTTAAATTTCGTAAACAATTGTATCGGCCATACCACTACGAATCTGACTTTCAACGGTATCACTAACTAAAATGGATAGCCCATTTAACGCAGTGAGAAAATACTGACATAATCAAGATGTTCGGTTATTCATTTTTAGTGATAAGGTCTCCATTATTTTTAGGTTTTTTTTTTTGTAAGTGGATGATGCTATATTTGTGTCGTCAACGAGTATGTTCCGGATAATGTTTGGTAGTTCTCCGTGTGTGTGTGTGTGTGTGTGTGTGTGTGTGTGTGTGTGTGTGTGTGTGTGTGTGTGTGTGTGTGTGTGTGTGTTTAAATGAGATCGAATTGAGCTCCGTTGACAGGGATGTAATGTGAGTTTTCGAGTGTATTATACATTTGATTATACACTGACCGTTAAGAGGGCAGGTCATGTTTTTTTGGCAGTTACAATAATTTTTGGTAGTGTTATTGTAATTGTTAGTAGAGTTACGATTATTTTGTAGGTTGGACATGTTTTATTTAATAACTTATTGTTATGGAGCAATATATTTATCAATGCTCTTTACGCAACTATAACTAATTATGACATTGTTTTTATTGATAATCTTTTTGAGTGTCAGTGAATGGTTGAAATGTTTGTGGGTTAAATTTAGGAAAATTTTACCGATGTTGGTTTTGACGTTATTATTAAAAAGTTGGTTGAACCATATGATGCTACGTTTGCGTGATTTCGGTATGTGTTTGGCTTCTTTTCTTTTATCAGAGTATTATAAACTAACATTTTGTTTACTTTTAGCTAAGGCCTTAATACAATGGTCATTTAATAATTTTTTCGGTATGAGAACTTCTAATACAGATAGAAACTTACTTTTTTTTAATTTTTGTCCTTTACTTCTTTTTCAAAGGGATTTATTTCTTTTATTTTTTTTATTTTTTATTTTTTATTTTTTTTGCAAATTGAAAAAACAAACTTTGAGAGTTTTAGAGA